>CM056205.1:662500-1057500 GCA_029692085.1 Gymnothorax javanicus
CATTATCACTGCCAAACGTAACCTCCCTGTGAGCAATACAAATTAAACACAATACAGTCATGATCCATTGTTTTATATTATTTCCTTTAAATACGGACAAATTATTCTCTTTGTCTGTATTTTCAGGTGAAATTATGACCAGGTTGTGCTTCTGTTCAGAAACAGTCCTGGCAAGTCACATGCAGTCAGCTTTAAGCATCAGAAAGATTCCACTATTTGCCTGGCGCAACCACATTTAAATAACACACCCACTGGTGTCATCTCATTTGCATAAAAACACCCCTTGCAATATTACTACACCCTCAACATTCAGCTCTCTGCTCAGTAGTGAGAACCGCTTTAGGTAAAATAACAGTCAGTCTTTGAGGCGAAAGTAGGAATAGGCAGATCAATTAGTCTGTGCACGTATTGTCAGACAGTTTACTTCCTGTATGCCTGTGAAACACATTATATTGGATTCAGGATGGATGATGGCTTTGAGCATTTAATGAAATACCGTTTCCTGTGGGCCTGTCCAAGGTGTAGTGAGACATTTGGTTGCATTTGAGCATGCTTGTGTTCACATTAAATGTTATCATGTCGCTGTCATCAGATACCACATCACCAGTGTGAATAGAAACCAAGAATGACCCAACAGGACACTGATGGGAAAGAGGGGTACATGAATGACCCAACAGGACACTGATGGGAAAGAGGGGTACATGAATGACCCAACAGGACACTGATGGGAGAGAGGGGTACATGAATGACCCAACAGGACACTGATGGGAAAGAGGGGTACATGAATGACCCAACAGGACACTGATGGGAGAGAGGGGTACATGAATGACCCAACAGGACACTGATGGGAGAGAGGGGTACATGAATGACCCAACAGGACACTGATGGGAGAGAGGGGTACATGAATGACAAGTTGATTGTAAAATGAGAACTAGACTGTGAATTACCATATTAAAATAAATAAATATTCCAACATTTCTATCATTCTGGTATTCAGCATATCATAATTTTTCATTATCCAGTTCCTATTAGCAGTAAAAATAAACTTCAGACATCAATAATGGTAAATATACACTTTTTATTTCAAATGTCACAGGTCATATTTTTTGAAACTGGGACAAAATCATTCTCACAGCTAACATAAGTGACCGTAAATACAGTAATCAGATAAAATTCCCATTTGACAAAGCACTATTAGAAAGCATAACTGTACTATAGCCCATTTATGCACAGACTACAGCAAAAAATAAAAACCTTTTCTAATTATATTTCACAGAGTGATTCTTGAGGAGATCATAAAAGGCAAAAGTTTACATCCATGTAGAGCCAAATGAGTTCACTAGTTAAACGGTGCGAAGGTCCATTTCCTGAAAGAAAATGACAGATGGTTTATTCACTCCGCTGGACTCACTAATGTTTCCGAGGGAAACCGCTGTTACCAGGCAGCACATCTCCTGCAGAAGCTCACGCTCGGACCAAAGCAGGTGTCATGAGCAGGGAAAACACCTGGCATCTCATAACTGTCACTCGCAGCACCTGAAGCACTGCATGCCCTCAAGCCCCTGTATGGCCACGGCCCTCCTGTCGGGCCCCATCCAAACACCGATACAGCACCAGAACCATTTTAAAAGGTCTCGACGAGACTGTGTCTCATCTGAAATTCCTCTGCAGAGATTATGGACTTGTTTCATTCTCGAAGAGCAGTTAATTCACTAGATTTGATCATTTTCATGGGCGATGCTATCCTTTTCCGGATACACCACAAACAACCAAGTATTCATTTGAGAGACAAAGTAATCCGTTTTCAAAAGTGTAACAGAAAAAAAAAAAAATCAAGTTCAGTATAGTGGTTTACCATACTTCACTACTGATCACTTGCTCTCTCACAGAGCCATTTACAGTGTGAATCCACAGGCAGGAGTTATGGACTGAAGTTTGGGAATTTCCCACGAGCTGGGACGGACCTCCGGTGTTAAATGCTCAGACACTTCTGTCAACGTGTGATGCATACCAGAGAACTTCAACTGCAGCAATTATAATTAAACTACAGCACATAAATAATAGCAAATGAAAGGCCCCTGTTTTCTGCTATTGCACATTAGCCACAATGAGGCACGTCAAAATGAGTTCCTTCGTGACATCACATGGGGAATTGACTGCCCAGTGGCAACAGGGACTGATGAACTTCAGCCAACCAGCCAATCAGTTTGCGGGTGGTCTCTGCCCCTTGTGATGTCAGGAAGGACAGATTTTGAAATGGCCTGTAATGGATAATTAACTGTGCAACTGGTGACATGAGGGACCTTTAACACAACCTCTGAGGTAAAAAGAAGACACATGCAGCAGAATCTCAGGCTGCGCTGATGCATACGCCAGACTCCCCCAGCGAGGGGGCGGAACAGACAGAGCATGTGACAGAGAAGGGTGGGGCCACAAGAAGACGAGACTCGCGCAGGCGTGAGAGGATAAAGGATCGCCTGAAATATGAAGGCCATCCAGGCAAGCGCCAGCAATAGGGGGCAGCCGGTGGATGGTGGAAGGGAAGTGCGTGACTGGGGGGGGTTGGGAGGCTGTAAGCCAGAGGAGGAGCAGCGTTTCAGTGTCTGCGAGCAGGTTACAGCCGTCCAGTAAGACGCAGAACATGACAAATTTGTGTTTTTGAGAAAATAAAGAGAAACAACACACGCTTGAGACTCACTTTCGCTTGCGGTATTTTTCCAGGTCAAAAGCAGTAAATGGGATGCATTTCATTTAGTCGTGATTTATTTCTCATGTGCAGTAAAACACAGTTCATCAAAAATGAACCAGCAGATTCCAAATGTTTTTTAAACTTTCTGCGTTTTACCTGATCACTGTTGAAGTCAACAGCTGCCCAACCGGAAGCATTGACTGGATCACATGATGATCACATGATGATAAAAGGGGGAGTGGTTTAATAAGAGCTGTGAAGGGAAGGATGATGACGAAGCGCTGCGGGAACATTCAGAACAGAGTTTCAGCTCCACACTCAGGCTGCTCTCCCACACATATTTATCATTTCGTCATTTTGGGTCATAACAATTTTTGGGGTGGTCTTTCTACTATAATAGAGGAATCAGTTAAAAAAAAATAGAGGAAAATCCAAGGTGCGCCCCTGGAGATACGGGGGTTTGAACAGGTGGCATTTTAGCATTTTTTTCACATTTGGCAAGGTACTGACTGCAGATGGTGATGAATTCATGGTGAATTCAGCCTGATTTATATTCAGCAGACACAAATGAATGGAAAAAATGCCAGAGAGCCTATGCTAGGGTTTATATTGGGGGTGCTTTGGGGACCTTAACATGGAACTGCCCGAACAAAAGGCACTGTTGGTGTCCTCATAGCTCCACAACCAAGAAAGATAAAGTAAAATGGACTGTATTTCCTGATTTAGCAGTAAAACATTAGCTTAGATGAAAAGTTTCAAAGCTATAGGTGTATAATAAAAAAAGTTATGCCATGCTAAATACAAGACAAGAGCAACGCAAGGCGTGGCATATGCCCCCGACTGAAACAGTTGAAGAACATGTACAGAAAGCGAGTGTTGGGCATCATCTGCTATGTATGACCATTCAGGTCACCAAAAAGCAAAAACCTCCGGCGAGTGCGCTAAAGGATTTCAAGATGGCTGCCGTGGCAGCCATAATGGTTGGCAGAGCGAGCTGAAAATCGATAGGCATCATCCCCTATGTACGACCATTCACCCCACCAAAAATCATAAACCTCTGTCGAGCGGTATTCACGTTAGAGCGCCACAAAGGATTTGAAGATGCCTGCCGTGGCAGCCATACTGGATGGCGGAGCGAGCTGAAAATCGATAGGCATCATCCATTATGTATGACCATTAACCTCACCAAAAATCATTAACCTCCGTCGAGCGGTGTTCACGTTAGAGCGCGACAAAGGAAAAGTTTACGACAGGATGCCCAGACGGATGGAAGAGGTGAAAACATAATGCCCCCGACCGACTCTTTCGAGGTCGGGGGCATAAAAAATGTCAATTGACAACAAAAAAACTGACGGACAGTACCCTTAGAAAATAATTCACCAAAAATTCATTTTTGGTCCGAACGAGCTGAAATTTCGGATTTGTCTCTGATATACATTTATACAGCTGCATACAAAAAATCAGCAAAATTGAGAAGGTGGTGGTGAGACCCATTTGATGATCTGACATGGAATGACCCTTTTATGATTTTGCTCACTCTGGAGCAGTAACTTGACTCCGGAATCTCAAGGTTTCTGAGAATCTGTGCTGCCAATTTCGCCGATGTAAACCTTACAGCTCTCAAGATCTTGTCAAACTGTATGATCATCAATTTCATTCATCTCTGGGAGGCCTGAGTAACTGCTGCAGTTTAATTACACAAAGCACAAAACGCATGCAGTACAGGAACAGGTGCATCTTCTGTGCACAGGCCTCAACAACAACCAATTCTGCCATTTTTAACAAACACGTAAGTCAGGTCCTGATCAAACTGTACCCGCACCAGAAATGCATCCGAGGTCCAGGAAAGAAACCCCCGTTTTTGATGACAAGCTCCAGGGTTTAGTTTCAACAGAATATGCACATTAAGTAAACGGCCCCAGCATTTGCAAGTCGATTCAAACAAAGGTTACGTATCGGGGTCTCGAGCAATAGTCTGGCACGGGAATGAGGCCCCATTCACAGGCCTTGGTGCCTGAAGTCAGGATTAACTCATAACTGGTTTGGCAAGTTTGGTTCAGATGGACAGAGATTCGCAGCTCATCTGCTCCACCCTTCGGTCTCACTGCGGACTAAACAGGGTCACAATTCCTCCCGTCCACAACGTACTGTATCTGAATTGACCAGAAAAAGGTTTTTCCCACACGCAGTCGTTAAGTGCTATATGCGTTTTTGGAGAGAGAGGGGGTGCAGACAGTGTGACTGGGAACGTAAACGATCAGTTTCAGCCTCCGACCTGAGTTTTACAATAAACGCTTTGTGCGAATCTCGAGCCAGTTTTCCACAATATAAGACCGAGATGCACTGCAAGTGTCCCATTATTTATAGGATTCAAGGCATAATTAAATATGTCTTTGCTCCCGTTTACTGGGTACATCCATGATGCCCCGGTCTGCCTCAGACCAGTGTAAACGACCCCGTGTTACGCTGGAGCCTGATGCAGATGTGATGTGTTCAGCCCTTTAGGACGCATGAGGAGATATAGCCACTCAGTACGATTACATGCACAGTTAAGTCCAGCTACGGTTATAGCTTGATTGGGCCATTTAATCAGACTACTGTACTTGTCCCAGTATACATGCACGAGAGGGGAATCGATTTTGTGACCGAAGCACGTCCATCTCCGCTACAATGGGTGGCAATATGCTCTCTTTCAGCTTGGTCGCGTTGGACATTTTTCCGGTCGACATATTCCGTCACGGACCAAACAATCGAGTTAGCTTACGGCAAACTGGTAGTATGTCGAGCGGCGAAAAGATGGACAAATGTATGGCTCCGTACATTTCGTAGACGCTGTACACTACGCTTTTCGTACGGTTGAGATGCACGCTGTCCTTGGTGGTTAGGGTTAGCTGAAGGCAGGCAGCTACACACTACGCTCCTGAAGTGCTGGAACTGCAGGACCTCCGCTGTGCTGCACGATGCCCCCTCCACTACCCCGCTGCGCGCTTCCCGAAAGTGTAGCAGCTACCTAAGTCAGCAACCGACATAGTTGGTCCATTCACAGTCAGTGCTTCAGCATCTGTGCTTTCGGGAAACGCACCCCAGGCTTCCCGTGCATGTTGGACGCGTGTCAAGCGTAAAGACTGGTGGGAGAGAGTCGTATTGAAAGAGTTTTCCGACGGCGAGTGGAAGGAAAATTTTCAGATGAAGCGCGGGTCATTCGATAAATGGAGGATAAATGGACGAAGCTATTACCCCCCAAGACATGACTGTTTGAGCACCAACACCACTGCAGATGAGGATTACAACTGTTCTGTACAGACGTGCCAGTGGTGCAGAGTACTGAGTTGTTGCTAATCAGTTTGGTGTTTACGAGTCCACAAGACTTCCGGGTCAAAGCCCAGCACGATGAACCGTGGAGCGTGTGCACAGCGCACAGTCCAGTTCGGTTTATTTCAAGCGGATACGCAGAGGAGTGATGTGACCTGTAACCGCATTACCTCAGTGTGTTAGTCCGACTTTGAGGAATTTAATTTAGTGCAATTCCAGTCAGACCGACATGTTTACATGCATTTTAAAGTCCAGCTTTAGTCGGACTAACACAATAAATCGTTTCTTTCCTAACGTCACGTAAGCGCACTGACTGTGTAAAATATCACAGGGGAGGCGCAATCACCTGAGCACAACACTCACACAGTTAAAACACTACAGTGCATAAGAGTCCCAGCTGTTTAACATTTTCAAATTCTGCTCATGAAATCAGTCTCACAGTCTGCAAAACAATCACTGAACGCCGTTAGGCGCAGAGAGGAATGTGTGCGGCAGAATCCTGAACATTTACACTAAAGCCTGGGCACAAATATTACATGAAATTCTAAACAAAGAATACAGCAGCATTACTTGAAAAAGCCTCTGAAGCAGTGTGTCGATGGTCAGTGTGTCGACGGTCAGTGTGTCGACGGTCAGTGTGTCGATGGTCAGTGTGTCGACGGTCAGTGTGTCGATGGTCAGTGTGTCGACGGTCAGTGGGTCGACGGTCAGTGTGTCGATGGTCAGTGTGTCGACGGTCAGTGTGTCGATGGTCAGTGCAGAATTGGCACACCTGCTGTAGAAGACACGCTGCACTGCGGGTGTGCTTCTTTCCCATGATAAATTAGCAAAGCCAACAAACTTTTAGCATCATTTGCTTATGTAAAATAAGTAGAAAAATATTAAATATCCATGAAATTTTGCACAGGAGCGTACATTTCCAAAACTCTTTTTCCACTCATGTAGCAGCAAATAAATTCTTGGCAAAAAATAAATAAATAATAATTGTTAACTAAAATAGTCCTCACAGTAGCAAGCTGCACACCAACTAACCAGTCCCCGAGCCCTTCAGGCAGCTTGGACTGGGTTCCCTCCTCTTGGTCCCGGACCGTCCCCACAGTCCCCCGGGGCCCGTGGCGTTGATGGCGATGTCGATGAGGGAGTCGGGAATGAGCCACCGCAGCAGGAGGAGGAACAGGAAGTCCAGCACAGCCACGAAGGCGAAGATGGATCCCGCCACAGACCCACAGTGTTCTCGCAGCCTGTTCAGCCTGCCGTCCAGCGGCAGCACCGCCATCTTGGACACTCTGTCATAGACCTGCGTTACCACAGCAACCGGAAGGCACAGCAAAGGTATTGGGTTTGCCAAGCAGACATAAGCTAATGAACCAGACAGACCCAAGGACAGGTGGCCTGTAAGGTGACAGAAACAAACTGATCCCATTTTTATGTGGTTTAAATACACTGCACATGTGAAATAAAGCCTCCATTATTAACAATGTTTCAACATAAAGCTTAATGTGAAATGCTTTATCTGCTAATGCAAGCGACACTCACCTTCTCAGTGCGCTCAGCCACGTTCCTCCAGGTGTAGAGCTGCTGCACGTGCCGGTGGATGGCAGCAGGGGGCAGTGTGGTGCCAGCGCGCTGGCAGGTGATCGCCATCTCCAGCCCCTGGCACAGCGAGCTCACCGTCGGGTCACACAGCGTGATCAACTCTCCTGGGAGAACCTCCGGAATCCCACCCACACGCGTGCTCACCACCTGCACATCAGCACAGGAACACACACACACACACACCACACACACACACACACATACACACCACACGCACACACACCATACACACACACCATGCACACCGCATACACACACACACACACACACATCAGCACACACACCATACACACCGCATACACACACACACACACATCAGCACACACACCATACACACATCAGACGCACAGACACACACCATACATACACCACATGCACACACACCAGCACACACACACACACACAAACACATACATGCTTGAGGTGGTTTTCGCCGTTTTTGAAAAAGGGGTCATGCGTTCGATGGGAGATGGAAACACCTTTGTAGAATAAGAGCTGACACATGCAGAATAAGATATTTAAATAAAGAATATTTGCAGAATAAGAGCTGACACATGCAGAATAAGATATTTAAATAAAGAATATTTGCAGAATAAGAGCTGACACATGCAGAATAAGATATTTAACCCTCTATTAACCACCGTAGCATATCTGCTACATAAAGTGAAAGGGTTAACAGCCTGGACACCCTGCTGGTTTTGTTTCTTATTGCCAAATAAACATTTGAGAATAACTTGAATGGTCCGTCACTTTAATTTTTCCATTCGCATTATTACCCAATGTAGCAGATCTGCTACATTTTGGAAAGGTGGGCCAAAGGGTCAAATTTTTTTTTTTTTTTAGACTATTTTTCCAAATATTGGCCCATAATCAACATATTTGCCTAGGGAAATGATTTTTACACAGTTGGAAAGGTACTTGGTTAACAGAGGGTTAAATAAAGAATATTTGCAGAATAAGATATTTAAATAACATATGACATAGCAAACATTTCACTCACATCACAGATCAGAGGTGTCTGGTTTGCAACCTCTTCTTCTACTCATTTCTACTTCTACTCTATTAATTACAGCCATGCGTAATGTAGCCTGTGCCACCAACTTCTGGCAAAACTTCGCTTTAAGGAGTAGAGTTAATTCCCCCCAAACTTGTTGATGCCCAAATCTCATTTCTTTTTTTGCACATTTCAAAACTTTGCTTAAAATTTGTTTGTCAATACGTGGAAAGATGGTTACTGACGTGCACTACTTCCACAGTACAAATGGAAAGGCCTTCCATGTGTCAGCATGAGTGAGACTCAGTTGAACAGACAGATGATGAACGACAGGTACCTGCAGCCCACAGCTGGCTGCCTCCACTATGGCCATGCAGAAGGCCTCCGTCAGAGACGTGTTGAGGAAAATGTGTCCCTGGATCAGGACGTTTCTCACATCCTTGTGCTCTAAAGCTCCCAGGAGACGCACCCTGTGCAGGGACATGGAATACAGGCCAATTACTCTACTTGCTTATTCTGCTCTGTGGACAGCTGAAGCCAATCCCAGAATACACTGGGCAGAGGGCAGGTATCAAAGATCATTCACCAGCACACACACATCAATGGGCAGTAACTACGTCCAATTAGCCTGACACATGTATCCTGACTAACTGCGAAGACCCAGGCAAAGAACATGCAAATGCCGAACAGAAAAGCCCAAGGCCAAATTCAAACCGTCACGATGAGAGGATATAGCCCCACCATGCCGCACTGCGCTAATCCACAACACATCAATTCCTGACAAAGAACTGTGAAGTTGCAGACTCCAGGTTGGGATTGTGTTTCACTGCTCGGTAGAAGGATAAATTATACGGCATAAAATGAAAGCTGTGTAAAGCTGTGTCACTTCTGATTTGCCCTGGACCTGCAAAGACCTGCTGGCTGTGAGACTGAAACTGTCCTACATGAAAAGGACATGCAAACCCCGCCGCTGGCCGACCTGTCATGCAGCTGGTACTTTTCTCGAACCTCCTCCAGGACGATGCGCTTGGGCCCCTCCCCGCCGATGATGAACTGCAGATCAGGCTGTTTCAGGCACAGCTCCGGAATGATCCCACCCAGCAAATCTATGCCTGAGAAGAAATGAAACCAGAAACATGCTGACTTAATAAATCTGATTCCCAGTAAAAAAAAATTCCAAGTAATCACATCAACAAACTAAAAATATCATATTTCAAGCCTGCAGAAGTCAACCAAGCCAAAAATCCTCCTCTTACCCTTCCGATAGACCAAGCGGCTAATCACCACGATGGTTATCTTGGAGTCATCCCTGTGGGAGGGGTCCGGGGTGAAGTCGGTGGGGTCCACAGCATTGGGGATGACAGACACTATCTCAGGGTCCAGGGCAGCCCTCAGGACCGTGTTCTCTTTGCTGGTGTAGGAGACACAGATAATGTGGCTGGTGTCGCACAGCGACACCGTCAGCAGCTTATTGGTCAGCACTGAGCTCACATCCGCGAAGCCAAAGAGCGAGTGGTCAGTGAACACGGTGTTCAGGCCCATGGTCTTGGCGTGGAACAGCGAGTCATGCGCCAAGGCTGAGAAAGAGCTGTGCGAATGCAGCACGGTGATCCCCTCTCGTACAAAGATGCACCGCAGCAGAGGTAAACTGTGAAAACAGGTAGTCACTGTGGTCTGGTTGTACATCACCTGCAGGGGTAAGTAGTAGACCTTAAGGCCATTCGTGAGATAGCGCACACCTCTTCTGTTTCCATATGCATGAGTGACTATTACCACCTTGTGTCCTCTCTCAATCAAACACTGAGACAGCTGGTAAATGTGGCTTTCAACCCCTCCCATGTTGGGGTAGAAAAAGTCTGACACCATGCATATATTGTGTTTGGGAGACTCCTGGATCCTGACTGTAGTTCCCTTCGGGGCTCTGTTAGAGAGAGAGCCTTTCGGACCAGCTCGTCTTCTGTGCCCCATCTTTCCAAGTTCGTGTGTTTTTTTCACAAACATGCAGACTTTGGTTCATACATCTACCTGCAGGAGAAAAACACAGCGTCCAGAAAAACGGCATCTGAAGTTATTTTTTACATTAATTGAACGGATATAGCCTAACTAAACCAATTTTGACAATACAACGACAATGATTAACAATCTAATCTTCTGAGACAGCATAACAAAATAAAAAAGTCGACGAAAAGAAAAGTGACGCGTAATTATAACTATTTACGCTGTATAATATGTCAAAATATTTCCAATAACAGGATAACGTTAGTATAAGCAGAAACCAGCTAACCAAACCTTTGGCATGAAATAAACCCCCCGCACCAGATGCCCTATACACTATTTCCATTTCTTACCGTAAAATAAGTTTTAGAGCAGAGCAGCGTTTTGATTACGTCAGATGAAGCTGCATTCCCATAATCCAATTATAAGCATAACGTTACTTAACTCTTGCGGAAAATGTTAGTCTTACTGCTACTCATATTAGTTCCTGACAGAATTGCAGATACTTCCGTGTTTTGCGATAATAAATTCATCCGGCGGTCACTAAGCTGTTGCGAGATAATGGTTCCGGTAGGGATCCTGCCGAACCTGTCTGGGCTCGGTACGGGGCAGTGCAGAAGAGATATTGGCTCATATTATATTGCAACATAGAAACGGAGCGGTTTCAATAATGTCCAGGCGTATGATTAATCTAGGCTGCTTTTCACTTCCCGGCTCAGATATCTCTGCATTGCTAAAGTTTATTTGTTTGTTTGTTTGTTCGTTTGTTTGTTTTTAATGCTCTCAGAAGCCTCTGCTGAACTGTAAGATTTCTAACCTCAAAAGAAGCTTTACGGGCTCTTGTTTTAAGCTACGGCTATTCTGTTCACCGTGGCCCTATATTTTAACACATTGATTATTTGCAATGAAAACTATTCTATATTCTCGGTCAAGAATTGTGTATGCATTTATGATAATTGGTCTGTTGGCAAATTTTTTTTTTATGTGTGCTATGCAACACAATACCCCACCCAAAAGGGATCCTCGTTTTTTTTTTTTTTCCTTCCAAATTTAGGTCTTGATGAGGGATTTTGGACCCCCCCCCACACACACACACACACACACACAAAAAAAAAAAAACAAACAAAAAAAAATCCACTGCGTACAGCTCCCTGTAATAAGCATTAAATCAGTATTTGAGTGGTCAATTTCCTGGACTCATGCTATACATTGGTATTTCCTTGCAATCATTTTCATTCCAATTACTTAGTCTAAAGATGTTAAAGTTTTGTGAGCAAATGAATGCAAATACTTTGGAAGAGAAACAGTTCATTGTTTTCTTTCTATAATGTTCAATGTTATGAATTTCTCTGTGTCCTGTCAGTTACTTGAGGAGTTAGTCTCTATAATGGTCCCCTATTATGCCACCTGGAGCCTGTACCATAAAGCTGGATTAACATACCCTAGGTTTCTCTTAGTTATCTGGCTGCAGTTAACCAGACTTCCGCATTCCTGAAAAGCGGTACCATGAAGCTAGTTAGGTATGTGCGTGTTCACATAAAAGGGGCGGTGTTTGAAGCAAATGACCAATTGCAAACATGGACAAACCGACTGGAAGCAAAGCCACGTACTTTTCAAATGCGGAGCAAGAGCTCTTAATAAAAATATGAAGAGAATAAACATATCATCCTGGAAAAAATTAATGATGAAATATGACACATCGTAGATATTATTGTCATTAATTCGTCTTTATTTAGAAAAACATCGATAACAACAACGATAGTAAAAGCAGAAACAATAACTAAGAATTTCACATAATATTTAGCAGATCAGATTAAAAAAAAAAAAAAAAAAACATGGAGGTCATCAAAGCTTCATTTTTCCACCAAAAGACCAGCTGTTCATGTGCTCTCCTGTACATGTAGGAAATCAGACAATCAGTCACAAAACAAATAAATTACAGAGACAGGTACTAACATATATTTTTTCTAATTTTTAAGCTTGTCTGTCTGGTGCCATTAAATAAATTTAGTTGGCAAGAAGCACCACTCGCTGAAAAATGACCTCAGATATATTTATTTTCACACTGGCACGTCACCTCAGTCTTCAGAGCCTGACATCAACCTTCTCAGCTATTTCTTAGTTCCTCATTTCTTCAAATTTTTAGTCATGTGCTATTTTTCTTACATTCGGTTTGTCATAATTTGATTTCCAAGATACTTTTTCCAGTTAAATATATTTTTCATATTTTTTGTCACATATACTAAATTGCCTTAATAGGGACTATGTTTTTAAAATCATGAGCTGGCCAACAGCTATATTTACTGTAATGTATGAATTGTAAATTTGAAAATTTACTGAAGAATTGGACTGGACCCTCCCTATTTAATATAGTAGGCTCCAAAATTATTGGCATCCCTGATTGGCAATACACAAACAATACATAGAAATATAAACAATATAATTACAGAGAAATGGAATATACCTGTAAGGGTTTCTCAGTGCACAGAGTGGTGTGCACTGAAATAAAATTGACGGTGACTGGATTCAAGTGCAAAGAAAAAGAATTGTATTTTATCACCTTTGAAGCGGAGCTTCAAAAGCAAATGAGAATAGTACAACACAGGAAAAACAGCTATTCCCAAATGCGTGCAAAGGGGCTATACTAACAATTGTCTGCTAAATATAAGAATACAGTATTAACAGGCGAAACTCTACACAATGGCTTGCGAGACTGTGCAACAGTATGGTGCAAAGCTTAGGCTTAAATAGGCTTAATGAGATAATTGGCTAATGATGCACTGCTGCGTGTAATTGAATGATGAGTGGAGGAGTGGCTGGTTCCTCAGGACTGCAGTGATGCGGTGCCCTGGGGGCGTGGCATGACAATACCAACATGTGTGACATACTTTATTAATTTTTCCATGGAAACAACCAAAATCATCATAATCATTTAATACAAGATAAATTTCAACAAAATCAAGGTTTCATAATAACTGGCACCCTTCATTTAGTACTTAGTGCAACTACCTCTGGCAAGGATAACAGCATGGAGTCTTTTCCTGTAATTTTTGACAAGGTTAAGGCACATATTCGGAGAGATTTTGGACCATTCCTCTGAGCAGATCCTTTCAAGATCCTTCACATTCTTGGGTTTGCGTTTATCAACTGCCCTCTTCAACTCAGCCCAGTGGTTTTCAATTGGATTGAGGTCTGGCGACTGAGACGGCCATTGCAGAACGTTGATTTTGTTGTCATGGAACCATATCTCTGTGGATCTTGAGGTATGCTTTGGGTCATTGTCTTTTAGCAAAGTCCACCTCTGGCCAAATCCCAGCCATTGATCTTAACCAGTGCCCCAGGAACTCTTGAATTAAGCAGCCCCAAAACATAACTGACCCACTATCAGATTTCACTGTGGGTATGCGGTGCTTCTTATATGCATCTCTGTTTCAATGCCAAACATGCCGATGCTGTTACTGACCGAAACGTGCAATTTTGGTCTCATTTGGCCAAAGCACCTTGTTCCAGTCATAATTTAAATGACCTCTGGCAAACTTCAAGTGCTTGCTGCCCTATTTACTGGTCAGAAAAGGCTTGCCTCTGGCAACCCCTCCAAAGGACCTGTGGTTGTGGAGGTGGCGCCTGATGGTGCTTTTTGAAACCTGGTGACCCCAAGATGCCACCAAGGCCTGCAATTCCTTCACAGTGATTCTTGGGGATTTTGTTGCTTCTCTCACCATCCTCCTCAGTATCCTGTGGGGCAAAATGCTGTTGCGTCCTCTACCCTTGAGGTTTTCAACACTTCCATATCTTTGGAATTTTTAAATAATTGCCCTTACAGTGTTCAATGGCATATTTAGTCATTTGTGAATCTTCATGTCGCCACGGCCAGATTTCTGAAGGTTTATGACCATGTGCCTCTTCTGAACTGACAGTTCTTTTGTTTTCTGTATGATGCTGGATGACAAATGGATAATGCATGTGTGTTACCTCACACTAATATCCTAGTGAAACAGGAAGTGATGTAATGGCTCAATATAGTTCCTTAACACTTATTTAAAACTTAAATATGAGGAATTTAATACCTGGTTTAATTTTGGTAGATGTTATTTACAATAATGTTTTAGAGTGCCATTAATTGTGAAACCTTGATTTGGAGATTTTTAATTGAATTAGTAAATGATTTTAGTTGGTTTCACTGGAACATTAAATAATAATGTGAAAAATATGGTACGATATTAAAGTTTAAGAATTTTTAAAGTATTTTTGTGCATTGCTTGTCAGGGGTGCCAGTGTAAGTCATCTTTACCAACACTTAGTCTATCTGAGTGTCATGTCCTCCTGAACAACTCCGGCTGTTTCCTGACTACATCGCCTACAGTTTTCCGCCCTCCTCTGACCATGGCAGCCTACAGACACAGCACAGTGCAATATGAGCGGATACATTAGGGGAAAAAAGTTACAAAGTCATGCCAAACAGATGCCACTTATTTCATGGTTTGTTTTATATTTTCACTGTATTGGTATAATAATGACGTTTTTAAACTATGACTATTAATGTTGCTGGGCTATCAGAAGACATTTATCCACATTCAGTATGAACCCACGTAAAACATTTCCTAACATACATTCTGACAAATTACTGTGACCTTTAAGTCGAATTCAGCAATGGTGTTATACTTTCCCAAACTTGTAAAACCAATATAACAATATATCCCCAATGTTGAACTTGAATAATTCATTTAAGCAGTTTTTCTGCAACCCCTCGACAACATGAATCTGCCTGTCGATGGAATTTCAAGGAAACATGACAGATAATCCTTTCACATTTCAATCCCAACCGTGAAGTTTGTTAGAAGCACATGTTTCAATGTTTACATTCTTATACTTTACAAGATCATACTTAATACATTATACATTTATTCATGTTTTTGAACGATACTTTGGTCATTAATCATGTGGGTGAAACATTAAAAATAGAAATGGCTGTTCTCTGCAAATGCTTTATGGAGAGAAAAGGTCTCAGTTTTAATTGTCTAAATGAGCGCCATAACTAAAAGCACCATATTTATGATGTACTCTCGTAGTTGTATTGCAACTAGTGTATCATGACAGGTAGAGAAGAGCATATTATCCCTGACTATTCATCGTAAAATAGTTAAACTGCACTCCTGTTCATCAGAAATGGTCACAGTGTGTCTAAAAAGAATTTGTCTCAATTATCAACATGCTGTATCACCAAAAACATAAAACATATTGAGTTTGAATTTGGCTTATTACTCTAGAATTTGGTCTCCCCCCCCCCCCAAAAAAAAAAAAAACAATAAATAAATAAAACAAAAACTTTGACTTTATTTTTCATTAATGACCCTCCCCCAAAACTTGGTAACTTGGATAATTCTATTAAAATGGGAGGTTTCAATATAGCACTTCTATGGAAAGTGTTTGTACAGCTGCCTGTTTCTCTAAAGACAATAAATATGTCTGTGCACATCAAGCCAACATGATTTTTAGAACTCCAATCAGCATTTCTAGTGAGCGTCAATGAAGTGTTTTTAGATTTTTTCAGGACTAGAATAAAAACACAGACCTAAAATGCTTCAGCAATAATTACATTTGTTTCCCATTTCTCTAAAACGAAATGAGTACAGTTATGTTACAGTTTATATGACAGCAGCACTGAGCAGTTTTACATCTTTTCATGATTGTAGCCTCTCATTCAGTACAGAACTATCTTGCATCCAACCACCGTCAAAAAAAAAATAAAAAATCCCTATTTGGCCGTCTTCAATAACAAGTAAACTGTCCCCTTGTCACTGTTGACATCAACAGTATGAATGAATAAATCCTCTCAGGAAAAATCTATGAATTTGAAATTGGTTTTTTCTACATTACATTGGATACAATAAGTATCCAGAGAAAGACGAATGTACATATTGGCCAGCGTAAAGTCCTGCTGCCTGGTCAGAGGGCAGTTGTATGTGCACGGTGTCCCCGGGTTCTAAGGGGAGAACAGCACTCCCAGATGCCTGGTCCAAAAAGCTCTTTTTGTACTCATCATACGTGTACATTACTGGCTCATTGTTCCTGAACAGTGCAACCCACACGTTAGCGCCCTTGCAGTGGATGTGATAAGCAAAGTAGTAAATCCCAGGGATGTGACATGTGAAAACCCCCGTTTTAGGATTGTAGCTCTGGCCGCCATTGTATAGAAGCTTGTCGAACACCACAGGGCTGCCCACTGGGGGAAACGGGGTGGTGAGCTGCGCAGTGAATGCGGGCATCTCCAAGCCGCTGCCGGCCATTACCGGTCCGCTGTACTTCCCTTTCATGAAACCACCCGGTGAGGCCTTGATGCCATCAAGATCTGGGCCCATCTCTGGCAGGACCTGGCCCATATCTGGAAGTGGGCCTGGAGGCCCCGGTGGACCTGGAGGTCCTGGTAGTCCAGGTGGACCAGATTGACCAGGAGGTCCAATGGCACCAGGCTTTCCTGGGGGTCCCTCTGGGCCTTGAATACCTGGTGCCCCTTCACCGGGAATGCCAGGCGCTCCGGGTGCTCCTAGGTCACCTTTTAGGCCTGGAAACCCAGGAGGCCCAATTGGTCCGCTAGGACCCGGAATTCCTGGGATACCTCTTATGCCTTGCTCACCTTGCTCACCTGGATTTCCTGCTTCCCCTTTGGGACCTGGTAACCCACCTACACCTGGGACGCCCGGGAAACCCTTGTGGCCACTTTCACCTTTTGGGCCCACAGGCCCTGGTGGACCACGTGGGCCTTGTTCTCCAAGTTCACCTGGAAGCCCAGATTTGCCAGGAAGTCCAGGGGGGCCCGGCTCACCAGCAGGACCCTCGACCCCTTTAGGGCCAGCGGCACCACTCTCACCCTTTAGCCCTGGGAGTCCAGCACCTCCAGGTGGCCCCGCTGCACCAGACGGACCTTCAGGTCCCATGGGTCCTGGGGGTCCAGCTACCCCAGGTGGGCCTCCATGACCTTTATCACCATTTGGGCCTGGAGGACCAGGTAAACCACTCTGACCTTTGTCACCTTTTGGTCCAGGAAGTCCTGGCTTGCCTATTCCAGGCAGGCCTGGGCTTCCTGGCAACCCTGGTAGACCTTGTTCTCCTTTGTCACCTGGCACTCCTGGTTCTCCAGGCAACCCATCTTCGCCTGATTTACCATTGCCAGGCAACCCAGGTTGGCCTGGTGGTCCTTCTACTCCTCGTGGTCCCATTATTCCTGGTTCTCCAGCCGGTCCTGGTTCTCCCCGCTCCCCTCGTAATCCAGGAGCCCCACTTCTGCCAGTTTTTCCGTGTCCTGGAGGGCCAGCAGGTCCTGGGGGGCCTGGTGGCCCAGCAGGTCCCTTTGGCCCGGGTAATCCTGGCTGTCCATTTCCTTTTTCACCTTTGGGACCTGGCAGACCGGGCAGCCCAGGCAGGCCTTTGTGTCCAGGTTCTCCTCGAGGTCCTGGCTGACCTGGCAGCCCCTGGCCCCCCGATTTCCCCAGACCTGGCAGCCCAGGAGGGCCAGGGACACCCGGAGGCCCCGGCAAACCAACTGGACCAACATCGCCACTAGCGCCTGGCTCCCCTTTTGGTCCTTGGAGTCCTACTCCCCCTGGTTTTCCTGCCCCTCCTGGCGTTCCCGGTTTGCCTATTCCAGGGAATCCCTGTGGCCCCGGGGCTCCTGGCTTTCCTGGAGGCCCTGCTATTCCAATGCCAGGCAGACCTTGTGGACCTGGGGGTCCAGGGGGACCGTGGGGCCCAACATCTCCTGGGACACCCTTCTCACCTCTCGAAACTGTTTCACCTGGGGAGGAGAATAGAACAGACATGATTATAAATCCTTTTACTTTGGGTTTCCTGACTACGACTACAAAAAGTTATGAATGATGGAGGTTGGGCACAGTTTACTGTGTTTTTTTGTTTAGTGAAAATATTGAGCATATAGATTATGATCTAATTTTATGTGCAAGGTACAGTCGCTGGCTATATTTTAGTTTGAATAATTTATAATGAAATTGTCAATGTCTTCCTGATTTGCAGCCACAGGTCTGACCTTTGTCCTCCTTGCGCACCATCTCCTTGCTCTTGTGCATGGGTATGTGCAGGTAATCTTTCCGATACTGAGGGATCATGGGAAGCTCCTTGCTGTACTGAAAGTGTGGTAGTTCCTTGACCAGGTATTGTTGGGGCAGGCCGTCCTTGCCATGGGGCATGTGAGGTAGCTGCGGTACGGGTTGGTGCGGCTGGGGCAGTGGCTTGTGCCCATAATATGCCCCTCCATCGGCCCACCGCAGGAGGGACAGCTGCAGCACCATCAACAGGATCCCACTGGGAGGGAGGGGCGTGACCATGATCTATCAGAGAGAGAGAGAGAGCAAGACATCATTCACATCATTAACATGCATTAAGAAGTCCGCTATGGAAATATAAAATTCCATAAAATCAGCTACAGACTGCTGGGTTGCAAACCAGTCAATCCATTTGGGTATAAATCTGTGGTAAGCCATAATTCATTGGACAGTGACACTTTTTTTCTCTTATTTGTGGCATCTGATGATGTCTTATACTGTATGTCAGAGACTTCAAGCAGTCACTGCATATGAAGGATACTCAACAAGTTATTCAAGAAAAGATGACTTTATTCAACATTATGGTCAACTATCCAACGTTTTTAATGCACCTGAGAATGGGGGGAGGATTCAGCTGATCTGAATGAAAACACCCCTAATTTAAAACTGACAGTCTGCACTTAAACCTCCCTGTGATTTATATCCTTTCAATCTCAAAGTGTTAGAGTACAGAAACAAAATATAAACATTTCACGGCTCAAGAAATTGCGTCTCTTACTGTATGTTTATACATTGTAATCGTCCCATGGAATGGGAGTTATTTATGGCTAAGTGCTGCAATTTCTCTGCAGTTACACTATATTTCATATAAATTCATTCTATAAAAACAGAGATTCTGATGGGGTGACTGTGGACATTTTATTATTATGCTCCACTTGCTTTCCTCATAAAGGCAATTAGTTTATATAATAGGCTGTTCCTCTTCTTTAAAGGATTGATTTTTACACCCTTACTTCCTCTCCTTGTGCCATTTTATCATTCCTGGGCCCATCCTGTCATTTACTCTTTGTTTTCATGTTGACAGTTTCATCTGATATCCTGGCTGTATTCAAAAGCACCTTCTTAATGGAACAGCCTTTGATGAGCAACCTGCAAAAGCTGCAGCCGACACTGAGAAACAGGCAAAAAGTTTTCATGTGTTCCATTCACATCAAGTGACTCATCGGTTTGAAGTAAACCTGGAAAGGATTGTGATGTGCAGCAGTTTCTCCATGCAGTTCCTCTCCGTATTCTTTTGCGTTTGCGCCTTGAAGAGCCTTTGCTTTTTACTTGTCACTTTTTTAGTGTTTACCAAAAATCATCCACTACAAGAATAACCACTGCAAGAATAAATGATCACGTCAGGGTTTTGGATATGAAAGTGCAGGACTGAAAGAATCACTACAGTCTCAGGAATATCTTAGACCCAGCAGCTTTATTAAGACGGGGGATTGATAACTGAACTGGCAGTAATACATACACATGACCAGAAGGGGTCAGCAGACACTTACTTTTGTTCCAGATTTTGACAGTGAGAGTGAAAGGCCGTTCGAGCCCCTGGCACAGAACACTGAGAGGTGTATATTTTCTGGGTAAGATACCCCGTCTACATATTTATGGAAAGGTATACACCATGGTCATTTTTCTTACAAATTGTAAATCACTGAGTCATTTTGCATTTACATCCAATCAAAATTTTTTATAAGCACATGTATATACACTAACGGTGGACCAAAGTGCTGTACAATTAAAACGATCTCAAACAATGAAAAACAAAAAGACCAGTTTAAAAGACACAAGCACAATAACATAACAAGCAGATCGAAAGACCGCAAAAGTCCCTGGCCACACATGCTCACACCAGGACACACATGCTCAGAGGGACAGACTCGGCCTAAAGTCATGCTCCCCCAGCAGGCCTGCGCAGCGGTGGGGCACGACACAGCTATTCTGAAAGGCCACTGCAAGCATTTTGGGGGACATTCATCGGGAACTGATCTGAGGTCAAGATCACAAGTCAAAGGTCACATAAAATGTCCTGCAAAGGTTGTAGGTTAATTTTAATACTTGCATTTGTTTTCTTGACCTAAACTTAGTTGCTTTTGATATGCTACATTAAAGAATTGGGTTATTTTTTATGAAAGTTGGAATTTGAAAAAAAAGGTCAAGGTCATGGGGGAAAAGGTCAAAGGTCACAGGTCCACAAAACATGAAAAAGGCACAACTAGAGGATAAGAACAAAATATACAACTAACTTCGAAAGGTCATTGTCAACAGTGTCAGAGATCTGGCCCAGCGACGAAAAACAGTGAAAGAAGTAATAGCAGCGAGGTCCAAGGTCAGAGGCTGCAGAAGAAGTGACAGATATGAAGCTTTGGTGAAGGTCAGAAAGTCAGTATAAAATTAAAGGGCTGCCGTGTATAGTTTCAGAGTTATGGATCTGGATGAAGGCACGGACAGACAGACAGACACAGCCTGAATCATTTGTGGTGGCGAAGGACAAATAAAAGCCATCGGGCCCCACGAAAAAGAAAGGCAACTCTCAAATGGGGTTAAAAAAAACCAAGAAATAAAGATGTGTTTAACCCTTAAATGCCCCCTGTGACAAATTTGTCACACAGTTTTGGGGGTTGTCAAAACCACTGACCCCACATAAATTTTGCAACCTAATTCCCATAGTGACATATTTAGACCATCAGTGCTGCCATCTGATGCATAAAAATGGAACTAACACTACACTGGCTGCACCAGCTAACCTTTCCAATATGGCCGCCCCCATGGTGGAATCCACGCGAGAGATCAGCACCCATTCATCACTGGATAAAGTAGACAAACAGGTAAGCTAATGAAAAATAAGCTTTGCCTAATACTTCAGCTATATGTCAACTGTTTTATCATTCAAGTCATTTTAGCAATAAGATCCCCGAAATGCCTATTGTCACATATATGTCACAAAGCTGAAATGAGGTCAAAGGTCAACAAAAATTAAAAATTGCTATTGGGTTGTGATTAGCCCCTACCCAGGACTTATTAACAGAATACATAGATTTTTCTTTCAACTTTTACTATAGTTGGGCATTTAAGGGTTAAAGATGCGATTGCCAAACAGTCGGTGGAGGGGCTGGCCTAAAATGTAGAGGCAACTTGTTCCAGAGTTTGGGGGCCAGCACTGCAAAGGTGCGATCCCGCCTGTTCTTAAGCCATGATCATGGGACAACCAGAAGCAACTGTTGGTGACTGATGGAACGTATGGTTGTAAAAGGTCAGAGAGATAAGTTGGAGCTATCTTATTCTGGAGCTAGCAGACAATAAAATCTTAAAATCAATCCCGGAACGCGCTGTGAAACGGTGAAAGGAGGCCGACACAGGGCAAATGTAGCCTCGTGTTAAGTTGCTTGACTGGTAACCAAAGAGTTGCAGATTCAAGCGGTGGGTCTTGTGATTCTGACTTGATCTGGAGAGATGAAGTTGGGAAGATCTCTGCTGTTCAGCCCTGGAGTAAAGCCCTTAACCCCATACTAATCCAGGGGCCTCACCTCTGTTTCCCTTTATCACTCACTTGCAACTTTTCAATCACAATTTTCTCCCAGGGCACCCCTGAAAAAGAGAAACATGTTCTCAATGGAGTTTCCTTGGTTAAATAAAGATAAAAAGTCTTCCTTGCATTTTCCTGTTAAAAGGTGAGTTACAGCAGTCTGGACCAACTGTAAGTGTGAGGGATAGGCCTGGTTAACACCAACATAAAGGGCATTGCAATTGTCAAGTCAGTATGAGATAAAAGTGTTTACAGTATATTTCTTTCAAAATCACTGAATAACAAAAAAGGACCACAGATGAGAGCCTCAGCTGGAAAAAGCTGGATTTGATCACTGCATTTATCTGTTTATCCAATTTAAAATGAGATTAAATTAAAATTAAAATCGCACCCTTAGGTTTTTTTAAAGTGGGTTTGCAGGGACACAGATCCATCTGCGGAACCCGCATGTTCCTCCTGAGTCTGAGGTTTGACATTCGGACGGATCCTCCTTTCCAGCACCCTGGCATAGACATTTCCTGGGAGGCTGAGCTGTGTGATCCCTCTATAATTGGAGCACACCCTCTGGCCCCCTTTTCTAAAAATGGGAACCACCACCCCAGTCTGCCAAACCAAGGGTACTGTACCCGACATCCACACGATGCTGAACAGGCGTGTCAACCATGGAAGCCCAACAACATACAGGGCCTTCAGCATCTCAGAGTGAATCTCATACATCCCTGGTGACTTATTGCTGCAGAGCTTTCTGACCACCTCAGTGACTTCCATCAGGAAAACGGGCCTCACCCGAGTCCTCCATCTCTGCTTCCTCCTTGGACGGCGTGTCTGCCGGATTCAGGAGTTCCTCAAAGTGCTCCTTCCATCGCCGGAAAACATCCTCAGTCGAGGTCAACAGTTCCCAGACCCTGCTGAAAACAGCCTGGGCAAAGACCTGCCTCCCCTTCCTGAGTCGTCTGACAGTTTATCAAAACCTCTTTGAGGCCACCAGAAAGTCCCTCTCCATAGCTTCACCGAACTCCTCCCTCTCCATAGCTTCGCCGAACTCCTCCCTCTCCATAGCTTCACCGAACTCCTCCCTCTCCATAGCTTCACCGAACTCCTCCCTCTCCATAACTTCACCAAACTCCTCCCTCTCCATAGCTTCACCGAACACCTCCCTCTCCATAGCCTCACCAAACTCCTCCCTCTCCATAGCTTCACCGAACTCCTCCCTCTCCATAGCTTCACCGAACTCCTCCCTCTCCATAGCTTCACCGAACTCCTCCCTCTCCATAGCTTCACCGAACTCCTTCCCCTCCATAGCCTCACCGAACTCCTCCCTCTCCATAGCTTCACCAAACTCCTCCCTCTCCGTAGCTTCACCGAACTCCTCCCTCTCCATAGCTTCACCAAACTCCTCCCTCTCCGTAGCTTCACCGAACTCCTCCCTCTCCGTAGCTTCACGGAACTCCTCCATCTCCATAGCTTCACCGAACTCCTCCCTCTCCATAGCCTCATCGAACTCCTCCCTCTCCATAGCCTCACCGAACTCCTCTCTCTCCGTAGCTTCACCGAACTCCTCCCTCTCCATAGCTTCGCCGAACTCCTCCCTCTCCATAGCTTCACCGAACTCCTCCCTCTCCATAGCTTCGCCGAACTCCTCCCTCTCCATAGTCTCACCGAACTCCTCCCTCTCCATAGCTTCACCGAACTCCTCCCTCTCCATAGCTTCACCGAACTCCTCCCTCTCCATAGCTTCGCCGAACTCCTCCCTCTCCATAGCTTTGCCGAACTCCTCCCTCTCCATAGCTTCACCGAACCCCTCTCACACTTGAGTTTTTGCTTCTGTGACCACTGCAGCTGCAGACCATCTAGCCTGTCGATACCAGTCTGCTGGCCCAGGAGTCCCCTGAGCAAACCAGGCCCGAAAGGCCACCTTCTTCGGCTCTACGGCCTCCCTCGCCGCTGGTGTCCACTAACTAGTCCTTGGGTTGCAGCCATGACTGGCATCAACAACCGTCAGGCCACAGCTTGTGGCTGCCGCTTCCACAATGGAGAGTTTGAACAGGATCCACTCAGACTCCATGTCCCCAGTCTCCCCCTGGGTTTTGGGAAAAGCTCTTCTGGAGTTGAAAATCATCCGGACAGGGTCCTTTACTAAACGTTCCCACCCAACTCTACAACGCGTTCAGGTTTATCAGGTCTGTCCAGCAGTCGTCCCCGCCATCTAATCCAGCTCAGCACCAGGTGGTGATCAGTTGACAGCTCTGCCCCTCTCTTCACCCAAGTATCCGAGACATATAGCCGCAGATCTGATGACATGATTGCAAAATTGATCATCGACCTTTGCCCAAGGATGTTCTAGTACCAAGTACTCTAATGAACACCCCTGTGCTCGAACATGGCGTTTGTAATGGATAATCCATGACTCGCAAAGAAATCCAGTAAGATCACCGCTTGAGTTCAGATCATGTTAAATTTTACATTTCAGTGTTACAAAAACCTTAATCCTGGGTGGAGCTGCATGCGCCCAGCTGTATCTATCATCTATTTCAGACAAGTGCTTGTTGAGATTTTGAATGTAGAACCCCAACTGCGAAAAAGCTGGGTTGGCCTGGAAAATGCACATGAAAACAGAAAGCAAAACGATTTCTAAATTTACATTACATTACAAACAGCATGAAGACAATATGTGTAATGTTTGTCCTGTAATCTTCATTTTATTCGTAAATAAACATCTATTACTGCGATTTGATCCTACAACACATTTCACAAACGTTGGGATGATGGTTATTTAGGACTAGTAATGAAGTACAAAATTTGAATAATCATGCCGAAACAGCTGATGTCAGCAGGTGAGTGTAGTCATGATATAGCACAAATGCCGCATTCCAGAAAGGCCTCGTCTTTTAGGTGCGAAGATGGACTGAAGAAGACAGGAATAAATTTGGATATTTTGTCCTCGGTGGTGCATAAGGTAGTTAAAGGATTCATGGACTGTGGAGGAATTACTGCGCATTAAGGTCAAGGGCGTAAACCTAAGCTGAACACCCATGATCTCTGATCATTCAGACGCTACTGCATTAAGTACAGTAATTTATCCATAAGTGATATAACCACATCGGCTCAGGATTACATTGGCTAGCCTTTGTCAAGTAATATAATACATTCACTGCAAAAAATGAAAAATAAATTCCATCCTACTAAGCTTTTTATTCTTGTATTAAGACTTTACACATTTGTTTCTATTACCTTTTTTCTCAGTAAGACAAAAATTTGATATTAAGAATTAATCATTTTGATTCATATTTAGAATTGCCAATGGAATAAGAAAATTTCGCCAGTAAAGCACATGATAACTTAACCTCTTCCACCCTGAGCCTCTGGCTCAGAAAATGCTTGAAATGACGAGCCCAAATTGAAATGAGAATATCTCTGCAACTACTTGGTCTATTTGAATAAACTTGGTATCATAATAAAGGCAACACCTTGGGGATTTTTGTTGGCGTATAAAATCAGCATATATGTCCCTGAGTCAGAGTAAATGAAGATGGAGCACAGCATAAATGAAAGATTGCATTTCTGTCTAACAAAATAGGCAGAATATCCCTTTTGAAATTACTTAGTTGCAGTCTGACACATCAAAAAAAAATTACAGCACAAAATCTCACCATTACCTGTGCCAAAGGTTATCCTAATCAAGTAAATCAGAGCAAAATTTGAGAGGAATGTCTAGGTGGCATCTGCAAATTGGCAATTTTGGGTATCTTCCTGGGCATTGTGTGCCATTTGAGATTTCTCAGGTAGCAAACTGTAAAACTCATTTAATTTCACTTATATGTCACTGCAGCATACATTCCATTTAATTACAACCATTTTTGTTCTATTTATTAATTTATTTTTATTTATTTATTTTTATCGCAACCAGTCCTGTATACATTTTCCCATTCAAAGAAAATTTACACAAAGGAAATGAAGTTTGACTCCACTGGAGCGGACTTATTTTCAATAAAACAAGCAAATAAACAAAATTATAAATTCAAAGATAAACTAAAAAAATAATAAAAAAGTAATTACAACAAATACCCCAGCAATTATTTATACAAAAACTATGCTTCCGCTACTCATAAAATTCTCATGCGCCACTGAGTTTTGAACCCTGATCTCTCATTGCCAAGCAAAGCGTTTAGTCCACTGAGCTAATTGGCAGGACAATTTCTGAATTGCAGATTTGATGAGTGAGTAAGCAAAGCACGTCACGCACCCTAGTGGCTGCATTATACTGCTGCGCCTTTTCAGTACTTGAGCATAATGGCGCATGGATTCTTTCGAAAGACTACCTTGAAAACGTCTGTTGAATACTTAGTGGACAATTATAGTGATAATATCAAAAAGAAACTGGTTTAGAGACTGTATTGCTCGTTCATTGCTGCGCTCTTTGAGTCTTTGCGCTTAATGTCACCTGGCAGCCAGTACGCAGATAAAGTAAAAACAGCAATCACAAACACCCCAGCCACTACACTTACAAAAACTGCATTGCAATGGTGTATGCTCAACTGCGTATGCTCATAATTTGGGATCGTTGGAAACATCAGAGCCCATAGAATCAAATGGCCACCCCCAAAGTCAAACTGACAGCATCACAAACCAATCACAGAGAAGACAATACATTGTGTGCAAGAGGAATGCTCAGGGCCTGATCTCTTTGGAAGCAGTGCCCCGGAAACAAACATGCATGGAGACTAGCAGATCCAGTTTCAATATAACACAGATACATTGGGCTAACAATAGCCAGCGCAGATTTACCCTCGAACAGTTTTTTATTTCAAAATAGCAAAGGTAAGAAAAAATTTTTGCTCATCACTGTACATAGAATGTTAAGTGTATGCCTGCTGTTCTTTGAGTGTGGTGTCCCCTTAGAATGACATGGCTTATACCGTTGGATTCTATGGACTTTCCTCTGTCATTTGATGTATTGTTTGTATGCATAGCACAAATTCAGTTGAAACGCTAGCAATCAAGCACTGATATTATTTTATCTTATGTTTTGCTACATGCTTATTTACTTGCTTGGTGCTTGAATTGTGTTCGGTTTAGGCTTTTCTTCCCGTTAAATGGATATGCCAAATAACGATGTTGCCATTAGGAAATATGCTGTATTTATGATGTTTATTGATTTCCCCCCATACTGGGGCCATTTGGGCTTAAGAGGTTAAAATAAATTAGTACATAATAGTGAAATATTAGGAATTTATGTCTCAGAATTAGATTAAAAGACTAGCTAAGACATACACTTTTTTGTAGTCTTTACATCCACAAATGGCAGTTTACCATGCAAAAAGAGAGACTTATAATAACAGTGTCCTGAAGTGCTGCTGACTTCTTTGGGCTCTGTGGCATCTGTTATTGACCATTACACTAATTTCAGTTCTTTTTTTGGAAAAAATGGATGCCATATACTTTGGACCAAAGTGGATAAGGACCATCCAGACTATTACCAGCAACAAGTCAATAAGCCATGCTCAGTCATGGTATGGGGTCTGTGCCCATGGCAAGGGTAACTTGCAACTTGTGAAGGCATCTTTAGTGCTGTAAAGTATGTTATTTTGGAGCAATACATGCTGCTTTCGACACCCATGATTATTTCAACGAGACGACGCAAACCGCATTCTGCACACATTACGGAAACATGGCTGCATAAGAAAGGGGTGCAGGCGCTGAGCTGGCCTGCCTGCAGTCCTCACTTATCTCCTATAGAGAACCTGTGCTGCAACATCAAAGACCTCGTCCTTCAAACTTGTTTGCAGAATGGGACACAATTACACACAAAACACTTAATTACTTAATGTGCTCAATTCCTTAACGTTTATAAAATTTTCGTGAGAAGAAATAGCAACACTACAATGTGATAAATGTTTTAATGTCTCAGATTATTTTAAATATGTTGTAAGAATCAAAACTGAAATGTGTTTATTTTTAAAAAATCAATAAAATTCATGTGGTGAAACATCAAATAATTCAACGTAATGTTTTCAACATTACACTGGTGAAAAATAATTTACAAATCACTGTTTTTAGTTTGAATTTTAATTTAAAGCACCGCGCCAACCTTTTCTGGTTTGGGCACATGCATTTTCTGTTCTTTTTCATTGACCTGAACATGGAGCACAGCTTTTCACTTGTTTTTGTCATTCTGTTTTCAAGTGCTATAAATATCAGGGCCATAAATGCTGGCTGATCTCTGAAATTTGGTCGACCTGCCAGATAGTGAGCACTGCCTCTCCGTTTGCCCACTTATCTTCCTTTACGACGGAAATTTCCAGAGTCTGAACATTTATCAGACTTGTTTTCCGAAGAACAAAGATCTATAGTAAGTTAGAGCAGTTCATGAATATTCAGGACATCTATCAAATTTTAACTTTCAACCTCAGAACTCAATGTATGCCCAATCATATACACCAATGAGCCAAAACATTAAAACCAGTCACAGATGAAAAAATGACACTGATTATATCACATCCCAAGGTTTGTAGGCTGATCTTAGATGGAAAGCCAACCACTGGTTCTCGTACTTTCCATGTTAGATGTGGGGAAAAAAAATGGGACAAGAATAACTCTGACAAGGGCCAGGGGAGTAGGTCAGAGGTCAGAGCATCTCCAAAGAGGCAAGGCTTCTCCAGCGCTCCCAGTCAGCAGTGATGCGGACCTGCTGGTCATGCTCCAAGGTGGGAAGAACGATGAACCGGCGACAGGCTTTCAGGTGCCCAAGGCTCATGGACGCACAAGGGCAGTGTAGGCAATCCCGTCTGATCCGACAAACAGACGACCGTAGCACAAGTTGCAGAGAATTTTAATGAAACTCAACGGAGGAATATGTCACTGCATGTAATGCATCACAGCCTGCATCATACAGCACTTTCTAGATACAGCTGGACTGCCCACTCTGAGCCTAGTCGCCCGCCGAAAGTGTCTACAATGACCACATAAGCGTCGGAACGAGACCTTGGCGCTATTAAGGAAGGTTGCTGGCCCAGGGAGTCTGGGTTTATTTTACACCGACCGAGTGCATGAGCAGCATTTAGGTGAGAAAGAGATGGCATCAGGAAGCACTGCGGGGAGAAGACAAGCTGGTAGAGGGGGTGTGGTGTTCTGGGACGTGTTCGCAGGAAAACCCTGGGTCCTAGAATTAAAATGGACGGTAGTTTCACGGAAGCTGATTTGACGGCTTGAGGGGGACGTACGCAATATTAGCCAAGTTGTTTTAAATCCATGACTGATCGCTGTATGTAGGATCTATACATTCAATTAGTCAATCCAATCTGTTATTGAAACCTCAAAGGGTGATTCTCACGAAATTGCATTTTGTCATGTCCGTAAGGGTTTGATAGACTAAACTACTAAAACAATCATACTTTTGTATTATATATCAAACTATGGTATGTACTAATTGTAGGGCTACTGTTGTCTTTGCATTTGATGGATTACTCTATATTTAATGACAACTTTTCAACCAAAAAGTTCATTACCGTAACGTGTCCGGACTTTTATTTTTTACCTTAAACCCAAAATTATCACAATACATCCCCATAATTTAATATGCATATAAATACAAAAAATGGTTGGGGTTATACCCTTTAACTAGCAGTGTTACCATTTTGGGCCAACAATTTGTGAGTAATTATTTTCTGGGCCAAATACATGTGTCCGGAGCATGAACAGTTCATTTCCGTAACAGAGATATTTGGCTCCATTAAAATCCCTGTGTTCCAATAAATAAAGTTTTTTTTGTCCTGTGATGCATTGTGTGGAAGAGAAGTTGCAAAATGGCTACCAGGAAAGATCATCTTTCAAGTTCTTCCAGTAGATATGTTAAAGATTGTAATTATATAACCCCTTGGCACACTACTACTGTTCATTACCATAACAGGGTATATTTAAAATAGTTTTGGAGATAACTATTTTATGTTCTGTTCTGAGCCAAACTGTTAGTGAAAATATTTCTGCCGAGTCATGCTAGCTATGCTAATTATTGCTAGCAACATGAGACTGCCATTCATTACCGGAATGCTCTGCATTCATTACCATAACATATACAAGGCTGTTACGGTAATGAAATGAAGTGTTACGGTAATGTTTTATATATGTATAATCAGGGCTCCAAATTTTGTGGTTGGTTTTCTAGGGGTTATACTGTAGGGGTTGGTTGGTATTAGGTGTTGTTTGGTTTGCTAGGGGTTGGTTGGTACCAGGAGTAGTAGCAGACAGAAAAGGAGATTAAATATATTGACTAGAGTAAGCAAAGTTGAATGGATTTAAATCAAACTGCCAGTCTTGATACAAGTATATTTCTAATAATTCCTCATTCCAAATGTATCCCTGTAGCAGCATCCTTTTTATTATTAATTAATTAATTTATTTATTTATTTATTCTTTTTATTTTTAAAAATTTCAGGGTTTTTTTTCTTTAAAAATTCATAAAAAATTACAGGAATGGGTTACAGACTTACTTTCTTTTCGACATGCTCGGGAAATTATGCTGAACACCACATTAGCGTTCATCTTGCCGAAACGAGAATTTGAAAAATCACTATTTCTGAGCATGTAAAAAAAAGTAAGTTTGTAACCCATTCCTGTGATTTTTAAAGGTACATTGTGTGGGAATTTCTCCCATCAAGCGGTGAAATTGTATTTTGCATTCAAACAAATAGTGCTCTCTAGCGCCTCGCTTTTTCAAAGGTGTGTTGCAACTACGGTAGCCATTATGTACCAAGAAGCTATGACATCATGTCATCCAATACCACTTCGCAATACCACGCTGAACTGCGGTCTACAGCGGAGTGTTTATTTTTAATACAAACTCTTAGACCACTTTCGCACAAGGTATGATTGTTCGGTACCGTGCCACAGTGCGATTGTCCCCTCTCCCCGCTGGTCAGCTTACTCATTAGTAATATCGTACCATACCTGAGTATGCCGAAATTCCAATACAGCGCGTTGCAGTATCCACCTTGGTAGTTTTAAATGGGGAGATATACAGAAAGAAGGAGTAGTTAACTCTTGCGTAGAAAGAATTCTGTATCTAATCTCTGCTTTTTTCTGGCTTTTTATTTGCCAGTAGGATTTTAAAAGGAGGCGCCAATATGTTTTGGGGGATTTTATTATTGAGAGGGGGCTTTAGAATATTGATATTGTGAATGTGTGCTGCGCGTGCCCTAGCAACCCGGTGTGTCATCAGTAACATGGATTACCACATATAGCAGCACAAGAAATTAAACTCAAAATTTTCTTGACTGAATTTCAGTTGCTAAATCATCAAAATTGCTAAAATTGCTCCCTGTAACTGTCAAACGCGAGTCTGTCATCTTGGATTTGCCCGGAGACGCCTGTCAAACGATAAAATTACAACTTGATGGCAGGCGTGAGACCATCATTTACCACCGTTGTCTATTTTCCTAAGAAACGTACTGATGGAGGGAGTGGGCATGATGAAATGGAACCCTTATTCCATCAAACATAGCCTATGCTGCTATTCACCAACGACGCTGTTTACCTACACATGTTCTACTGTTATGCTGCCTATATAACGAATTACACAACCAAGTAATGAAAAAAGCTTGTAATTTAGATAGTAACATTTACTTACCGGTCGAGAAGAAAGCAGGCAACTTCAGCGTCCCTTTGAAAGTCTTTCCCCTTCATTAGCTCTTTCCACCTGGGAAAAGCTACCCCGATGTTTACCCTCGTTTTTTTGAGGTCCGCCATAGTCTAATTTACCGCCGCCATAGTCTCAATATGCGCAATTTGCAAGTGTTGAGCATACATGCGCACGTTTGAAAAAAAAAAAAAAAACACGGAAAATTAGGAAAGGTACTGGAAGACGCGGAATTCACGCAATTGCACCCCCCCCCCCCCAAAGTGTCAGCATTGACACTATTCTTATCCAAATCTTTATTTGTTCTTATTATTCTGAGTTCTTCTGCCGTTTTTTGCAGTCTAACTAGTCCTTCATACTTTGTGCTAGAAAAACCGTTCAAATATCAAAACGTTCAGCTTGTTCAGGACATTAAGGCTTCCATTCAACTTTTTGAAGATATTTATACTTTTTAAAATATTAAGCTTTTTCTGAAAAAATGTCCTAATTCAAAATGAATGGAAAGAATATTCAAATCCTTCAAATCTTCAGCCTCTTTAAACTTCAACTACTTCAGCATACTTTCAGCTAGAGACTTCATTCAAACTTTAAAATGCTCTCAAGACTCAGCTGTTCAGCTACCATTCAACTTTTTAATATGTTTTAAACTTTTTATGAATTGCTCTTCATTGAAAATGTTATTGCATTCATTGTATTGATTTTGGTTGCATTAAACCTTCTGTTATTCTGTAATGAATTGCTCTTGATTCATTGTTTTTGTGTGAAGTCAAGCTTAATTTGTCATTACCCAAGACAATCTAATCATTCAGTAATTTTAATGTAGCCTTACATGATAAACAGTGAAAAAGATTGGACCATATAGCCTAATTTGTGAATACTAAAAACATGGCCTCTATGATGCATGAATGCCATGTGAGGTCATTACCATAACAAAGCTTTTCATTACCGTAACACTTGCTGTATTGTAAATATTTGGATGGGAATGAGTATTAACTTCAAATTTTATTTTTGCACAGGAACTATTTGTCAAGTCTTTTCAGATTACTGAATTAACATTTTTTATTTATTTGTAAAATTTACACTACAGGAAAAATTTAGTATAAAACATGTCATTTTGTTACGGTAATGAACATAATAACTAAAATTATTATATCAGTAAACATTTTTCTGAATGTTTACACTATGTGGCTATTCTGAACTACTAGAAGAACATACATGAAAAAAATAAAAGGTCTACCTTTCATAAATATTCAGTTATCATCAATTGAAAATATGTGACGGTAATGAACTTATTTGGTCAATGACTCAATGAAACATTCTGAAAATGTATCAAAAAACATGTATTGATCTCTCATTTTAATTGAGCCAGTTAATTGAGACCCTGCTTGCTACTAATGAGAGAAAAAGCTAGAAAAAGTGACCTAAAATTGTTTTTGCAAAAGTCAGGACAGTTTCGTGAGAATCACCCCAAAGGGACCTATTCAAAGGTCAGAGAAGATGAGTATTGGGTCTCCTAACTGCAGTGCGCACTTGACTGAGAGCCTTGCTAAAGAAAACTTTTTCTCTCCCATGTCCTGTTTTGAAGGATATTATGTGATGGCTTATTCTTGCAATATTTTAATTGACTCGCTATCGCCAGAGAGGGCTCTCACCTGCTCTGGCGATGTTTGGGTTTGTTCGAGGCACATTCGGATCAGTGGCGTAGCCAGAACTGAAAATTGAGTGGACACAAAACATCCCTTTACAACTTTTATTAGTCCTGACTTGTTTGCGGTCATTTTTCCCAATGAACAATTCCTTCACTATCAGGTGTTGCTAGTTCTCCTGGTGAAGGTAAGATGACAATCATTCGTTTGGACGCGCTTGAACAATTATTCCTCCTGACTTGTTCTCAATCATTTTCCTTAATTAAAACATTTTCTAATTATAACAATAAACTATTCTCAATTATAGACATGGTGTCTTTGTTAATGCAATCAAAGGGTGACAAAATAATAGGTTAAAATCTGTACAGAAAACTAATTTACTCATAGGCGTATGCTTAACGAAACTGCTCTGGATCTTCTGTGCTACATTTTTAGCACATCAGGCAATCAAACCTGCTCTTCATGGTCGCTTAAATTGTTGAAATTAAATCGAAGATGAAGATTAGAAACACATTTTTGCAATTTTCAGTAAGGCTGATTGTAATGCAGCAAAAAAAAAAAAAAAGCATCCAAACGAATGATTGTCATCTTACCTTCACCAGGAGAACTAGCAACACCTGATAGTGTGGAATGTTTGCAGTGTGAATGTATTGTTCATTAGGAAAAATGACTGCAAACAAGTCAGGACTAATAAAAGTTGTAAAAGGATGTTCTGTGCCCACCCAGTTTTCAGTTCTGGCTCTGCCACTGGTTTGGATCTTTCTCAGGGAACGGACCTGCTCTGCCGGGCCGCAGCGGAGGGGAAATGCTGGTTTGCTCTGACTTTTCTCTGGGTGCTGGCGATTTTCACAGCTCCTCGCCATCTAAACCTCCCACGGAACTCAGCACTCTCCCGCCCTTTGAAGATCCGGTCATGTTTCCATGGAGAATTGCACAGTTTCGCCAAAATGGTTAAAAATATATCTTGATTCATGGCAAATAAAGGGGATCAGTGATGGATGTTCATGTTTCGTTTCTGAATGTTTGCTTTATAGGGGGAGGGGCAGAAACTGCAGGACAAAATGAAAATATTAGCGGCGCAGCGATGTTTCCTCAGAGGGGGAGGGCCTACATGCCCTCTGACCCCTCTCTATTTTACATTCTGTTAAATCTTCTGCCTTGTGGTTCACTTTAACTATTCTGCCTTATTTTGTCTTTTACGGTAGCACTTACTCAGTGAACTGTCCACATATTTATGAATACAAACACATCTGTTTTATCGGCAAGAGTATTGCATATACTGTAGAGGAAGCTTATGACTTAAGATACCATTTAATCAATAAAAATGACCATGAGTAAAACTGAAGACCCCAGTTCTAAAATTATTTTGGTCACAAAATGTCAATTTTGAGAAAAGCGAGGCAGTGGATTTAGGTCACAATAAAAGACGGTTTCCCAGCCTTATCTTAGGGTGAGTGAAAATGTGACTTTAGTACCTTTAGGGCTGGGTCTTCAGTTGTTCTGATTGATTTGTGTCAGTAGCACAGGCTGCCTTATTGCCTCGGAGATGTGAAGAATCTCCACCGAAGAGCATTAACATCATTAACATGAGCTCATTCTGGTGCCTGAGGAGCATTAACATGAGCTAACTCTGGTGCCTGAGGAGCATTAACATGAACTCATTCTGGTGCCAGAAGAGCATTAACATGAACTCATTCTGGTGCCTGAAGATCATTAACATGAACTCATTCTGGTGCCTGAAGAGCATTAACATGAGCTCATTCTGGTGCCTGAGGAGCATTAACATGAACTCATTCTGGTGCCTGAAAAGCATTAACATGAACTCACTCTGGTGCCTGAAGAGCATTAACATGAACTCATTCTGGTGCCTGAAGAGCATTAACATGAACTCATTCTGGTGCCTGAAGAGCATTAACATGAGCTCATTCTGGTGCCTGAAGATCATTAACATGAGCTCATTCTGGTGCCTGAAGAGCATTAACATGAGCTCATTCTGGTGCCTGAAGAGCATTAACATGAGCTCATTCTGGTGCCTGAAGAGCATTAACATGAGCTCATTCTGGTGCCTGAAGAGCATTAACATGAACTCATTCTGGTGCCTGAAGATCATTAACATGAGCTCATTCTGGTGCCTGAAGAGCATTAACATGAGCTCATTCTGGTGCCCTGAAGAAGAGCTCATTCTGGTGCCAGAAGAGCATTAACATGAGCTCATTCTGGTGCCTGAAGAGCATTAACATGAGCTCATTCTGGTGCCTGAAGATCATTAACATGAGCTCATTCTGGTGCCAGAAGATCATTAACATGAGCTCATTCTGGTGCCTGAAGATCATTAACATGAGCTCATTCTGGTGCCTGAAGATCATTAACATGAGCTCATTCTGGTGCCTGAAGAGCACTAACATGAGCTCATTCTGGTGCCTGAAGAGCATTAACATGAGCTCATTCTGGTGCCTGAAAAGCATTAACATGAACTCACTCTGGCGCCTGAAGAGCATTAACATGAACTCATTCTGGTGCCTGAAGAGCATTAACATGAACTCATTCTGGTGCCTGAAGAGCATTAACATGAGCTCATTCTGGTGCCTGAGGAGCATTAACATGAACTCATTCTGGTGCCTGAAAGCATTAACATGAACTCACTCTGGCGCCCAGAAGAGCATTAACATGAACTCATTCTGGTGCCTGAAGAGCATTAACATGAACTCATTCTGGTGCCTGAAGAGCATTAACATGAGCTCATTCTGGTGCCTGAGGAGCATTAACATGAACTCATTCTGGTGCCTGAAAAGCATTAACATGAACTCACTCTGGTGCCTGAAGAGCATTAACATGAACTCATTCTGGTGCCTGAAACGCATTAACATGAACTCACTCTGGCGCCAGAAGAGCATTAACATGAACTCATTCTGGTGCCTGAAGAGCATTAACATGAACTCATTCTGGTGCCTGAAGAGCATTAACATGAGCTCATTCTGGTGCCTGAGGAGCATTAACATGAACTCATTCTGGTGCCTGAAAAGCATTAACATGAACTCACTCTGGTGCCTGAAGAGCATTAACATGAGCTCATTCTGGTGCCTGAGGAGCATTAACATGAACTCATTCTGGTGCCTGAAAAGCATTAACATGAACTCACTCTGGTGCCTGAAGAGCATTAACATGAACTCATTCTGGTGCCTGAAAAGCATTAACATGAACTCACTCTGGCGCCAGAAGAGCATTAACATGAACTCATTCTGGTGCCTGAAGAGCATTAACATGAACTCATTCTGGTGCCTGAAGAGCATTAACATGAGCTCATTCTGGTGCCTGAGGAGCATTAACATGAACTCATTCTGGTGCCTGAAAAGCATTAACATGAACTCACTCTGGTGCCTGAAGAGCATTAACATGAACTCATTCTGGTGCCTGAAGAGCATTAACATGAGCTCATTCTGGTGCCTGAAGAGCATTAACATGAGCTCATTCTGGTGCCTGAAGATCATTAACATGAGCTCATTCTGGTGCCTGAAGAGCATTAACATGAGCTCATTCTGGTGCCTGAAGAGCATTAACATGAGCTCATTCTGGTGCCTGAAGAGCATTAACATGAGCTCATTCTGGTGCCTGAAGAGCATTAACATGAACTCATTCTGGCTCCTTGCTGTGCTGACAGGGAAACCGTGTATCCTAACAGTCAAAGCCAGTGTACTGGCAGCTTACACCGCAAAACAAATAAATAAAAATCTTACCAAGTATTCAAATCATGCAGTCAGACTTTTACACTTATTTTTATTACTTTTTTTCTGCATCTGATGTGAGATAATTCTGACTTATTTCTATGTTTGTTCACAGCGTAAGAAAATAACACTTGTTGCATGGAATAATTTAAAAATGAGTCAAAATGATCTCACATGGCAGAATATTTCTGAGAGAAACGGCCATATATACAATTGTTTTGAGTCTAAATACAAGGTTAAAATGCTCAATAAGATTTTTTTATTTGCAGTGTACATTAAGTGGAGCACAACACAGAGATTCCCATGTCTAACTCTACTCTATGATCAAGAATTGTTGCTTCTAAATTTGACCTACAGATGCAATCCCAGTGAAGAGCAATTTCAGCGAATTCATCAGGAAATAGAAAGAGCTTCATCTCATTTCTAAACCTCTCATCTCCTGGACCTCAATAAGAGCAGACCTTATGGCCCTCAGCCATATAGTGGAGCCCTGGATTTGACTTAACGCTTTTCCTCCAGTTTTCTACAGCAGTGCAGAATCTTTATATTCATTCTCAGTTTGCCTGGCCTGTGGCATCACTAGCATGGGCGGAGCATGGGTATGGCTAATGCTGCAATATTCACAAAACCCTCTCAGTCCCCCATGCAGGCAATAGAGAACTCCTCAGAACTATGGAACTAGATACCCAAATCTCATGCAATCTCATGGAAATGTAATTAGCAAAGCAGACTTATAATGTGGAATTTTCCCCTAAAATTTACCGACTGTAATACCAGGAATTAAACTGAAATCACACTGTATGGTAATTTGAACACCAGAAGTGAAATGAGTGGGGACCAGTGAGATAATGTTTTGTTGTGTTTTAATGTGCTCCATTTGCTGTGTGGGTAAGCAGTTGCGATACTAATACTCTTGCATCTAATAAACAATATTTCACATGAAACTATTCCTTCAGTGTCTTATTCAGTTGAGCTCTCAGTTGAAATGCAGTTGAAACAGCTTACGATGGCCTTTGGACGGATCACTTCATCAGTATTATTGAACAAAAGGCTCCAACTAAGGGCTGTCCGATGTGTAATGTAATCAATATCGGCCGGACCACGAAAACAGTTTATTTGCTGTGCGCCTTGACTGTTCTGTCCCTCATTAATTTAATGCAGGCCTGCCTCAGTAAATATTTATATTTATATATCTAATAATATTTATCGGTGCTAGCCTCCGGTCATGGCAAAACGCATGGTAAACATAGAAAACACCCCTGTTCAGGAATAAGTAATCTAAAAAAATAAAAAAGGGTACTATACGGTTTTTTTTTTATAAAAAGGACATACATATAAGTGAAAGCTTTCAGCATTTAACCAATATGATCAAAATAAGGTAACAAATAATCAAAAAACTCAAATATTTATCTGTAAATGTCATTAATACTACAGTTTTAGAGAGCATAAAAATACATATTTCTGCAGGGTCTGCACAGTTTTCACAGCCACCAGGGCTATAGGAATGAACCATTTAGGCACATAAATCATACTCATCCAAATCGGTTAAAGTATTACATGCTTTGTTTTGCCATGACCAGATGTTAAAGCCAACTTACCACAAGAAAGGGGGCTTTGTGCGGTCCAGTTAATTTTTCTCTACATCATCGTCTCTGCTTCTGAACTGGCCTGAAACTGAGAACTGTCTGCTTACCAATATTAACATCAATTATCATGTTGGAAGAACAATGAACATAATCTACACTTAACTATGAGCTTCCCTGAAGGTCAAGCTTCAGGAAAATATTGAATATTTGTGACAAAACTTTTCCGGAGAGACACTATTCATTTCTTAGGTGTGCATATGTTATGCTCTGTATCTCCAGCCCCTCTGGAGCCAGTTTGACAGGTAACAGGAGGGTGTGGACGCCTTCAATGACCAACAAAACTTCCTTACAGCTTTCTACCGTTGTCCCGGTTCAAACTGAGCTTTACTAATGAACTCAAATTACAGCCAGGACCTGGAACAGCCAGCTGAAGGGTCATATGGGCAGGGATTTATTCAGCTGGAAAAATAACCTTCATCTTTGGGAATGGCGTTTGTGATTAAATGGGGTCTCAGCCTTCCACTGCAGTTTTTAATTCAGAAATATGGCTGCTGTGGCAGAGATAACAAGCTATAGACTGATATTACTCTATTATTACTCTATTATTTTCTTAACCTTAATATAAGAAATGGCATGGGTACCCGAAACTCCCTCTGTGACAGACTGCGACACGCCGCGACTCTCAGGTCAGGTCTTGTCTTTTCGTGCAGAAGGAGAAGTTTGTTGACTGAATCTCGAAAAATCGTGTCCCTTACCAGTACGGTCTTGTAATAGTAGCGAACAGAGAGGCCTCATGAGTGTAATATGTACAGCGCCGTATTCACAGTCATTGCAGTGTTGTTTAGTGAAGGCTTTATCCCTATTCTACAAACTGCAATTCTTTAAGTAAAAAGTAGCACTGACTTGATTGGATGCAGGACAGAGAACATGGCTGCTACTGAGTGCTACAGTCAAAACTGCTCACTCCTCACATCCAGAAAAGCTTGTGAAAAGAGTGCAGATCTTGGGGAATGTAAAGAGACATGCTCCAATTCTGCTCACTGATGGCCTGTTAGACCTGTTGAACACTAGTGTCCCTTCAGCGAGAGCGGTCTCAATGTTTCCAATGCGCTCTTAAGGGTAAAAACCATTCCAGGCATTTATATGGTGTTTTTGCCAGGCTGGGATAGGCCGTGTCCTTCTTGACTTCCGGGTCGGAAAGCAAGAAGAACTGAAACTATGTCAAGAAATGTCACTGGCTTCCAGCTTTTAAGTGAAGCACTGAACCGCACAGAACTACTGCTCTGCTTACTGAGGATGAAACCTGGCCTTACCTCCAAGAGCAGGTCCACACCGAAACCTGCTCGACCTCTATTGGCTGTGAAAGAAGACCTGTATTTTATATTCCTCATCCTAAGTGCAACCACTGCACAGTTAGAGCACAAAAACACAAAAAAAGACAAATAAGAGCCTTTTTGTTTCAACCCTGAAGAATGTTTGGAATTCACAGCAGTCAAACAGAAGTTTGCCCTGAATTAGTGACTGTAACAGCCGTTCCTCGTGTTCCAAACTGAACCTGCTAAGTGCCATGATGGTGATGGTACAGTTTAAAAATTTCAGATGCTTATTTTACCTTCCAGTCCCAGGATTTAGTGAAGTATATGGCGGGATATGATCGTGAAATGTGCTCATCTCGGTTTGACAAAAAGATGGAGATTTACAGTGTATTGCACTGTTGCCATTCCAAAAATACTGAGTCATATTCTGCCAGAAGCGTAAAACCTGCCAAACACTTGAAACTGCAAACAGTGGAACACGTCTTCCTGAAACACATTCACGCTGAGTACATCTCAGACAATAAATAGATCCAGAGATATATAAACAGATAATCAGACACTGTGACAAATTTTGGCAGAAGCATGTTTTGATTGTCTAGACCGTAGTCCACTCTAAATATTTCTGACAGCACACCATCCTAGTCTGCAAGCACTGGGCAGCCATAAGGGCAGAAATACACTCTTTACCAACAGAATGATAAGTACCAGTACTACCATCAATCCAGCGCTCAAACCCAGCCCTTAAAAATAATGATTGGTCATAACCTGTTTTCAATCATTTATTTAAATTTCCATTACAGAAACTCCAAAAACTCTCAACATTATCAGGTGTGGCCAGTTTTCATTAATAACGCATACCTGTCAACTCTCACGCATTTGGTGTGAGTTTTAGTGGCATATTTATGTTCCCCAGCAGTAGTCAGCAATTATTCAATCAACGCGTGTGTAAGAGATTCTCGCGCAGAATTGAAGTCCTTGTGCGTGGAGGTTTATCAGTTTCACTGCGTTACGGTGGATTTCACCTCTAGTAACTGGAAACCAATTATCACTCCGGAGTCAACAATGACACAAAGCACTTTATAATCCATGGTAAATCTTGGGTCTTATGTGCAATCCCCATGGGCAATGTGCAATTAACAACAGCACAAAGCACTTTACATATATGTACAACCAGTATGATGGACCATTAAAATTTAGCACAATGCACCTTAGAATAATATCTGTGGTGCTTAACATTGCACTTAGCACTTTATCTTCCAATGTACTGTGATGGTTTTCCTATTTTTTTTAAGATTTTTTTTTTGGGAAATTTTTCCTTTATTTGACAGTTATGCAGTGTAGGGAGACAGGGGGGTTGGGGAGAGGAGTGGGGAAAGACATGCAGCAAATGACCTGAGCCGGAATCAAACCCAGGTCGCTGCGGGAAGGACACAGCCTTAATGGTACGCGCGCTCTTTGTTCGGTGCACTTTTTTTAACGTCAACATGCCAAGGGACAGCGGACGGAAATTACATGTCCATTAATATGCACTGTCCCTTTTAAATAAATAAATAAATAAAATAAAATAATACAAAAAGTTCTCATGCTTCTCTTTACTCAGGAGTTGGAAGCGATGCATGCGTTTCATGATCGTTTAAATTGTTTAAATGAAATAAGATCATTTAAAACGTCTTTATGCAAGTCCCTTGATTCCAATGATCTTATTTCATTTAAACAATTTAAACGATCATGAAACACATGGCTAGTGTGGCCGCTGCTCTGCAAACTTACATAGTGCAACTGTAACTCATCTTCATTTACTGCTGATGCGAAAAGCGACTTCTATTCGAGACTTTGTGTGTTTGTTGCTGAAATATTTTATTCCCCATGAGACAAACACGCGAAAAATTATGAAGGTCATATTTTCTGTCTCAAGAGAGTTTTTAAGATAAAAGTATCAGAGAACGAGACACTGAATGTCAAAGAATGTGGATGACCTGCTGGCCATTTAAACAAGTGACATTCCAGCTTTAAAATGTTATTCATTATTTTTATTTCAAATTCACAATTGGTGGGTGAGATGTCCTTCCCATCAAACTTGTTCAAGGGCTTCCTAAAGGGACTTGAGGGTCCCAAAGTATGTCAATCACGGCACAATTTCTGAACTGGTCAATTAATTTAAGAGATTAACAAGGGGAAAAAAAAAGGCAAATCCTATCACTTGAGGCGGTATGTTTTATCATAGCCTAATTTCCCAATTACCTTCATGTAATTATGACGCACACATTACCTGGTGCACAATAGTACAAGATCATTGTATTGAGCTGTGAAAAATTGCCCCTTCTCAATGTATTTTTTTTATTTTTGCATATTTCTCGCACTTCAGTGTTTCAGGTCATCAAACAAATTTTAATATTAGATAAGGTTAACCAGAGTAAACACAAAATACAGTTTTTAAATGATGATTTTATTTATGAAGGAAAAAAGCAATCCAGCCCTACCTGGCACCATGTGAAAAAGTAATTGCCCCCTTAGTTACTAAATCAACCAAATTTAACACATTTGATTGCTAAGTGGATTAAATTTCTTTCTACACCCAGGCATAATTAATTACTGCCAGCGCTTTTGAATGTAAACATAGACTATGTAGTACCAGTCTGGAAATTTGAATTAGGCAAAAAGCAGCACATGATGCCGCAATCAAAAAAAATTCAACTACAGGTAAGAAACAAAGTCCTTAATATCTGCCAGTCTGGAAAGGGTTACAAAGCCATTTCTAAGACTCTGAGACTCCAGCAAACCACAGCCATTATCTATAAACGAAAAAAATATCTTCCAAGGAGTGGCTGACCTACCAAAATTCCTCCTAAAGCACATTGATGAATTATCCAGGAGCTCACAAAAGAACCTGGACTAACATCAAAACAACTGTAGGCTTCACTTGCCTCAGTTGATATTAGTGTTCACCATTTCACAGTAAGAAAGAAACGGGGTAAAAATAGCATCTATGGAAAAGCTGCAGGGGGAAACCACTGATGAACAAAAAAGAACACAAAGGCTCGTCTCGCATTTGCTGAAAAAAACATTTTAATGACCCCCAAGACTTTTGAGATAATATTCTGTGGACTGAAAACTGGAACTTTTTGGAGGACATGGGTTCTGTTACATCTGGCGTAAAGCAAACACAGCATTTCACAACAAGAACATCATACTGACAGTCAAGGACTGTGATGGTAGTGTGATGGTCTGGGCTGCTTTTTTGCTTCAAAACCTGGGCAAAATGCCGTAATTGATGTAACCATATATTCTGCTTTCTACCACAAAATCCTGCGGGAGAATGTCCAGAAGAGCAGTTGGGTTATGCAGCAGGAATATGATCCGAAGAACACAAGGGAGTTCACTTCTCAATGGCTCAAAAAAGAAGAAAAAAAAAACAAAACAAGGTTTTGGGGTGGCTTAGTCAAAGTTCTGACTAAAGTGTGATTGCGATGCTGTGGCACGACCTTACACAGGCAGTTCATGGTCGAAAATTCCTAAAATACCATGTAAACTCATTGGAAATCATCAAAAAAATTCGTTTGCTGTTGTTGTCACAAAGGATGGCACGACCAGTTATCAGATTTATTTTTTTCATATGGGTGATATACGTTTTGAATAACTCTTTTCATTCAATAAAATAAATGATCATTTAAAAGCAGCATTTTGTGTCCACTCTCGTTGTCCTTGTCTCATGATAAAATTAGTTGGATGATCTGAAACATTTAAATATGATAATCAACAATCGAAGATATCAGGAAGGGGGCAAATACTTTTTCACAGCACTGCACATCTGTCTAGTAGAACCCTTGGCTTGTCCCCTGTGTCTGGAATACTGCAAGCTGTACCTCAGACATTCTGACACATATGGGTTCATGGTATCATTTCCTCGTGTCCTGTGTTATTATGGAATTATATCCACATATTGTTCTATCCATTCAAACCCAGTCACCTAACTCTTCTCTCCCATTGAGTGAGTCTGACAGCTCCCTCGGTATCCTATCATTGCTCAGAACCTTTGACCTGAGCCTCTTTTTAAAACTCTCATCTGATGTTCCATATCAGCTCTTCCTGCTGAGCGACATGTGGGGTGAACACACACAGGGTTCACCCATCCAACTGCTAAAGAATGCCCAAAATAACCCCAGATTTTCATCTCTTGAGCAGGAAATCCAAGAAATATTCTGTTTGGTGCATGCAAACAGGTGTTTGTACGTTTGGCGGAAAAAAGAGGAATATAACATTTACAGGACCAGAATGGAAACCTCATTACTCAATTACCATCAAAGAAGAGTCCACAGCAAGCATGTCAAAACCACACCTTTTTATAAGCTTCTTCTGGTCCTAAACTGAGAAGAATTTATGCAAATCCTGGCGATGTCCAGAGATAAATCCAATCCCACTCAAAGGCAGAGGGAGCTCATGTAAAGCCACTCGCATGTAGTTGCACACATTTTCTCTGTGCAAACCTGTATCGCAAAAGTAATGACACAGAGAAGCCAAGAGCTTCAGAGGTGAGGAGTTTCTCTTCATCCATAATCTCACCACAAACTAGAGTGGCCTCAATTAGCAGGTAATGCAGTTCATTAGTGTAGAAATCTGTCTTTTCATCTTCTAATCTCCATACAAAGAATTGCTGAAAGACCTAAAGATGATACCTTCCAAAAATACCTCCTGATGTTTGCGCAGGAAAAAAATCACAATGGACAAGTACTAAACGCAAAAGTACTGAACGCAAAATGGAGTTTCTAACCTTCAGAACTTTTCTGAGTCAATTCTGTCCAGAACTCACAACATCCTTAGATTCCTCATGTTAGCAACAAATTCCTTGAAGTTCAAAAGTGACCCACAGTCTTTAAGATTTTCAATCTTTTCAGGAACTGTTGGCTTTCACCCATTCTGTCTTTCAGCTCCAGTCACCTTAATGATTCACCCAATCACTCGCAGAGAATATTGCATAAATACTCCATTACAATTTGTGTCAGCACACATACACACACACGCGCGCCCACACACACACGCGCGCGCCCGCGCACACACACACACACTCACACGTGCGCGCGCGTGTACACACACACACACACACTCACACGCACAGCAGGTAATGTAGAAGAGGCTCAGTTCACGTGGACATACATCAGCCGTGCAGGAATATGACAGGAGCAGAGCAGTAGTAATGACGGCAGGGCCTTACCTTTGCCTACGTGAGGCCGAGCAAGTGGATCGATCACTGTTGGAAAGAAAACCCCAGAACAGAGCTGTAAACAGCAATGGAGAGAGTGCATTCAACATATATACATCAGGAGGCGTGGCTTAAATATTCTGAGGAGGTGGGCAGTAATGGGGGTGGGAATTCAGGAGAGTGAGTGTGTGCAGGAGTTAAGACTGAGTGTGGGAGATACATGGAGCCACACCAGAGACTAGTAATCCTCAGTGAGTGTGTGTGTGTGTGTGTGTGTGTGTGTGTGTGTGAGAGAGAGAGAGAGAGAAAGTGTGTGTGTGTGTGTGTGTTTGCATGAGTGTGTGAGAGTGCGCGTGCGTGTTTGTGTGAGTGTGTGTGTGTCAGAGTGTGTGAGAGTGTGTGCGCGTGTGCGTGTGTGTGTATGAGTGTGTGTGTGAGTGTCTGTATGTGTGAGAGTGTGCGTGTGTATGTGTGTGTGTGAGTGTGAGAGTGTGTGTGTGCGTGTGTTTGTGTGTGTGTGTGTGTTGGTTTGTGTGAGTGTGTGTGTGTGTGTGTGTGTGCGTGTGTTTGTGTGAGTGTGTGTGCGCGTGTGTGCTAGTGTGTATGTTTGTGTGTGTGTGTGCACTGTTGCATCTCACTGATGGGCAGGGGTGATTTCTGTCCAGTTCCAATTCAGCGGTGACCTTTAACTGCCACACTTCTGCATAAATCTGATTCTAAACTGTGCAGAGCGGGGATTTATCAGCTGAGTGACTCTCCTGCAAACATTAGCGCATTCATACCCTCCCCCGGTCATATGTACTCACATTTCCTTCGATTGTTGCTTCGATTGTTGGTGTTCTCCCGGTTGTATTTAACAGGACATTCATTTATCTACTCACACAGATACAGAATATCATATATTTAAGCTTTAAACAAGGCAATAATTGTAGGGAATAACTATTGCAGTAACTATCATATTGTAATATGGCCAATGTACAGCAGATGATAAAACAGCATTTCTAAATGCAAACAGGTGTAATGTGGAATTTAGTTAGTCAATGAGGTAAATGACTTTTTTTTTGTGATCCTTTGTGTAGTTAGAGCTGGTAACTGGGAGGTAGGTGAATTATGTTCTGGGATAATTCCAAATTGCTCTGTAATTCAGCAAAAATGAAACATTTCTGGTTCAAATCTCAACAAGTGGGGAACTGAAATCATGACTCGGAGTCACAGCAAATAAATTTCAACTGGATAAAGAGTTTATCAGGGAAGGGGAATTGATAGACAGACTGTGATGCGTGTAAATACTGAATTTGAACTGAATTGCAGGAATGAAAAGAGTGTCGGTGGAGTTTGGGATCTGCCCAGTCCATCCGGGACCGGCTGAGGGCCGCTGGGGTCCACAGTGGGGTGTGAAGATCAGGTGACGCTTCTCCATCTTCTGCAAGTAAACGTGAGCAGCATCGTGTCATGGACATGCTCCACACAACCGAGGACATTCTCCTCTTCGAAACCGCTTTTACTTATTACTATTATTATTATTATTGTTATTATTGTTGTTATTATTATTACAGAAGAGTTTATTCACTGTGGAGAAAACATTATATTCATATTGGGTCTCCGAATGTAGTTTTATATCATTATTTTAAAAAATGTGAAGGTCCTAAGGGGCAGCTTTCTCCAATGCTCGAGTCAATGTTCTGTAAAACAATACTTATTTAAAAAAACATTTTCTGCTTGTGTGTGTTTTGCGCACGTTGTTGTCTTACCTCTCTGTCACAAAACGAATCTCCTATTAATGATCTTCTATTTTCTTTATTAATTTACCATATTCTTTTATACCATGTCCAGTCAGTGTTGGACCAGACAGGGACGTGAAATCTTACAATTATGAATTATTTCTAGACATCCCCAAATGGACTAAAGGATGCAGTGACCCCCACCTGACGTTTGTGGATCAGACTTGTGTGTATTTTGAAAATCAATAAAGCCTCTTCACTCCAGCAGATTTGAAAGACATGCTGCATTTTAAAGATGTTTCAACCTTCTAAAATTTTCCAAAGCAGTGCAATTTTTTTAACGATCTAAATGATTACATATTTTCATTCTCTGATGTGTCCAAGCAATGTAAGATATAGATCTCATAGCTCTGTAGTACCAGCAGGCTTTTGTTCATCCCAGAGTTTGACCCTTTTCAGCAAATGAATTTAATCAGTCGTGTCAGAGGTTTAGCTGCCTAGCGTGTAATGAGGGGGGTGCCTGTAATGTGATTTGCCTGCAACCCCTCTCCTAATGGACCCTTAATAGGTTTGACCTGAAACGCGAGAAATGCGCACATCCAATTAAAGCACTATGGACAGGTGGATAATGATAGAATGACTGTCTCTCTTGTTTTAGTGCCTCTGGATAAACCCCCAGCAGCCTGATGATGGTCAGATCAGCACTCTGTGGAGGCCTTTCAACAAAATACTGAATACTTTACAAAATACTTTCTCTGGAACTTTTCACCTTTTTTTTGAAAATGTTCTCTTTTCTTCTGATACACTAATGCAGCACCTCCTCAGCTCCCCAAAGTAAAGACAAAAAAAATCTAAGACAAAAAAAAAAAAAACAACACTGAACACTGTAAATGCAACAGTATTTTCTAAGGTCACTGATTGGTTGAGCAAAACATATTCTCATGTATATACTGTACATGTCATAAAAATGTCTTGATTGTCTCACAAAGTGAGCAAAAAAAGCAACAACAGGAAATAAAGTTGTATTGTTCTATGGTGCAGAGTTCAGGTAAAGTGTTAGAGGCCTGGGTTTCACTCTCTTAGTGTTTATATGCCTATAAATATGACCCCTGACCCTTCCCTGTGTTTGTACGCAAAGCCTACTCCTAAAACACCGGTCACGTGCAGCTCGAACGGCAAGAGTTCTCAACATCTGGCAGCTGAGAGGATGATGGAAGAAATTTGGAGAGATGAATGAAGATTTACACAAGGGCAGCTTCTGGAAAGAACTGTGGGCAATTGCCCAAAATAGGTCAAAACCATTTATCCCCGCTTAAAAAAAAGAGGACTTGATGGTTATTATTGTAGCGGCTCAGAACAGCTTCTATGGTGGGCCAGTTTTCAACCCCCGGGATCCCATCTGAACACCCCAGTGCAACTGCCATGACTCAACGTCAACGAAGACTGTCTGAGGGGCTCCTGTGAGTCTCGACCATCTGAAGCCTCGTACGGGGACTCGTGCTGGAGAGAAGGATAGAGGGTCATAACAGGGTCATGACAGGAGTTAAACTTTTTCTCTGGTTTCAGTCATCATGGATCAGAAAATGTTTTGGGAATTTAGTTTCATCAATTAAAATTATTTCCATTGGGACGGTCTCATTTCCTGTGGGCCACCTCTCTCTCCCCAGAGCCGAGCAGCACACTTATGCGAGTCCCCCGACGGCTTCCAACTGAGCAAGACTTGGTTTCAAACTGGTGCTCAACTGTTTAACTTTCGTAGGTCTGACATGAGCTTCATTCTGCCATTCTGAGTATGTTTGTAACTTGAAGGAACCTGGAAAGCTTGCAAGACGGTCGTCTTCTAGGATAATAAATGCATTCTTTCCTATCAGGAAGACAGTAATGTGATAAACAAACTCTTGAATTTTTGCAATCAATATTTCAGTATCAGAACAAGAATAGCTCCAATTATTGTGATGAAAGCTGACATTTATGAAAGCAAAGGGAATCGATTTGTGTCTTTCCTGTGCATCCATATGAGTGAAGGGCCTTTCGGACATGAGAACTGAAGAGAGGAACTTTTTCTCAGGATGAAGGACAGCTGCTACTAAGCCAATTTATGAATAAAGCTTGTTTTTCCCTCGTTTCCATGGAAGTCCTCAGAGACATTACCCAGTGTTTTGTCGCTGTGTTGCCCCCTTCTTTCTTTAAGAGCATTATGCTGAGTCATTTCCACTTTCACAAAATCATGATTGAAAGGTAGGATGTAACCGGAAGGACTCAAATGTTTTTATGAGGTTAAAACTGCTCACTCATTCTCTCAATCCATCTTTTTTGTAATTTTTTTTTGAGTAATGTTGTGCGCTGAAAAATTGAAACCAGATATTTCAGTTGACCCTGCAGGACGACACACTGGAGTTTGTCATTGGCGATGTCACGTTTTTGTTCCTTTAAACTAAAGACAACTGAAAGGTAAGTCAACAGTGCGCAAGCAGAGCCTATTCAGAGTCTGAGGGCTGGATCCTCCTCTGTTTGCTTCCCAAACATCCGGCCTCGGCATCTGTCTCACTGTTTACAGCTTCAGGAATGTGAGGGTTAATCTCCAGCCAGTAGTGGTACTGAAAACATTAAAACAGCCAAAGCTTTATTTACAAGCAGCTATTACTGCTACCACAGCTGCATACCGTTCTGTTGATCCCTTTACCATGTCAACCAGCACTGATTGCAATTATTTAAATGTAATATAATAAGTAAAATGTGGCTGTGAAGGGGAAAAAAAAGAACATGTAATATCATAAACAGCATGCTAATTGGACCCTGGTTACTGTCATGGGCTTACTGAGGTAATCGAAGAAAAACAACAGAAAGTATTAATTCTCTAAAAACAAGAAGGTTCATGGCAAACTCAACAAATCATATCTTTAGGACTGCAGATCATTCCGCTGAAATTAATGCTCCAATGGTGATTTTGAGAAGGCTAATTTATTTAAACTAGTTAATCTCTGTACAGAAAAGAAAGTAAAAGATGTCTCTATTGAATATGAAATTAGTGTCCCTGAGAAAGTTTCCAACTCCTCCTGGCACTACGTTAAAAAGTATCTGCCTCCTGAGCTACTAAATCAACCAATTTAGCAGATTTACCCTGGCATGATTATAGCTATAGAACCTGTTCGGCAATATGAAGTCAGCAAAAAGCAGCACATGATGCCGCAATCTAAAGAATGGTCCACCTTTACGCACACAGAACATGGCTAGAGGAAAGAGAATGGTCGACAGGACATGGATGGGGGTCAAGTGCCCAGGAAATTGTATAATTGAACAAACTGGCTGAAGTAATTTGAAATGTCACAATCTTTGCTCTTGTGCTTGTTATGTTATGTTATGTTATATTATTATAATAGTAATTTAGTAATAGCAATTATGTTCAGCATTTTGAAGATGCACTACCATATAAAACTATTGCTACATATGACACAAACTGTACGTAGCAATAGTTTTATAAGGTAGTTTTATCTTAGATATGGTTGTGGGTTTATTACCTTAGAGTATTTGACTTATATATTCTTCAGCTCACAGCAGTATGATCAACAAATCGTTCTCACTGCACTTGGCTTGTGATGTGCGGAAGGTTCCGGCTAAAAAATGCACTTGAGCCCTGACAGGATTCCCCTCTCAGAGTGTGGGAGGTCTGACCCGCTCCATTTGGAGAGGAGCGCCGTGGGTCCCAGTGTCTGCTGGGAAGCGTCAGTCCACAGAGAGTGGCCTTGAATAGTTCAGATGAGCCGCAATTACGGATCATTTCCCAAACCTCCTTTTCACCTTGATGTGAAGAAATGCACTGCTGAGCAGAGCCCTCTGGTGATCCTCATTGCCTTGCGTCCACTCGTATGGAAACTCTTCCCCCTGTAAATCATGGGGGAAATTTTATGAGTCCCAGTGGTCCTATTAGAAGTGTCATGCTGATCATTGTTCAAGATCAACAATTTGTTTTTCTTCTTATAAAAAGCATCCTATCATCTTGTTATGTATGAGTATTTTATGTAAAGCACTGTATATCATTTGTAAATGGAGATTTGTTACATGCTGTTTTTGCGGCCTTGCTGGTCAGCTATTTATTTTGTTCATCAGCACCCTCTGGTGGTGTGTCTGTAGCAAAACATGATCTGATGCAATGCCACTTCTTTGTAATGTAATAGACTAGTGCTTTCTAGAAGTTTCTGGCTTCTTCTTGCCTGGAGGGGGCGGGATTACCCAGGAATCCTGTAGATCTTTCCAGAATGTTGCTGGTCTATATAAATGCTGTGATTTTGGTCAGAAGAGGCAGAGTTTTTGTTTTGGCAACAGAATTACATAGTGGCATTAGAGTGTTATTATAAGATTAATCAGTGGATTATTTGTAGAAGTCCTTTTTTTTTTTCCAGTGAAGAATAAATTTGTTTTAGTTGTCATTGCTGGTTTTCTTTGTTGTGATTTTCAAGTCATAACAATCTCTTCACAAGTGTGACAGCTTAGGGCAGACCCATCTCCAAATAACCAACGCATGTACAGTGTAAGTTATCTGGTATAAACGGCATACTGCCGTTGATATTCTATATCTTTTCTGAATCAGTCCCAATGGAAATTGAGCTTTTGTACAAGGACAAGTTTACATATTGAACTCAAAGTTATATGAGTTCAGAAGTTAAACATATAGTCATCCGTTATCTTCAAAAATTCTGAGTTGAAACAATGCTTATCTTCATGTTGAGCCAGCTCAAATGTAGTTGAGTTAATGTATTTTAGGCAGCTGGTGACAGTTCCTAAGTTTAACAAGCTTGAAATTTATTACAGTTTGGTGGCTCGCTTCCACATTCAGTGCCAAATTGGCCTTGAGGCCAAGATGCGGATTATTTTCCTAATCAGTGATTTGAATGAAGCCTCAGACTCATGAAGCACAGCAGCATTATCCCGGTGTCAGTGTCGTCATTCTGTCAGTCAGGTTTAGATACGTGTGGTTCATATCATGGATTTATGTGTTTTCCATTGTTCTGGTTATTTCATTTAGTTTCCTTTGTGTGCCCACGTTCCCTCACTCTTTCCCTGCTTGTGCTGCTGGCTGCCTGACCCCAAGTTTGCCAACGATAAATCTGTGCCTCCTCACTCCAATCTAAGGTCAGGGGTCAGAAAACTCAGGAACTTCAGCACAGTAATGGTTTGAGGGTTTGTTAATTTAGATATCCACCAGCCCTGAACTCCAGAATCATAGAATACTTCTTTCAAAATTTACATGTTAATCTGCATATGCAATCGTACTCAGAGACCAATATCCTTTTTTAATTGAATCCGGTCAACTATTAGAATGAGTTTAAAGAGTAATCTTCACTGCATATTGCACTGTTGGTCCAGTGTTGTATGTTTCCAGTTTGCTTCAGCTTACTGTTGTCTTAAAAAAAAGTTTTTTGTGAGCTGGTTCAATGCAAGCAAAGAATATTCTCTCGGTCTGTCCAAAAAGATGTTTCCAATATTTTCGACTGCCGAACCGGCCCTCGGCACCAGCGAAACGTATAACCTCAGAATGCCAAATGTCACATGTTCCTGCTTTTCATGTGAGTCTTACAATTTATAGTGGCGATGCGGAAGAAAACTTCATAGGTCCATTCTGCCACATGGAGTTTCGCAGCTGCTCTGGAAAACAAAAGATAGGAACAGTTTTTCGTTCTCACTTTTATAATTCAGTTGTCTCATTCCTCAGACACAGTGTCCCCTGGCAATGTCCACGCGCATTTTGAGCCACAGGAAGTGCAATTTCCTTTTTGCTTAAATTATAGTTGCTTCTTGGTACAAGTTCAGAACTACATCCTCTCATTACTTAATAGTCTGAAAACCCAAAATGATAATTTCTTTAAAAAATTATCATCAAATAATCTTTTTTTTTCTGGTATCCAAGACAGGTTTAGCACCGAGGATCGGCTACGTTTTGACTTAAAACTGAAGCCCAGGGACTCAGAGGGCCAAACTTGTGCCGCCTGGTTTCCTTAGGGACAAGGCAGCAAACTTTACATTGACCTCTAACCTTTGTAATATATCCCTAGTCTTTGCATTACAATATGATTAAATTGCATCTTCTCACAATCCCCAGGACAGGGTTGTGACTGAGACACTTTGTGATGATGTCATTGCCACACGCATGCCTGCAGTTCTCATGATGAGACAGGAAAGAGAGGATTCAGGGCAGGGAGATTCTGCACTCCTTTGAAAATATGCCTGGAATTCTCATCCTGGTCCTCGTTGACTGAGGACAAACATTTCAGATGAGTCAGTTTTGTGTTTTGGAGAGGGGAGGAGGCGTCCTGCGGACAGCAGCTTTCACATGAGAGTGTGGCAGGTGGTATTGCTTCTAAGAATTTGTTGATATGGTACAGTCACTTATTTATTCACACCTACATGTGTGGTAGCCGTCCAAGAAACAGTGCTTCAGTGGAGTGATGTTAAACGGTATCAGAGGAGTGCTCTCATGAGCGGAGACAGGCGCAGGGATGAAGTCAAACAGGCAAACATCCAGTATATCTTTATATTCTCATATGCTAATGTCACAACTCCAAACTGTGCATTGGCTCTCCCCATAGCAGCAGTATATGGTGCATTTCCATGGTCCTGCCTGAAACGTTATGATGCTACAGCCCCTGACGTTCACTGCATTATCCACATTTTTAGTTACTCTCAGAAGCCTGATAAAAAAAATAAAAGTTGTGCTTTGCACTGAATTACATGTACAACATAATTTATATATCAGTGTGGTTAAACGTGACAGGGGTGCATCATCACAGTATTACATGATTTGAAAAAAAACAACACCTCAGTGGGTGAGTGAGTGTTCACAGCTGGTTCGTTTCTGTTTTTTATGGCCAGGTTAAAATTTACATTTTCAGAAAGTTTGATAATGTGTTACTTTTTTATATACAAACAGATTGCTTAATTTTGCAGTATATCTGAGCCCCCAATACCCAAAATGGACCATGCAGTAGATGGAGATACACTCAACCCAATTATGTTCACTGTCTTCCCTGCCACCGTTACCATAATCACCACTGCATAAACACTCCAGGATCACTTTTACTGCGAGTGTCAATGAGGCCATTAATACACACTCTGCTCAGTGAGTCTCCGATGTCCTTTTTTGGTGAGTTATCTTGCAGGAATCAAATGACATCTCAACAACATTCATGATACAGATAACAGAGCATGACCAAACAGAGATTAATGTGGTAAGACTACATGTTAAATTATATAAATTTCCTCATATTTTTCCATTATGATTATTCTGATTACTCTGGGAGATGCTTCATTCATTGGTAAATATTAATTGATGTTCATTATTTTATGATTCATTCATAATAAAACATTGGAAAATGCTTATTTGCCCACCAGTAGAGTATAAGTATTGTAAAGAGATAAAATTAGCTTAATCTAATCTAATTGTATTATACTGTGCACATGATCAAATTAAACTAATAATAATAGTAAGAATAATAATCTGAATAACTTCAAAGAAGCATAAATAAAAAAAACAACAGCTAAAAAGGTTCATTGAGTCATTAAGATATGACCATAGAGAAAAGGACAGATTTCAAGTGGGAGCTATTTTGTTGCATTGTTCTATTTTATTATGAGAATTAGGTTATTTCGGGGATGGCTAGTTGGCTCAGCAGGATTTGTCCAGTTGCGCTGACTCCAGGCTGTACTGCTGCCTATAGAGATCGCAGTGCAGTTGGGTGATGCACAATGAAAACTGTCCAGGCCAATCTTAAGATATACTGAAATTGGAATATTATCAATAAAACACATAGGGATGACCTCTTTAAGAGCTATTTTTCAATATTGCATCACAACAGTTGTATATTATCCTGAATGGGCTTTGGCAGTCATGAGCGCACATCTCAAAGGGGAGATCCCAAGGAGCACTGCTTCGAGGGTTAGCACATTGTTATCCCAGGGGGAGCTATTAAAGAGACGGACCACCTTGGTTGTACTGGGCCTCAGGTACTTTCTCTGTTGGCGACTGGTTTATCCCTTTTTCTAAAAAGGACCAAAAAAGGAATGTTCTGTTTTCAACAATTCTACTAGAGCTGACCTTCTCCCTCTGCTGAGTTTATGCTTTCCACATATTCAACAGGTTAATTTACAGCCCAAAAGTGCTCCAACCTCCCCTCCCCCAGCCAGAGTTTTATTTGTAATCAGTCAAATATAGTAGAGAACCATAATGGTATGTACCATGAAGTCAGCGAAGAAAAACACGATTAAATTATGGGGAATTTGCTTTTTCATTCACTACATGTTTTCGTCTGAATGCGGAATGATCCTTTGTTGATACAAATGGAGATTGCATTTTATGTCACTACTAGCGCTTTGCCCGTGGGGATCCACGGGTTCTAGATTCAACCCACATGGGGCCCAGTTTTCAGCCCAGGTTTAAATTTTATTGTTTTATGTTATGTGAGCTTCATCTTGTTGATTTGTGGCCATAATGGTGAGCTCTTCAGGCAGTTTTCTATAATGCCAGCAGCTGATGCTTTGGGTAAGACGGGTAGCGCTTGGCAGAAGTCTCCTCCAAACAGGAAGATTTTTTCACCCATGATTTCATCTGCTTTTGTGATGTCTCTCATCATGAGATCAATGGCACGCAGGGCATCTAGAGTGAACAATGCACCATTATGATGTCATCACGTTGCTATGGTGTTTCCATAAACACCAAGGTGGCTGTCACGTGACCGTGTGTGTGCTCAGCATTTGCTGAGTCTTCACTGGAGTGACTCAGTCACGTGACTGTGTGTGTGCACGGCCACACACACGCACACACGCGGACAAAGTGATGAATTGGCTTGGTCACGTGATGTTTTTATGGAAACACCATTGCAACGTGATGACATCATAATGGTACATGTGATGACATCATAATGGTGCACTGTTCTCTATAATATAAACGCGAAGTGGCCGGACACACACGCACTCAGAGTCCACTTCGCTATTATATTATAGATGAAACAGACTAGAACATGCCTCTGTGCTTTCAGATATGTCTGAGTAAAACCATGATCATCTACGGTGAAGAATCTTGCTTCAGGGCTGAGCACAGCACTATCACTGTCGCTGCCATGGTTGTGAATGATATTGTGTCTGCTATACATAAGAGAAATAGTAGCGCTGCTCTTTTTGTTGACCTATCGAAAGCTTTTGATACATTCACTATTATTACAAACATTACACTGTATTCGTTTTGATTCTAATGCTCATCAATGATTTCTGAATTACCATTCTGGAAGGTATTAACTTGTGAAAATACGGAATGTCATATCTAAGAACCTGTCAATTACAAAAGGTGTACTGCAGGCTCCATTTTGGGTCCAGTTTTGTTTTCTATTTATATTAATGACATGACCACATCCTTAATTAGCTGTCAACCCCACCTTTATGTGGCAAAAGATGGGTTTTCTGTGCAAAAATAGTGCCAGTTTTCTGATTTTCTGCTGGAAGAGAATTATTGAAGCAGTACTCTTGTAAGCATTAAATCATGGTAATGTGATTTATAGGCATATGACATCTTCTATTCTCAAACTATTGGATTCAGTGTATGATGCTGCTCTGCATTTTATTACTGGCGATGCTTATGAGTCCCATTGTATCCTACATGAAAAGATTGGGTGATTGGAGAGATGAGGTAGGAATTTTTATTTCTGTAGTCATAAAGCTCCAATTGAGAAATTTCCACCTTATTACACCTCTCTCCTGGTCAGACTATGAGGGATTTATCAAACTCGGTCACATGATAGGGATTTATCAAACTTGGTCACATGATTGGATCAGATTCCATGCACCAAAAGTGAAAACTGGCAATTTAGAAGGAAGATTTTAAACCCTCCCAAAATAGGATGTAATTGTTTTAATTTCTGAGGTTTTAGCACTCTTATCTTCATATGGATGAATTGATTGTTACATTTAATTTGGCTTCACACGTTTTATATTTTTTATGAGCATTATTTTGTCAAACTATTGTTTCATTCATTGACATTTGTTTTATATTGTATTGTAAATGCTTGTTAGATTAATTTTGTTTTATTTTATGTACATACATCAGGTCTCTTTTATAAATGGCATTTACATGAATAAATAATGCTTATAATAATAATAATAATAATAATAATAACCATCTTTGGTTAAAAAAAAATTGTCTGGTCAAATTTTTGAAAGGAGGTGTGTCAATTTGATTGATATGGTGTGGATGTGAACTCCAACCTATGATGGATTTGAAAAGAACACAGATTAGAGGGACACACATGACCGACAGGCATATCAGACAACATCATGCCCACTAGCACCTGATGATGTCAGATTAAAAGCACACACATTTTCCAGGATGTGGAAGGAAACAATCTTAGGACTGAAAAATAGACACGATTCATCTAATTACATCTATTGAATATAAACTGTTAGATGATTTCATATGCTTATTGGACATACAATTTGAGAAAAAAAGGTTCATTTTGATTTCTGCTTGTCTTTCAGCTGTTTTGCCATGTAAATTAGAACTTGAGTTAACACAGTTCTCCGACCACATTATGTAGACATGAAAACTTCCATACCATTTTTTTCTTACCAATCTGTAATGACCAACTTCTGATGTTATCAGTTGATTGAATGCGCATTACCATCTGTCAGTAAAACCACGGATATGGGCTAGTAGGGCTATATGGTGAGTGGGTAATGATCATGAATTGATATTGCTGATCATTTAGATGGAAGAGTCACATTTTCTGACCCAATGACCATGCAGCAAAGGAGGAAGTGACATGATTTGAATTTACAGCGCAATAGTTTGCATAGGTCAGAGGTCAGAGGTCGGTGGTTGGGTGGCTGCGTTAAACAAAGAACTTTCCTTCAGGACACCGGTGTTCGATTCCGGCTTCTGCCAGCTTAAAATTTGAAAGTGTGGGGCACAATTGCCTTTAAAAGACTCAACTGAGTTTTAAAAAAGCAAGATCACCTTTCCCTGGCTCTAAACCGTAACCTTACTCTTTTACAAACCATGATTGCCTTTCCCTAACCCTGAAACCCAACGTTAGTGAAAAGCACAGTTTCCAAATCTCTTGTGGTAGATACAGTATGGCCCTACTAGCCTATGTTTATAGCACTGATAACAGATGATAACCCTACTCAATTGCCTGATAACATTCGAAACAGGCACTATACTCATACAGAGCCCTTCAGTAATGTGGGCACTGTTGCTGAGGATCAGGTCAAGAGGTCATAATTTCTGTTATGCTGTATAATACACGCTATCACAACCTGTGTTCTTTGCTCCATGGGCTTTGATAGTTGTAGGAGCCAAGTTTTCATTTTCCATATATATAATTTTGTCATCTTTGTACTGGTGAGTGCTCCCTCTCAGGTGTGAGGGCTCCACCTTTAAAGATGGCGGCTGTGACGTACTCGGATGAGAGGGCGGGTGACGGCACACACCCGTCACTGACCTCAGCCTCATGCCACACCAGCCTCAGCCTCCTCAGTGTTTCGCAGATCACTGGGATCTGCAGCTACTTTACTTGAAATCTCATGAATGAACTATTATACACATTTTTGCAATAAATTGCGGTAAACAGTGATGGGAAGCGTTTTGAGTGAATTCTTTTATGTAAAGAGGGCTGCGAGTCAGATAGAAAATCATTGAACTGTTGACGGGTGTCAGAGAATCGCTGAACAGGGCGGTAATAGAGGCAGCACAGACAGTGCAAACAATTCCAAACATTCCTCTTTGTTTGAGAAAGTGCACACACACACACACACACACACACACACACACTCGCTCTCTCTCCCCCAGCCCTGCTCAGAAACTAAGTTAGATTAACAGTTAAAATGAATATCACCAGGTCACTTGATCATCTGTTATTTTAGTACTATTCTTATCTTTCCTTCCTGCAAATTTTTAAATATCTTAAAATGGCATCACTTATGAATTCCACCTGCCTCTCAGATCAATGAAAATCCTTGGCATCTCAGGGTTTGAGAGAATTAAGGGATCTTCAGGGTAAAGTGTAGAAAGAACCATAATAATGTAAAAACTTAGAAATAAACATACTCAACATGATTTTAACCCAATAAAATGTAGTATTTTGATAGAAATTTACATGGTTGCCATGGAAACGGCACTTTAATGACAAAATCTCATAATATTTTTTGGCACTGATATTTCAATAACCCTTGGTCAGATTTTACTCAAAGAAGTCTCATATGAAAGGTTAAAGATATTTCTATGAAATGACCCGTGAAATGACATAGGATTTTTTGGTTTGGAACATTTATTAATATTTTATTCTATTTTATTTATTTATTTAATTTATTTACATGTATTTAAGAGGTAGGGACAGTACATATTGATGAACATAAACATGTAAATATGTGAGATTATAGCCAAAGGCTAATTTGCATCTGTTGCAATCCTATGCAGGTTGATGTTTTGAGTAACCTCACAGAAAAAAAAAAAACAATATAAAAATGCAATAATACATAATAAAAATACACAAACCAATAATACACAATAATTTTACGAAACAATAACAAAAAAACAATACAAAAATACAATAATACATAACAAAAATACACAAATGAATAATACGCAACAATATTACAAAACAATAAAACACAGAGGTGATTCAGGCTTGTAGCTCAGGAAAAATCTGAATGCGGCCATCGGATAACTGTGCTAACAAGAAGAGGCAAGTACTGAAAATTACACACTGCCCTAATTTGTCACAAAGTGGCGAAATACATTGCACTAAGCCCATAATTCTAAAGTGCTATAGCATATTGCACATAGCCGTGTTATTGTATTGTGATATATTGCATTAGACCCAATGAAAGGAGGAATAAATATGAAGAAAGAAGAACAAGTTAAAGTGCTAATAATATTACATTTTGATCAATATATTACAGGTTGCCCTATTGCACATTAATGCCTGCATTTTGGTCAGTATATTGCACGCTGCCCTCTTGCAGTTAACTTAATAATACCTCACTATTCATCATGGTCACAAATCTGAATTGATCTGAGCTACACCTTTAGATTAATGAGCTCTGTTATGTAACCATAACGAAAATCGCGATCATCAATTTGCTTCATTTTCAAAATTAACCCCCTAGGGACGCACCGATCTAGCAAATCCTATGTCCTTTCATAAATCCCCAACAGATACAACTTCAGTCCAAATTTCAAGTCAATCAGATGAATATTAATGATTTTATGAATGCCACAAGGTTGAAAATCAGTCAAAATTGTGATTTTCGGTAATTTGCATTTAAAGTCACAAGTTTCGATTGAGGCAGAGGAAAAACATAGATTCTTGGTGTTCACTGGCATCTCACTGCATTCCTTTATTTATTTTATTTATTTAATGTGAAAATCTAAAATATTGAAATTTTCCAAAAAAAAATTGAAATTTTTACCCTGAAGACCCCTTAACTGGTTATGTGTTTTTCCGCATTATCAAAATTCAGTGCTCACAAAGCTATCGCGTGCATTGCATTAATATCACAGAGAGTAATTTAAGTGTGGTCCTCTTCACAAAATATTATTCCAGGAGCTACTGTATTTGTTCTTTTATTATTTTCAATTAAAGTCAACAGTTCAATTGAAAAATATGTGAAGAGTTAAAATTTGGATAAAGTGAAACACCATTTACACCATTTTTACCGTCAGGTTAAAGCTTTAATGCAGAAGAGAAACAAGTGGGGCCAGCTCTACATCATCAACTCGCCAAAGATGACACCGTGTACTGGGACACTGTTATCATGACTATTATTACATCAATGGGAATTTAGGCACCCTACACATCACCTGGAAAACCTATCAGAGATACAGGATGTGCAGACGATTGGTACCAAGTGAAAAGGCCTAAGATAAGAGGTCTAAACAGCTTTATACCTGCTGGGTCGCCATTCCAGGCATTGCTCAAGAACAAATGTGTGTGGAGTGCTGTTTGATGATGGGTGATGCTCAAGAGTGTCGGCGGCCTTGAATTAAGTGTTTGTCAGGTTCTCAAACAGGTCCGTCCCTTCAGCAGAAATAAAGTGATAAGTAAAGACTCTCCACCGCAGCACTGGATTAATTTAGCGTAGACATGAAGGTTTTAGGAGTTTTCATTCTATTTACACCCCATCTAAGCCTTTGTAGGTCAAAGCTAACAAGTACAAGAACACAGAGAGAGCTTCACGTCCTTTATGCTGCTGCGCTGTTAAAAACAAAAAGTTGACTAAACTTATAAATGCCAGACAACCTGCTGCAAGGCATTTTTGAGTTTGTTCCATGTCAAGTTCCAAGTTCTCTCAAAAACAAGTCATATTGTTAACGCATCTTCATACAGTACATATCTCTACTGGAAAACAGGCTGGCTGAGGAGGTCAGCTCCATGACATCGTAACTGCTGCATCTAGCCCTACATTTGTGAAAAAACTGTGAATATATTCTATACAATTTTCAATGGGAAGAACTAAGTGGATCGCGAATACTCAATTTTGTTGATCTTGGTTTTAAAAGAACCAAAGGACATTAGTCCATCCAGCCATCCATCCATCTTCCTCTGCTTACCCCAAGTCGTTCCCGGGTCAGCCGGGAGATATAATCCCTCCAGCGCGTCCTGGGCCTGCCCTGGGTCCTCCTCCCAGTTGGACATGCCTGGAAAGCCTCTAAAGGGAGGAGTATAGAAGGCATCCGGACTAGATGCCCGAACCACCTCAACTGACTCCTCTTGACGCGGAGGAGCAGTGGTTCTACTCTGAGCCTCTACTGGATGTCTGAGCTCCTCACCCTATCCCTAAGGGTCAGCCCAGCCACCCTACGGAGAAAGCTCATTTCGGCCGCTTGTATTCGCGATCTTATTCTTTCGGTCACTTCCCAAAGCTCGTAACCATAGGTGAGGGTTGGAATGTAGATCAACCATTAAATCGAGAGCTTTGCTTTTACACTCAGCTCCTTCTTTACCACAACAGACCGGTACAAGGCCCACTTCACTGAAGACGCTGCAGCGATCTTTCTGTCAATCTCATGCTCCATTCCACCCACGTGAACAAGACCCCGAGATACTTGAACTCCTCCACTTGAGGTAACAACTCACCCCCCACCTGAAGGGGACAATCCACCTTTTTCCAGGAGAGAACCATGGCCTCAGATTTGGAGGTGCTGATCTTCGATTCCAACCGCTTCACACTTAGCTGCGAACCGATCCAGTGCGCGTTGGAGGTCACAGCATGATGAAGCCAACAGGACCACATCATCTGCAAACAGCAGAGATGCAATCCTGACACCACCAAACTGGACACCCTCCAAACCTCAGCTGCGCCTTGATATCCTGTCCATGAAAACCATGAACAGAATAGGAGACAAGGCACACCCTTGGCAGAGTCCAACACCAACTGGAAACGAGTCCGACTTAATGCAGAGAATGGGGACACAACTCCGGCTTTGGTTGTACAGGGATCAAATGGCTCGAATTAATGGCCCTGGAGCCCCATACTCCTGCAGCGCCCCCCACAGGATACCTTGTGGGACACGGTCATTAACTTTGTCCAAATCCACAAAGCGCATGTAGACTGGATGGGTAGACTCCCATGACCCCACCAGTATCCGTGCGAGGGTAAAAAAATTGGTCCACCGTTCCACGGCCTGAACCGAACCCGCATTACTCCTCCTGAATCCAAGGTTCAACAATCAGGCGGAGCCTCCTTTCCAGCACCCTGGCATAGACATTTCCTGGGAGGCACAGCAGTGTGATCCCCCTATAATTGGAGCACACCCTCCGGTCCCCTTTTTTAAAAATGGGAACCACCACCCCAGTTTGCCAGTCCATGGGTGCTGTACCAGACATCCACGCAATGTTGAACAGGCGTGTCAACCATGACAGTCCAACAACATTTACGGCCTTCAGCATGTTAGAACGAGTCTCATCCATCCCTGGTGACCTGAGGAGCTTTTTGACCTCCTCAGTGACTTCCACCAGGGAAATAGGCAATGACTCACCTGAGTTCTTAGTCCCTGCCTCCTCAATGGAGGGCATGTCTGCCGGATTCAGGAGTCCCTCAAAGTGCTCCTTCCACTGCCAGACAATATCCTCAGTTGAGGACAGCAGTTCACCACCCCTGCTGAAAACAGCCTGGGCGAAGCCCTGCCTCCCCTTTCTGAGTCGTCTGACGGTTTGCCAGAACCTCTTTGAGGCCACCCGAAAGTCCTTCTCCATAGCCTCCCCGAACTCCTCCCAAACCCAAGTGTTTGCTTCAGCAACTACCGCGGCTGCAGTCCTCCTAGCCTGCCAGTACCAGTACCAGTACCAATCTGCTGAGTTGGGGGTCCTATGGGCCAAATGAGTCCGAAAGGCCACCTTCTTCAGCTTGACGGCCTCCCTTCACCGTTCACCAATGGGTCCTTGGGTTGCCGCTACAACTGGCACAACCTTCAGGCCACAGCTCGCAGCAGCCGCTTCCACAACGGAGACTTTAAACAGGGTCCACTCGGACTGCATGCCCCCTGCCTCCCTCGGGATGTGAGGAAAGCTCCTCCGGAGGTGTGAGTTGACAATTGTCTGGACAGAGTCCTCTACCAAATGTTCCCAGTTGACCCTCACAACACGTTTAGGCTTCCCAGGTCTGTCTGGCAGTCTTCCCTGCCATCTGATCCAACTCACCACCAGGTGGTGATCAGTTGACAGCTCTGCCCCTCTCTTTACCCGTGTGTCCAAAACATATCGCCGCAGATCTAATGACACGATTACAAAATCGATCATCGACCTTTGATCAAGGGTGTTTTGGTATCAAGTACACTTATGAACACCCTTATCCTTGAACATGATGTTTGTTATGGATAATCCATGACCAGCACAGTTCAGATCAGGGAGGCCGTTCCTTCCAATTACTCCCCTCCAAGTGTCTCCGTCATTGCCCGCATGAGCGTTGAAGTCTCCCAGCAGAATTATGGAATCCCCAGTAGGAGCCTTTTCCAGGACCCTACCCAGGGACTCCAAGATGGCTGGATACTCTGAACTGCTGTTTAGTGCGTAAGCACAAACAATAGTCAGAGCATTCCCCTCTGCAACCTGCAAACAAATTGCAGAGACCCTCTCGTTCAATGGGATAGAGTCCAACATGACAGCACTCAGCTGAGGGGACACAGGTATCCCCACGTCTGCTCACTGCCTCTCACCGTGGGCAACTGCACAAAGGGAGAGAGTCCAACCCCTAACAAGGAGCTTGGTTCCGGAGGCAGAGATGTGCGTAGAGGTGAGTCCAACTATATCTAGCCAGTACCGCTCAACCTCCTGCACATGCTCCGGCTCCTTCCCCACCAGTGTGGTGAGGTTCAATGTCCCAAGAGCCAGATTCCATGACCGGGGCCCAGAACACAAGGGCCCTCACCCCTGTCTGCCACCCAGTCTGCAATGCACCCGACCCCTACTCCTCTCCTTGTGGGTGGTGGGCCCACGTGGAGGCAGCTCCCCGTCGCCTCTTCGGACTGAGCCCGGCCGGGTCCTGAGAAAAACCCGGCAACCAGGCACTCGCCTGCGGGCTCCCCTCCCAGGTCTGGCTCTAAGAGGGGGCCCCAGTGTCCCTAATCCGGACGAGGTTCTCATTTCTATAGAGGAGCTCATCATAGGAGGCTGATGAACACTGGTGGAAACACCAAATTGAACCGTCATTAGCTGCATTTCTTCAAAGAGACAAAAACTTAGCAGGTTTTGTATGGATTTGAAAGACCCTGTATCTGTCAAAGCCCGATTAATGCTAATTTTACACATTGCTAAGCGCGGATGTGCTTCATTGTGTGCGAATAAGGTGAAATGATTTGCTGTATTAACACATCCCTGAGTTCACTAGCAGCCCACACATAGACATTGCTATAGAATGAAAGGATGGGTCCATCAGTCCACACCAGCATATGTCATCTGGAGCTGTTTGTTTGTGTCTGGCTCAACTTATTTATAAAACTTGTCTCTTGGTCAATGATAATTATGCCCAGGTCACTTTTCCAAAAGTGTTCCAAAAACCATGGAAAATATACATGCATGCACACTGCATTTCTCGTACATTAACGAGACAATGGGCCAAGTAAGAGCATAGAGATGTTTGGCTGATGTTTCGTGTGTGTGTAACATAGGACTGCTGTGCAAATAAAGTGCTCATCGGTGCATGTCCCACTGCTCTCACTGAGGCTGCAGGAGAAGGAACATCCTGCAATTCATCCGGTGACTCTCTGGAGCTGATTGATGTGCCACAAAACTGGACTGTGTTTGAGGTCTGAAAGAAGGTAATTGTTGCATTTGATGATAAAGCAATGAAATTATTGCATGTTTGAACAGTGCAAAACCTGATTCTAGATCAATGTATTTAACACTTAATCTATGTTTAATGCAGTGCATTGATGATATGCATAGTAACTTTCACGTATACCACAACTGTGATGTAATGGAGAAAAAAAAAAAAACTTGACGAGCATGAGATTTTTCGCTTGAGAAATGTTTCAGGAACGGCTTGTCAAAATATCCCAGGGGTTGAGCACTAGCATGTACATGCTACTACAGCACCTCAGTTTCGCATATTTATTCATGCCAAAGTGTTATATTAGAGAGTGAACGCTCATGACAATCAGCTACACGAGGGATCTTGAACTTCAGCCCATCTTTGGGTGGGGAAGGGAAGGGGGGTTTCTGGCCATTGAATGACCTAATTAATTTCTAAAGTTCTGGAAACCAGCAATTACGCAGTTATGTTGAGATGACCAGAATCAAGATCATTTTTGGGTTGATAAATGGCAAATGTGCTTACAACCCCAATTCTGAAAAATGACATTACATCAGAGAAAATGCATAGAAAATCAAAAAGCGGTGATATGAAAAGTCCATTCCCTGACAACTATATGGAAAACAAAACAACACACTATTTGATGTTTTAACTTGTGAATTAAATTTTCATTGAGAACAAACTGTGGTCTTATTTCAAATATAACAGCAGGAGCAATTCGGGACAAATCGTGATGTAAAAAGGTTGTAATAATAAGGTGCTATGAAATACTTGATTTTCAAAAGGTGAGTTAATTGTGTTATAGAATAAAAGAAGCCTCCAAAGAAGCCATCGGGTTTTATACTCATTCCGTCGCAAACGAAAATGCATGTTGCGGTAACATTATTCACAATTTTGTCCATCATAAAAGGCATATTTGATGCCTTTGCCCAGTTTAGTATTTTCTCTCTAGTCTGCCCTAAACGCGTCTCCGACACAGTGGGTTGAACTGCGCATTAGGGGGCGTGTTAATGAAGGACACTGGTGCCATTTGCATTTCAAAGACCTCACTTGCGTTTCAACTCAGTTTAATGGCAATTCCATGGGGACTGAGTCCCAGCCAGCAGAGTTGTTCGCTCACATAGTGTTCAAATTGTTTTCTACCCCATCTTGATGTGACAGTTGAAGGGTCCTGTCACTAGAAATGCCTCCTAATAAGTACCAGGCTTGTGCAAAATACAAAATTTTAGAATTGGCCTCCATTCAATTTATGAATTGGAATTTGAATTGAATTTTCTCCGCCTCACAGAAAGTTGAATTTTTATTGGAATTTGAATTACAGGAAGTGGAATTAAATTCATGGCAATTCAAAGAAATTCTACACAGTCACACAATAGAAAGAATGTGTTGAATCTTACATATATTCAGTGTTGGGAAGGTTATGTAATTGGCTGCTATAAATTAGCCATTATAAATGTGGTTTGGATTACTGTATTTGGATTACTTTATCAATGCAATGTAATTTGGATTACTTTGGATTACTTTAAGTAATGGAACTTAACATTCTGATTAGTAACAAAGTTAATAACACATTTTCCCTCAGCAATGCAACTAATTATAATCACATTTATTTTGTATTTAATAACAATAAAAATGCATTACATGTAATAAGTCACTCCCAAACCCTACATACATTTTGTTCCAAAATGTAGATAATGATGTCAAATTCTTGATAAAAAAAAGTACCCCCTCCATGTTGTTTAATTAGTTTTGTTCCAATATTATTTTCATTTCAAAGAAATTCAATGAAACAAAGTCATGGTAAATGCAAATATCATTTATGCCGATACAAAACTCACTGAGCAACGCTGTTGCCTCGAATTCTCACTAGATCCTCAAAAGTTTTTATCATTGAGTCAGCACCGTTCTGGGGTGCGTTTCCCAACAGTGTAGTTACTAACTTAGTTAGCAGCTTACATGGTTCGTCCATTCACTGTCAATGGTTCCAACTATGTAAGGTAGCATCTGTGATTTCGGGAAACGCACCCCTGGTCCGAATATCTTTCCTGCAACATAAGATTCTCTCAGCAGGTGCAGAGGAAGCAAGCATGGCAAGATATTTACGTGCAAGTTGAGCTCGGGCAGGAAAACGGTTTTGGTTTCCTCTCCAATAGGATATCGGATCAGTATCCTCTGATAAGACGAGGGGAACTCAAGCACAAAGGGACCTCATGCGAGGCCGTGTCAGCTGGCGCGACAGATGATTTACTCTCTATGTAGGAAAAGAGTTTTGGGCGTTTCTTTGGTTCCCCTTTGGGGAGGCAGCCTGAACTTTTGCAGTGAGAAGGTTTCTGATTATTATCTGCTCCTCACCGATACACCAGTCCGACTTAAACCTGGGGTCAAGTGCGGCAGCCACCTGGAAGCTTTCCATGTCTTCAAATTTTGTTAAACGGCTCCTGAGTGAGGACTGTGGAGTTGACACAACCTTTTTATTACCGGTCATCTTCATGTTTTTGATAGCATGTCTTAAGCCCCTGACACAAGGGATGATGAAGCTGGAGGTCACCATTTTCTCAGCCTGGCATCTGTCTGTAGGCTCCTCACAGGGTTCCAATACCTCACAAAGCTCCTGGAATATTTTCAGCTCATATGATGTCAGCTGGATGGGGCAGTGGAGCTCAGCAAGTACATCACTTGGAACACTGAGAACAGACCTCAGCATCTTTAACTGGCTGTTCCAGCAGGTGGCATTTGCAGGCTGCAGTTCGCTCCCTCCCTCAGGGGCGTCAGTAGCCAGTGTGGACTTGTGGCAGAAAGAAACAAGTTTTTGGACCTTGCTCAGTAAATTTTTTGTGGAGCCAGCCTCATCCATGGCATCATGAACCATGAGCTGCAGGCCGTGTGCAAAGCATGGGCTCCTCTCTGGTGGAAGTGTGCCATCTCCTCTTTAACATCCAGTACCTCAAAATCACATGTGTCATCCTGCGCCTCCTCCTCACTGTCAGCATGTGTTGGTGGGAACAGGGTGAGATTTTGTCCTGAATGTTATAATTTTCAAGAACAACCTCATAAACTTTACAAATGTTTTCAGCAGTATACCTCCGTTTAAAACGCTGACAGGTCAGCACTACACTCTGCATCACGAAATCTAGTTGTATAATGAAATGGCCAGTCATTCCAAAAAAAGACTTCTATGATCGGTTTGACCATAGATCAACTGTCAGGCAAATATGCTCAGTTTTTTCCATCAGTTGAATCAGATGTGTTTTTGCAGTAGCTGAGCGCTGAGGGATGAGGTCCTGGCTGAGAGCTCTTCGGAGGGCATTGTGAAGGACGGTTGGGCCAAATGCAGCATATTCATGAAATCCTTATTGTCAACAGTAGAGAGAGGGAGGGGATCATTTATAATGTACATAACAACAATGTCAGGCAGAGCCACTTGACGCCTATCAGTTGTTGACCACTTGCTGGAACTTGCTCTTTCAGACAGATGACCATGATTTTCATTCTGGTTTGGCTGGTTTCAGAGTCCATCAAGATTTCTGGATGTTTCTTCTTTAGGGAAAATGGAGCCTTGTTCCACCAATTTCCACAGAATGAAAATTGCAATAAATCAAACTTAAAGCTATAGTACGAAACTTTTACTTGTCCGTAAATGTCCGTTTCATCCAAGCCACTACTAGAGCAGATGACACAGTGCTGATTAAGCCAATTGGCTCCTCTAACATCTCGCTGTATTTTTCAGTATTTGTTGTTTTGTATTGCGTGTCGACTGGCGACATTTACGCGCTGGCACACAGGAAATTACACGTTTTATTTCAAAACAAGAAGGGAAGGGAAAGAAGAGCGGAGAGTCTCCTAGCAAGAGAGCTCCGGACCCCACGTGACTTGTTTTGTTTGGACCGCCATTTTGACAGTAAAATGGCCAGCGACGCAGATTTTAAGCCTTCTGAGTTCACAACTCACTTTAATTCAAACGACGTTGGACTTTATGTCGAAAAACTAGATTGGTTAAATATTAAGGACTCAGAGATTTATGGAATAATTTGTGAGTACTTGTATTTGCGTAGTTACCACAGAACAGTAGAACAGCGCCGTGACAAACTAAAGAAACTGCGGCTGCGATATTTCAAAGTGAAGGACGCAGTGTGAAAGTCTGGCAGGTCAAGTTATGAGAAAGATAAATTTTCTTGGTATTGGCAGTGGACAACATAATCGGCCAAAAACGCAAGGGCGTTTTCAACCTCCATCAACTGTTGCGGCTACGGTCATGTATCATTATGATAAACTACCACCATGATAATAACCAAAATAACACAAGCATTACAACAGTGCGAACACTATCGTCAGTCGTCATCGGCCTTCGGCGGTGTGATCCGGTGCTGCATCCTTCTGATTCAAGTGGGTCGAATTTGCTATCTACCTATGGCTGCTGTGGTGAGTATAGCGGTGTTTCTACTCTATAGGATTCAGGGAAAGCTAGAATCCACCCCATATAGACACATTTGTAGAAAGGGTCGACATACCCAAGTGTAGACTGGAGACCGTAGAAATCCGGTGGGTCTGAGTTTAGAGGGAAACATGGACAGTGAGGAGCAGCAAAAAGTAGACCGACAACTTATGGACTGCTTAGATGTGTACTCAAGGGTGTAGGAATGAGTTTAACACTGGGGGGGCCAAGGGCGTTGGTTTAAAGTGAGAATTGGTAGGCACAAGTATGTAATGATTTTTGTAATTCTGAGTGCAGATACTGCCTTTACTGCATACAGAGATTATCCAAATTAGTGTTTCTCCATTTTTTTATTAGGCTACGCAAGGTGCCTCCAAAATTTTAATACCAAGATGCCACATACATAAACTTGCCACAACCTTAAAGCTGTAGTATACGATCTGAGAATCAGTTGAGAAAGATTGAGACGTTGAGAAAAATTTGAAAAAAGCATCCTGCCCACACACACACACACCCCTCCCCTCTGTGCTCCCTGATCCTTCCCACCGAGCACGTGTGGCCGTCCGCGTGGAGACTCCCAGACACACCCCCTCTACCAGAGCAACAAGCCGGCCGGCAGTAAACAGACGGAAAACGTAAACGCGGAAGGGGGCGGGGACGAGGTGGAACGCGGAGCACGGGGAGTCAGAGCAAGCTCTCGGGGGAGTGTCAACTAGAGCGAGGGGATTGGATAAGAGTAGGAGAGATACGTTGACCAATGTAAGCCATCCGGCCGGATGGCTTACATTGGTCAACGCCTCTGCAGCCCCGCAGCCACTAGAGTGAATGGATTTTTTTCGTTTTTTTGCTCTTCACATTGTGTAGATTGTACTATAGGACCATAACCACCATCTAAATGAGGTTATTAATAATGATCAAACTTTCAAATCGTATACTACAGCTTTAACTGACAGCTGCAAACCATGTCAGCGCACTCATGAAACTCGCTCAGATCTAGTAACCTGGACATTGATACCAAGTGAGTAGATATATAACTACCTTAGCAAGCCAGCTCGCAATCCTCTCTATTAAGCATCTTAATATGCAGTGACGCAATTGCAGACGCGATAAACACCTCAAAATGTACCACCGACTATGAATTGGACAAGCCGCAAACCGAGCGTTAATCGGACTGGATCATGTTAAATTTGTGATTAAGTGTTTCTTTCATTTCCCCCACTGAGCCAAAGTTGGTTCGGACATTTTGACTTTCAAAGGTTATATTTGCTGAACATCATGAGAATAACTTTAATGCTTTCCCTATAATTCCACAGAACAGGTCATAATTATGACCTCACCTGAAGCCCTGATACACCTGTATCCCCAACAGCTTGCTCTGTTTCTCTAGCTTGCTGCTGTGGTTCCTGCATATAAAATAATTAATTAATAATGGAACCTTTGCGGGATTTCTCCACTGAAATTCACCTCCTAATTTGACATAGCCAACTGGCTTACTTTTAGCTACTACTGCTAGCAACCCGATTACTAACCAACATGTGACAGAATCCAGGTTTAGTTTGCTAGTGTTTAATTAACATTCGTTGACCCTTACAGTACTGTGGAAATAGTGAAAGAAGTTTCTGTCATCAGACCGCCTGCTGTCGACTGCTGCTGTCTCCCGCCTCCCAAACACTCTCAGGGCCAGTGAGGGAGGGGACGGGCCAGTGACATGATGCTGTGTTGTGCTTTCAAAATAAAAGCACGTGTCAAAAATTTCAAAATCAAATATTTTTCTCCTCTGCGGTATAATTTTTGGGTGGGACAAAAGCGCCTGTCTCCAATATTGGAGGGGACACGTCCCCCCCGCCCCACCCGGTTCCTACGTCTAGGTGTGTACTATAAGGACCTGCTGCTCCGTGTGCATAACTGTGGTGTGTCGTTAGCATGGAGTAACAAACGGCTTCTGCGCTGGCATATGACGGAGGGGCAAAAGCTCCAGGCTAAGCGGTCTTTTCAGAAATTGCACATGGTAATGGTTTACTGATTGCGCCGGAATGACCAGCGTTTGCTTGCGGAAAATGGGCGCGTTATTGATAGTACGTGACAGCTCGAGAGTGCTCCGGTTATGTTATGAACTTAATACAGGTTTTACAGACCGTAATTTTTGTTAGCGTGAACAGTTGCTTATGTGGAGCTGGTGAATCGATAACTTCTACAGGAAAGAATTTCGTATCCAATCTCCGCCTTTTTTGGCTTTTTATTTGCCAGAACAATTTCTAAAGGGGGATGAAATTACGTCACGGCAATGCAGAGAAATCATTTGTTATACCAGACACGTCACAGCTTGTGCGTTGCGCGATTGCTTTCATCGCGGTAGTATCAGAGAGCTAGCCCAGATATTGGTGAAGTATCCGGCTGACCTCAGGGAGGGGGGGGGAAGAGTGGAGAGTCTCCTAGCAAGAGGCAGAGCACTGCTAGAAAAAGAAAGCAACATGGCGGCGAACCCAAAGAAGTAGTCTAGACACGGGTCAGAAGTGGATCCTACCACAAAGAAAAAGCCTGGTCGTTCGGCTGAAGGACTATTACCGAAGAAGGAAAGTGACCGACGGAGAAGACAAACACGGATTTGTATTGGTGTCGCTTTTCCTCGGTGGAGAGCCCTGAAGGAAGAAATTGGGCTGAGGGCAGAGACGGATGTTGCCTTGCTGCTGTTGGATAAGTAAGTGACTCGGTTTGTAAGACATTATGAGTGGGATGTGTTGCTGTTACATGTACTGGACCCAGTACTTTATTATTTTCTTGGAAATGGCGCTATGAAGGTAATGCAATGTTAGCAGCCTGGTGTTCGCCACGTTGTGTAGCGAGACACCGTAGCGAGCCGTACACTGTATGTAGCGAGTGTTACTCTGTGTACTGTGGCGAGCAGTACACAGTGTGTAGCGAGTGTTACTCTGTGTACCGTGGCGAGCAGTACACTGTATGTAGCAAGTGTTACTCTGTGTACTTAGGCTACTGGAGACCGACGGACAACAAATAACTTCTGCTGACTACCACTGGGTCTTTCTATCCACTCACCTGTCAGCTACAAATTAGCAGTCACCTTATCTCCCATTTGTAATAGGCTAACTAAACAAACTATTTTGCATTTCTGCGGCAGAAAAAAATCATACAATAATTACTTCTTCCGAAGAGTCCATCTTTTTTTTCACCGGCTGTCCTTCTTCACACAGAATAAAAATGTTGTGGAATCGCGTAGCACGGTGGCGGAGGGGTAGCGGCGGGGAGTAGGGGGCATAGTGGGGGGTCGGGGTACACCTGGGCATATGTCATATGGAAGTGCCGGCTGTATTGTTCTAATAACGCAAAATTCCTCTCGGGGGCGACAGAAGTTACGCACTACAGCTTTAATTATTTGTTCTATGAATAGTGCTTTTAACATTCATTGCTGGGGTAAACATTTCCTGTTAATAAAATTTAATGTGTACATGTAGTAGCAAAGTAGTTCAAACTAATATTTTTAATAAAATATGTTTTGTAGTCATATCTGACATATACTGTAAAGCTTCATTGTTAAACACTACACTTAAAGTATGTAGATGAATTTCTTTGAATTTCATTGAATTTCAATTCTACTTCCTTTAATTCAAATTCAAATTGTAATTCTACATCCTGTGTCTGATCTCAATTCAAATTCAAGAATTGAATTGGAATTTGGGAGTCATTCTCAATTCAATTCAGAATTTTGCACAACCCTGATAAGTACGCGCCCTGGCTACCTTGCCAACAAGCCTGGCTCTTTGGTGATGTGGTCAGCGCGTTTGACTCTTACCCGAGAGTCTGGGGATCAATTCCCTGCCCGGGCCCTCCTTCGGCCTGCCACATTCATTTTCACCTTCCTTACATCCGTAGGCCACCATATAAATAATGCCGGTGAAATGGTGGAGTGGTCTGATTGGAAGGGGAGGAAGAAAGTATATTTTTATATGTGAATGTTTTCTTTGTGTGGGGTTAAAATACAAACAAATAAGCTCAGAGTTATGCTGGTATACTCCCAGAGTTATGCTGGTATACTCCAAATTTGTTGTACGGATTAACAAACTTCATCCGTGTTTCAACTGCCATTGAAGTGAGAACGTAACTGAATTTCCACTTTTGGATTAACTTTTCCTTCAATGGAAACAAACTGCCACCACACCCACAGGTAATTAATTGGCTTCAGACCATCCCTTTTGACCACAGTGCCACAGTTGCACTATTGGTTTCTGTCACAAATGGCTGGACTGGAGTTAGACACACCCAGTTTTGATCTGCGATACAGGTAGCATTTGCCGACTGCATTTAGGCATTCAAATTAAGGCCCTTAGTCCTTCAAGAGAAAAGTTGGGTTAGGCTCTCCAATTTTTCAATAACTGCAAAACAGGAGAAATAAAACAAAAAAGAAATAAAACAGGAGGAATAAAATTTCATTTAGACACAAAATTGTATTTCAATCAAAGTTTCTCAGTTGTGGATACTTGCTGCAAACCTTCATTTTCTTTGATTTGATAATACGGTCATGCGGCGAAGGTTAGATAGTGCAGGATATGTTAAAAGCAAAATGGAAATTCACATTGTAGTTTATCTATGTATGCAAAGTGAATAAATCATAATTTTTATTTAATTGCTGCAACATTGCATTGAGATGGAAGCTGTGTTTTAAACTGCCAATCGCTTTTTCTCATCATTTGAAAACTAACAGCATTTGGAGCAGTTCTTTTAGTGCCATCCATAACTTGCAAATGGAATTGCAAAAACAACCATTCTAATCACTGCAACAAAGTGATTGATTTCATTCTATAAAATTAGGCTGCATATAAATTTAATTATAAATAAATAATTGGGCCTTTGCTCACCTGCTTTTTTAACAGAGTAAACTCTTGGGCAAATACATATATTTTTATCATTTGAGGCCATAAAGGAATCCTTGTGGGACACACATTTTAGTTTTCCAAATAGATGTTTTCTATACCGTGTTTAGGCTGGGATGAACCAGCGGTCAATGTAGCGACCTGTTTCTGGGTGGCTTTGTTTCAAGTCGCACTCAATGGGGCCATGTTTATTTGGGCAAAGATTCTGCATATATTCCCCAAACAGCCCCCCACCCTGCCGAGAGAAAAGGCCTCTGGAGAGGATGTCTAAGAGACGCTGGAGAAACCGCAGGTTATAGGGAAGGCACACATTACAAGTTAGCTGTGGTTGGAACTTTGACTATATATCTGTATATCTGTGTATTATAATATTTCAACACGAAAAGAATCATTTATCGTCTTGCCTGTGGTCTTACACAGACGAGCTCTCATCGAGATGTCAGACAGAGCCTTTGGCTTATAAATCTGCCGTCTCCTGCTCACCCACAAAGATGCAGCCCTTCCGTGACATCCACGGTCCTCCACACATGAACGCACGGAGACTTCCAGCACCCAGGACTCCTGCTCTACCCCAACAGAACACCCCAGAGAAAAAATAATGAATCAGCTGAGAAGCCGTTTGTTTTTGCAGAGTAAATCTTCTCCAGGAACCATCTGCTTCTTAAAAATCTAATTTATCTTCTCCATACAGATTTCTTCCATATGATTTTCCAACCAGCGTTCATTTGATTTATTCTTGGTATATTGACTGAAGGTCTAGGGCTGAGTATTGATCTTTACAGTAAGCCTGGTGAAAGAAGTCACAAAAAATTGCATAAAATTAGTTATTTTGAAGTTTATCATGTGCAACCGCAGGAATGATCAACAGGGCATGGATGTAGAATTATTATTTTTTGTTTCCTTCAGTGAGCCAAATTCAACAGATTCAACTCTATTTATTCATCTGAATTCCAAGAGACCATATGAAATAAAAATTAAAGTAAAATTCCATGAACACAATAAAACTGTAAAACTTAAGTGTTGTCAATCCAGAAATGATTACACGTTTAATATGTCATCAGGTACGATGGGTGTGCTGTTGATTAAATAAGTAGTCAATTTTGTTCCTTCACAAAAATCAACATTCGTTTTCAAATTCATCAAAGGTAGAAATGCATATACAGCATTAGACAATTTGACTCCCTGCTGTCAAAAAACATTTATTTAAAATAAATTCGCATAAATTTGCGCATTATTCGGCCAATATTGTCACCATGGCAACCAAAATCGATAAGTGTCATAAGTGAAGTATAAAACATGTCCTTACCAAATATGAAAGTAATTGGTCAAAACTTATGGCCTGTTCAGCATCCACAAGGAAATGTCTATGTTTCAACACATACAGTATATGCACATTATTCAGCCAATACTGTCACCATGGCAACCAAAATCGATAGATGTCATAAGTGAAGTATAAGACACATCAGAATCAAATATGAAAGTAATCAGTCAAAAATTGCAGCCTGTACTGCATCCACAAGGAAATCTCTATGTTTTAGCACAAATTTGCGCATTATTCGGCCAACACTGTCGCCATGGCAACCAAAATCGATGAGTGTCATAAGTTCAGTATAACACATATCCATGCCATATATGAAAGGAATTTGTTAAAAATTGCAGCCAGTACAGCGTCCACAAGGAAGTGTCTACAGACGCGGATGCGGACGCAGCGGATGCGGACGCAGCGGCAGCGGCGGAGACGATGAGCATGAATCTATAGTAGCCGCCCGTCTTCGTCCAGGGGCTACAATGAAATCAAACTCTTCTGAGGTTTGCCTCCAAAATCCAAGACCGATCAGTGTCAGTCAGAATCCTCCTCCCCTCTTGTGAAGTACCACAAGGTTCCATATTAGGCCCAATTCCATTTTCCCTTTATATGCTTCTGTTAAGGTTAAATTTCAGAAGATACAATCTCATTGCATTGAAAAATGCAAAATCCATGATGGCAAACCATTTCCTTCGACAAAACCAGAATAAAACTTAAGTCCTAATCTTCAGCCTTGCTAACAAAAAACAGTTATAATCAATGTATCCGGGGCACTGTCGTTAAATGTAAAATCTCATGCTAGATATCTCAATGTTATCTTTCATTCTGGTTTAAAATTTGATTTAAAAAAATTAACTCAGTTGTTAGCACAGGCTTTCGTCATTTTAGATCTCTAGCAAAATTGTAATCATTCATGTTCATTAAAGATTGGGAGACTATATTTCATGCTTGTGTCTCCTTTTTCCTAGACTACTGCAATTCTCTTCATGTAGGAATCAGATGTCTGAGCCATTCAGACAATTCAGCGAACCACCATTTCCCATCATTCACCATAATTTACCCACAACCTAACAAAGATGCTGAGCCATCTAAAGTCGACTATATCAGCTTAAGGCATCAATTATTTGCCAGACTTAAATCCTGTTGCATTCATTGTGGTGTTTTAATAAAAACCAGAGTCTTGTATGTATTTTTAAATCCAATGTTGTAAATAAATTATTTTTAAAGTGGCAAGAATATTAGGGAGCTAACTGTTTGCTTTCTCGCCTTCCGCACAACAGCTCTGGTACATCCTGAAAATGAAACCTTTGTGAACTTGACCTTTGAACCCTCCCATGTATGGTGGTGTCAGTTGGCTTGTATGGCTAATATAGGCAACTTCAGATGGCTTAGTATTTCCCATGAGATGTTGGTAAATGGCGGTGCCAACCAGTAAATGGCTGTAAGCCAAGTTGTCGGACTGTCTCAGATGTCTAGTCACATGTTCATGTGATGATCACATGCGTCTCTGGATTCCCTCTGGAGACGATGTTAGTCGCACCGTGGAGCGCAGTTCCAAAGAGGCAACTGTGGCTGCCTGGCTGGCCATGTGGATTTGCTCTTATTGGTTCAGCACTAAACCCTAAACCCTTCAGAAAAATACAGTCGATCAACACTGTTGTGCTCAGAAAATCATCGGAATTTAATCTGTTTCAAACTCATCCACAAAAAAGATGGCAAATACTGGGAGACTTGCCTTGGCAGATGTCATGTGACAAATGAAACACCGCTGAATGTGGAAATTGCCCGTTCTGACAGCTGGCGGTTGTGCTCCGTTCTTGATGTGGTGTCAGGTGCCAGGCAGACATCTGAGCAGAGAGCTGTTGCAGCAAGTGCACCTATCGACAGAGCCGAGTGGCTGTGGGCAATCCAATATGACCTTATAAAATACATTTTCAAAGACCTGGAGCGAGAATCATAGATTTTTCGCTGCTTCATCTGATATATATTTATGTACTTTTAGGATACAAGGCTAGCACTGCACTGTACTTTTTGGATGTCTTACATTTGTAATTATTTTCCTTTTGTTTTTTGTCTATTTTTAGTAACTTGTTCTCTAATTTCTGCTGCTGCCTGTGTTGGGCAGGACACCCGCGGAAAAAGAGATGTTAAACCTCCAGGGGACCTATCCTGGCTAAATAATGGCTAGTTAAAAATAAATTAAAAACATAGAACACAATGCTGAAGTACCATCGGCTGTATGGGCATAAGACAAGGAATGACAACATATAAAGGGTTTTTTTAATGTATGCCTATGTAACACAATGTGTTTAATACTTTCGGGCTTGAGAGAAGTTTCAAGAGTGAAAAGGAAGACAGAGGTAATTGTCCAATTTCATCTAGGACCTGGCAGGTTATATGGAAAGTGTGGAACAGGACAGCTGGGACTTTACATCGTTTGACATTCAGAATATGAAGTCTGACATGATGCGCAGTCATCAAAATTCGATTTTATGTTGAAGGCGACTGAACAATTTGGTTGATAATGTTGCAACATGAAATTGTTATTAGAGGGTATTTAAAGTAGGTGAAGGCCATGTAGCTCCCATGTCGTCCAACTTGATCATCCAGTGAGTACACCTTATGAATTTGACATAGCTACACCATAAAATGTCATGGTAGTGCAAAGGCGTAATGAAAGTAACACTCTTCAGAAAGAATGTGACCTTTTGACCCCATTAACCAGGTGAAGATCATCCACCTTAATGTTCTGCAAGCTGATTATCCAGAACATACACGCTGTAAATTTTACGCGGCTACAACAAAAATAGTGGATGTAATCAAGGAAACAGCGTTTACAAAGAATGTGACCTTTTGACCCCTTAAAGTAGGTCAAGGTTACCCATCATTGAACTTGTCCAAGCTATAAGTCCCAAGAACAGTCCCTGTGAATTTCATTACCCTGAGATTAATAGGAAAGGAGTTATTGTCTACACAGACAGACAGACGGACGGACGCAAGGTCTTTGCAGTACCCGATGGCCATACTTTGGCCTCGGGTAATAATCTGTTCCTGGCATGCTAAAATGTCACAACGTATAGGTTCTCAGATGACCCATGTTTTTCCAGAACATTCTGATTACTTGGAAAATTGCATCTGAGTTACATTTTATATTGATGCATGAACAAGATATGTTTATGGAACATATTTGGCCACATTTGATCTGAATCTATTATGAAGGCAGACTTTCCTTGGATCTGTGAATAAACTCTGCACTCAAATTGTTCACCAGGATACGACACACAATAAATCATGCCTGCCTACGTACATAAAATACAGTGGAATTCAGCGAGGAACCTCATATTGATAATTTGAGGGATCGGTGCCTTGTTATTTTTGTTATTTATATTTATTTATTTCTTTCTTTCTTTCTTTATTTTTTGGGGTGGGGGGGGTGGTGTGGCTCTCTGTTTTCATATACCCATCTCACTGGGATGTGTGTACTCTGTGTGTGTACTCTAGGCACCTACCGAATGACTCCTGCCACTTTTCACAAGCACAACCTGGCGCCAGTGCTGATATCTGGGGCTTAGTTTTCACACACAGTATTTCAGCAGTGTGGTTTTACTAGGTTCCATGTTGTACAGGGGATGCAGACAAGCCATTCCTAATAAAAGCCACTGCCAATGTCTATATTCATGCAGCATATAAAAACACCACGGCAGTGTGATCTCAGGGAACGGATAAGAATTAAATGTTACTTCAGGAATTGTACTGTACTTGATAAGGTCCATCCTGGTTTCCATAGCAAGGTTTTCATTTGGATGGTATGAACTGTTATGCACTGAATACCCCAAGACTTGGAAATGATTTTTTGTGAAAGCACTCGACCGTACAAGACCCTTGATTGTCAGCATAAAATAATTGTTTGAGATGCCTGAGATCTTCACATCCACCTCTCTAGTCAGAATAAAGGACTGAATTGGTGTAATTTATATGGTATTAGAGTATTTTATACTGTGTTTGAGTATTTTAGAAAGTAGGGCTTCCTTTTAGTCCCACCCTTCTCCAAGGGGCGGAACTTCTTTAGAAAATATGAAATGATACAACTCTTATGTACAACAATGATTATACCATAAATAAAATGAAATAAACATGATGTAATCTCAAAGACTAGGGCTGTCACAATAGAAACACAGAAAATTCAAAGATAAAATGACAGGGGACCCAGGCAGGGATCGACATTAAAGTTTGTCTGATTGTCCGGAACAAGTGGAAAATGTAATTGGCCAACCAGGATGTTCCATCAAGTTGTCCGATAGGACAAGTATTGATTTTTGGCTTTAAACATTCAAATTCCTTTTTTTTTTTTTTTTTTTTGCACATTTCGAAGCAGAACCTCGATTACCTGGTCGCTGCCGTTTTTATTCTCGCGTTACATCCCGTCTCGTGTATTGCGCATGTTAGTCTTCGGCTTTTCCCGTCACACTCCTCCAGTGGATAAAATGAAATACTGTACAAATGTATTTATAAACCCACTGTACTCAATGTGCTTTCATAGCATCTGCAAGTACTTGCAGATGCTCTTTGGCGCGAAATACTGCCCAACGATTCCCCAACTGCAGAGCAGGCAGTCTGAGACACTGCTACACTTAGCCATATGAATCAGCTCGGCCTTACAGTCAACACAAAGAGCAATGTTATGTATGAGTATTTTATGTACAGCATTGTATATCATTTGTAAATGGAGATTTGTTACATGCTGTTTTTGCTGCCTTGCTGGTCAGCTATTTATTTTGTTCATCAGCACCCTCTGGTGGTGTGTCTGTAGCAAAACATGATCTGATGCAATACCACTTCTTTGTAATGAAATAGACTAGTGCTTTCTAGAAGTTTCTGGCTTCTTCTTGCCTGGAGGGGGCCGGATCACCCAGGAATCCTGTAGATCTTTCCAGAATGTTGCTAGTTTATATAAATGCTGTGATTTTGGTCACCAGAAGCAGAGTTTTTGTTTTGGCAACAGAGTTACATAGTGGCATTAGAGTGTTATTATAGGATTGAACAGTGGATTATTTGTGGAAGTTTTTTTTTTTTTTCAGTGAAGAATAAATTTGTTTAAGTTGTCATTGCTGGTTTTCTTTGTTGTGATTTTCAAGTCATAACAGCAATCTTACACCCAGTCAGAGGCTAGGTTAAGGCTAAGTTCTGGGGTGCAAGTTATTGTTTGTGAAGACTCACTCCCTGAGGCATCCAAAGGAATACGAGGCTTGTTGTAGCGTGTTCTGTATGTCCTGGTTGATGCTACAGTCATCTGAGAGGATGCTACTAAGGTCAGGCCTCAAATTAAGTTATTTTTAGGGCAAGGCCACTTGGCCTTTTAAAATTGGGGCATCACGGCCAAAATATAGGGCACCAAAGGCCAAAACCAAATTAATCAATTTTGCAAGAAAAATAAGTGATAATGACATTGTATGAAGATAAAACAGTATAAATCAATGATTAGGAGCGCATTGAAAACCAATATTCTATTAAAGGATAAGTTCACTATTTTGCACTTTGAGCCCCCTTTCTGGGTTGTCTAGGATGAAATAGAGTGTTGGACACCGAAATGTTGATGATTGGTTCTGTCTCGAGTATTGGGCTCATTTAGAATCGCCCCTGCCATGCTTCAGGATGGCTGGCTACGGGCTTTCACAAACCTGTCCTTACAACAACCCTAAACGCTCGTTTTCAAAACTGTGCAACTCACCGAGTGGTTAGTGGTGTTCTTTGATGGTCCAAAACAAGTGTCATAGCGAAATACAGTTTCTGTCGTGTTTAATTTAGCATTTCATAAACCCCATTGACTTCTGTTGGAAGGCTCATTGCTCGTTGATACTACTCCGCCACCGGAAACGGATGAATATCAAATAATAGACCCTTTTGGTTTAAAGACGTGAAAAAGCGAGATTTGGAGCGCGCATGCTCTTTGCAGACTATGTAGGGCAGAAGATGCACAAATCCTATTTAAAAGGTGGGGAATTATAAGTTCTTTCGCTTTCCCCATGGTAAAAGGCAGTTAACAGCATGGATTCGGACTATAAACAGGAATATTTTTCGTTTGGGAAGATTCTAGGGTGTGCAGCGTACATTTTGTGTCTGGATGGCGAGATTAAGAATTCTGTATTCAACCTACTCCAAATATCGATTGGGTACCCAGAGAAACATTAGGATATGAAAACACGTCAAGCGTACGTCCAGTTAAGGAAATTTAGAGTTTAGTTTCAAGTGCTGCTATTCGTGTCAGTTGTCGTTAACGGCGGCTGTCATGTCACTGATGACACACTGGGTTGCTAGGGCAGGCGCAGCATATGCATTCGTGATATTAAATATGAATGTTAAATTCTAAACCCCCTTTCTCACTGATAAAACTCCACTAAAACATATTGGCGCTCCCCTTTTAAAATCGTTCTGGCAAATAAAAAGCCGGAAAAAAGAGGAGGCTGGATCCGAAATTCTTTTCCCCCTGACGATATAGACTATGCTCTATTAGTTTTCTCCTACAAACTGAAAGCATTGACTTCTTCAGCGCAACAGAGACTTGAGAGACTATATCGGTGAGATACTGTCAAGGCAAGTCCTTGACATTGTTATTTTCAGCATAGATGAAAATCCGAAATCAAATGTGTAGCGTTCAGTCAAACAGTAATGATATGGCCCTGTATTTTACATGTGCACCTGCGCACTTATCCATGTTAAGAGGCGATTAGGATCATGGGTGCTTGCCGGTTGTTTTAAACAATGCGAATTCGTCGCAAGACACTGTAGCCATTAGCTGACTTAAAGCGTGGCACCCAATCATAGTGGTGTTAATGACATTATTTCACGTCCGCAAAACTAACTGGCGAGCAAATGCCGCTTTGTTGGCTATATATAGCAAGTAATTATGAAATCGAAATCACAAGGAAACCAAATTATTATAGCAAGCAGCGAAATGAAAACCACACCTGCACTTAGCTCTGAGGGGCTACGTTCTATAATGTGAGCCCCTCAGAGCTTACTAGACTGAAAACGTCATATGGCACTAACATTCCCCCTTTGGCTTGATATTTTTTTGCGAGGAGTTTAACATCTACTTAAAGTCGTATATAGCCTATAGGATCGAACAAATCCAGTCCCTTTTCAAAATGTGGATACAAAAACGGGACACTGCAAAACAATAACACCTTGAAACAACAAAAGATTAAACAATTACTTGACGATTAGCGGGCCAACTTAAATAACTTATAGGCTAATATCAACCAGTACCTTAACTATATTTCTCCGATCAGATTGCTCTTTCCTTTTAGCTTGCGTCGGTGTGAGATCCTTTGGTTTGTAGGGAAACACAGAGCGAACCCAGCATTATTTGGGTCAACAAAGTCGGGCCAGCCCTGACAAAATCAGTACTGCAGACTCTAGTGCGATCATTCGGGACAAAGTTCCTCTGATTTATAGCTCGAATCCACGCCTGGCGTTGTCTCTTGCCACGGGGAACACGAAAAAACCTAATACCCCCGTCTTTATGACACCGGTTTATGCACCCCTCTACGCAACAAATAGCCACTGTATTTCCTTTTGCCCCACATCAGCTATATTAGGCATGGCGCGCGGACTTCCGGCCCTTAACCGAACTGATCTATAGCAAATAACACGGATGGAAACCATATTTTGCGCCGATATATTTTTTAAAAACATCAACGAACACCACAGGTTTCATATTACACACGCATAACACAGCTTTCTCGTATTGCGATTGGTTAGATTCGGTTCGCTAGCAAACTTAAACCGTTGAAAAACTGCAGCTGTTACCGGTCTACTTTCTTTACAACTCCCGAAGTCGTCGGCAAAGTCTCAGTATAGCTGACGTGAGCTGTGGTGATCCCTCCAGTGGTGTTTTTAACATCAGCATAAATTAATACTATGAAGCTGCGCTTCCCAAGCAAAGCCATGTCCGTGCAATCAAATCCTCCTCTGAATCGTCGCAGGAGATTTGATTTCCATTCCGTAATTCTTTACATTTTTGTTTATCCCAGTTTTACATTATTTCATGTTCATGTAGCACTTGCTCGCGTTTGCTTTTATGTAACCCAAGTGAGCGTATCAGGTCATAGTGCTCAGTCACCGAGTTTCAGACGTAAAACTGAATGAATTTTCTGGCTAAAAGTATTTTATGGAATTGATACTGATTGAAATAATATTCCTGTGTCATTTTTATTGCGTAATTTCAAAACTGGCATGAAATTTGAACTATATTGTTTCTTCTTACGCGCACTTACTGTATGACCGCTGGACACTTTACAGTGACCTTTGAGTTTTCTTTTTAATGCGCATTGATTGTAACAGGTAAAACTGGGTGGTAGATGGTAGAAATTTTGTTTAAAATATACAATTTACAACAGGTGCACAGCTATGGGGGGGGTACAAGTTACAAGTTCACAATCCTAGGGTGAGAATAATGTACAGAAACAAGCACCAAACACCAAAATGAACACATGCGCTACTCTACCAAGTGTGATTAAACAAATGCTCATGACTTAAATAATTTTACCGCAAGCTACCGACTTGCTGAATGGAAAGTCACCTGAAATAAAAAAATAAAAATATTGACAACAGTTACATGTTAGGAGTGATACTAAAGTGCACAACTAAAATATGCGTGATTCATCAAAGCCTGTCACCAGCATTTAGCAGGTTTTCAGAAAAATTTTTCCTCTGAAATGTAAAAATTCTGGTGTGAAGAAGCCAACAGATTTGTCTGTAGGGTGCACAGGAAAGCACAGACCCCCGCAGTCGGCTCACACCGTTTGTGTGCTTGCAGCATGCTTTGCTCAGCTCGTGCATGTGGCATTTGCTTGTCCGGACAACCAGAAATTTCCATAGGACAAAAAAAACTTTCACTCTTACTTATGCTATGGACAAGTGCAGTAAAATGCTTAATGTCCATCCCTGACAAGTGTCTTTTCTTTTTTTTTTCAGAACCCTGCAGTTGAAAACTTTAGGATATAAGTTTGGGTGAAAAAATGATTAGGTAATGTAACACTACATTCAACACATGCGTGTGTGTGTTTGGGTGCGTAAGAATTAGGAAAACTATTCAGACTGACTAAGTCCCCCCAGCGAATCTTCTAATGAGTTACCATTAACTTTGCAGAAACCTATGCCGAAAAAAACAGTGTTGTATGTGGGGCCTGAGTTTGGCTGATCCGTGAGTGATTAGGCGACTGCGCTCGGCCCCTCGGGAGCCCAGGGGTTTGACTCATGGTGCCTGAGAGAGATGAGGGTGACAGGTCAAGAAAGAGACACTCAACTGTCTGGAACAGGAAATGAGCATTTATTGCTGAACGTAACCAACTAAAGTTGATATGTTCGTGTAAAAAGTACTTTATTGTTTGTATGCATGTACACATGCGAGGGAACAGTCCATTTTGCATTTTACAGGGCTGCTATATTTGGATTGTGGTATACACTGTTCTACCAGCACTCTTCCTGAGAGGAAATGATGCACCACAGACAAAGTGTATTTTTCCCATAAATGACCACCTGCCACACGGGTACTTTGCTCCAGTGTTATAACAAACAGGAGGTCTGCCCCGTATCCTCTGCCTCCTCGATGGCCAGCGTCCCTGCAGCCCCTTCTGCCCTCTGAGGGCCCGTCCATGCCAGAACGATTTTTCTGATAACGCATAAATATTTTATCGTTTCAACCATGTGTCTGAGGCGGCAAGCAGGTTCCAGTGTGAGAAAATCTAAAAACGCCACCCCAGCGTTTTCTTGTGGACAACCAAAACGGTTTTTTTGAAAATGATGGTGTGATAGCTTCCATCACAGCCCCCTCCGCAACCTTACCATAAGCCCAAGCACATGCTCGTCGCCTTCTCCGTTTTTGGTCTATTTCCGTAGAAACGCTACAGCGCCACACACAGGCCTGGAATATTTACTACAGCATTTTGAGTGGTTTTAGGCGTCTCCGTGTGGATGCAGATATTTTTAGAAACGATGCCGTGTGGACAGATTTTTTAGAAACAACAAAAAAAAGATTGTTTTCGAAAATCCCCTTCTCCGTGTGGACGAGGCCTGAAAGCTCCACTAACTGAACATTATCCACCTGAGCCTCACCCCTGATTTTGGAAATGAAAAAATATATAATTTTATTATAGAATGATAAATATCTTGGGAAGGAGCGGCCATGGAGCAGAACTCTCAGTAAATTCTGACAGTCAGATGTGCCTGGTGTAATCTTAGATGGGTTCATCAATTTATTGTGCTCCTGTTCAACAAGTGTTTTGGCTTATTGTTCCAGTCTCATTTACTTTCACCAAAATCAGCCCCACCTGCAGACAGGAGTGTGTGTTTGCGACAGGAGTGTGTGTTTGCGATGCACTGGAGAAGTTGCATTAAGCATCTGTGTCTGTGCTTCAGGGGTTGACCATACCAGTAACAAAGAAATAAGCTTTGCAAGGCAATTATTGGTACCAGAAAGAGCCACTGGCTAAATAAAGGTTTAAAAATAAACAATAATAACTCATCGGCATCCCAGTTACCATGTGGCCATTTTTCTGAGGCCTCCAGGAACGCCGGGCTGGAATTTTACATGGAATCCGTCCTGTGAGGAAGTTCAAACAAAGCTGTTGGGCCTGTGATTGTTCATCCATCCCTATTTTAAAGTTGCGTTTTCGGACCTTCGCCTCAGCCGTTTATCAACAGCAAAGATTCACAGAGAGGAAAAGGACATTTGTCTGGCATGCTTCTCACACGTGTGTCAGGTACAGAAATAGATCGTATCGCATCGCATCACGACAGGCACGGCAAATGTTGATTTGGGAAAGACGTCAATTCACGTCGGCGCGCAGCAGAAGTGACAGTGTGGAATTTTCAGCACAGACATTACAGAAACATCACCTGTACAAATGAAAGCAATAGTTTTCCATAGACGTGGTATAGCTGGGTCGCACAGACGGATGATGGGTGGAGTTGTGTGTTTAAAAATGCGACTGTTTCATCACTTAAAAGCTTAGCAAAGTTTGGCAGCTTTTTCTTTCAGTCCACCTGAAATTCGTTTGCTAGTGCAACAAAGTGTATTTAAATATGTGAGGACTCGTGGCTTGGAAACACGGAACTGAAAAATTTTACCAGGTGAGGGTGTTCTGTTAGGATGTTCGGTGACTTTTTAAAAATACAAGAAAATAGAACTAGATCCCCCACCAAAGGGGATTATCTTTGAAAACTGGCCATGACAAAATATTTGAGAAAAAAAAAACAATCAATACGATAACACAATAATGGTGAGTGAATAATGTATAAATCTGCAAGCATTAACTAACTGCATTAGCATTAACTAACTGCATTTGCAGGACTCATTATTGTTAGGCGGACTCGGCTGCTTACTCGCCCTGTTGCCTGAATGTCTGATTCAAATACAGTGCTGTCAACAAGTTTGGAGATTTTGATGTTTCTGAGTGGAATTGATATCTTTTTTCACCGAGGTAGTAATACACAGTGCCCTCCACCAGTTTGTGCAAAAGAAATTACACCCGTCATATTAAGAACAGCACACGCTGTACAGTACTTTTCTCTTTGTCCCCAATACTGTCAAGTACTCAGGCATCTCTAAAATTTCATTTTGGTAAACATAACTGAGAAGAAATACATTTTCCTGATATTAAATACATTAAATGTCCAAGAAACCTAAGTGAAAAACATTATTACCTCCGCCAACACAGTTGGGGAGGAGGTTATGTTTTCACCTGTTTGTTTGTTTGTTTGTTTGTCTGTCTGTTTGTGAACAACATAACTCAAAAAGTAATGCACGGATTTCTCTGAAATTTTGTGGGTGCATTGTTGTTACATCAAGGATGGACCCTACTGATTTTCACCATGTAATGTGGAAAAAAAAAAAAGCCACTAGATGGCAGTATTGACAATTTTTTTTGTTAAGCCCAGTCTGGAGCTAGGTTTGGGGCATGTCCTGGGCATGCCTCAGAGGGGGCTGGAAAAGAGTATATAAGGAGAAAAATTGAGAGAGTAAAAGGAAGTAGGAGAAATTGCAAGGAGAAATTGTGGAAGGATACATTTGACCAGACCTGTCACTCTTTTCAAGACCTGTGAAGCTTTTTGTGGATTTTTGCCTGTGTTGGAGCATTTTCCTGTCCCAGGACATCGCAACATAGCAGCCCCATCTCAATTACCGAGGGACTGTAAATATCTCATTTTTTTTATTTCAATCTTGGTAAGTAGAGTAGGTTGTAGATTAGTTCCAAGTGTTTGTTTAATTAAATCTGTTAAAGTTTTAAAATTTTGTCTGTCATCCCTTGCTGTCAGCTACGTCATAACAAATTGGGGCCATAACAATTTGACGCCATAACAGATTGGGGCCATAACAACCACGATCAGTGAAACAATATGGCCGCCAAGGCAGCCATCTTGAAATCCTATGACACGCAATAACTTTGCTCCCACTCATGAACATTTGGATTCTGCTGCCTTGGCGGAGGTTTGCACTCTACGAGTGCCTCTAGTTTAATGTTTTTTAATGTTCTTTTTGGCATCTACTATCCCAGCAAATGTTGAAATGTCCAATCAGTGAGTCATGTACAAGTAAATTCCTATGTGATTTAAGCAGCCGACCCAAGAGAGCGAGACACACACCTGTCAGCCGCCACTGCCTTTCACTGACGGATCCAAACCACACACACAGAGCGAGGGTGGAGGAAACCCAAGCATGTGTCGGCTCTGAATTAAAAATGACAAGCTCCTGAGTGGCCAGCAGGAGGTGCTTAAGCAACAAACATTACTGACCCAAACCCACTGTATCCCTCCCCTTCGCCTGAGCAGCGCGAGGCTGCTGGTCGGGACTCGATCTGTCGCCATGGCAATCACTCAGCGCTGTAAAACAGCGCCTTTACTCAGTGAGTAAACCCGGCAGCCTACTTAAAAATATTTCAATTGTGTACTTGTGATCTTATTTAATGAAAATAATAAAAGGTCAGATTTTCAAAGTACGTTGTATTTTGAAATAAGAAGTCTTGTGAAAATGTATTGCTGAACTGTCCAGGATGTAATCATGCAATTTGCCTAATGAATACACTTAACTTTATCACCTGTATTGATTCTTTTTTTTTTTTTGTAAATAATCACAAATATTGAATTTGAATCCTGCAACACATTTCAAAATATTTGTCACTGCAGAATGGAATGACTGGAGAAGTTATGGAATTTTCAGAAAAAAAAAAACACCCATTTGGAACATTACACAGGTAATCGGGTGAATAAGTAACAAGCAATTCAATTGTGATTGGGTACACTGATTGGCTCGTTTACCAGAAAGATGGCTCAAGTTTTGCCACTTTGACAAATCCATGTAGATAGATAGTCAAACAGTTTAAAAGCAGTTTCCTATTGTACATTTGCACAGATTTTATGGATTTTAGCATCATTGACCAAGTGAAAGTGAAAAGAGACCAAGAATCTAGGGAACCTGAAGCGATCTCCCAGAGTAAAAGACAAGACTGCACACTAATATTGGATGTGCATGAGCTTTGAGCCCTCAGACAGCACTGGATTAAGAACCGACATGCTGCTGTGATGGACTTTAATGCACGGGCTGTTTAATACTTAAGACGGTCTCAGTCGGTGAACTCATTTTGTCATGGCATCATCAAAAGCAAGTTAAGATGCTACTATGCAAAGAGAAAGTCCTAATCAACACCATCCAGAAGCACCGCTGATTTCTTTGGGCTCATGTTAATCTGAAATGGACTGATGTGACGTAAAAAGGACTGAAAAACCCAACTGTTATCAGCAACATGGTAAAAAGTTTGCACATGGACTGCGGCTGCATTTGTGCTCTTGGCATGAGCAACTTGCACATCTGTGAAGGCACCATTGATGCAGAAGAGTACACACACATTTTTGGAACTACAATATGGTGCCTTCCAGACATCATCTTTTTCCGGGAGGCCCCTGTTGGTTGTTCTAGCAGGGTAATGCCAAGCCACAGGCTGCACGTATTTCAACAGCACAGCTTCGTAATCGCAGAGTGCGGGTGCTAGACTGGTCTGTCTGCAGCCCAGACCTGTCTCCCATTAAAAACTTGTGGCACATTATGAAGTGTAAAACACATCGATGGAGACCCTGGACTGTTGAGCAACTGAAGTCCAATCCCAGGCCAGAATAGAACAAACTTCAACCATTAATGTCCCCTGCCCCAAAATTACTATTTGAGTGTTATTAAAGAGAGTAGATACTACATGACAGTGAAAATGCACCTGTACTAACTTCATGAGAATATGTTGCTGACATTACACCTCAAAATAGCTGTTATTTTCAAGTGAAAATAAAGTTGATGAGTTAAACCATTAGTTTTGTCTTTTTTGAACTTTTTTCAATTCAACTACAGATTGAAAGGCATTTGAAAATTACTGCTAGCACCTTTTATTTACATTTTACACATTATCCCAATTCGTTTGGAATTAAGTACGTACAGTAATGTGAAAAGTTTGTTTACATGAGCCATTTCTGAAGTCATTGAAATACGCCAGTCTTGTGCACAACGCTACTTTTGAAGAGACACCCACCAGGGTTTACTGAGTGTCTGCATGTTTCTAGACCAAACTGTATGCAGGGTTTGGAAAGTGCAGGGCTGCGGTGTGAGATTTGTTTCTGTGGTTCTGAGAGCTATGAGTGCATAGCGAGACAATGTGAACCCAAACACGTTCCGCATCTGGCCAGCACCGGTGCTCTCCAGTGTGAGCCAGTGCAGATAGGGGGGTGAATGATGCGGAGCACTGAATGCAGGAGACGGAAAATTATAAATATCTCATCCCGTGTTTTCTCTGCAGCTCTTTGGATATACAGACCCTCTCAGCTTTATTTAATTGAGGCCACTTTGTTTTACTTTGGTTTTCCGCTTTGCCACATGCAGGCTAAATTTACAGGCATGCTGCATGATTGTTTAGCATTTTTGATGATGTCAGTGGAGCTGTGCGCTGACATTTCAATCTGTTTTACTCAATGACCCACACACAAAAAATAAATAAAAAATAGACAAAAAAAAAATTCATGAGATAGCAGCCTAGTGCTCACGTTTTCCTTATTGATGATTGATGGGTAATGTAAATCCGCCACACTTCCTGAGAGTTTGTACTGGAGTGACATTACCACTAGGGGGCAGATTTGCTTTGCAGCTTGATTATGATTGCATCCTTCTGATAGATTGAACTTCTAATTAGCGAAGAAAATTTGTGAAGAAATGGAATTAGGACTGTATGCACACTGCTGTGAAAAAGTATTTGTCTCTCTCCCGATTTCTTCTACTTTTGCATATTTGTCACACTAAAATGTTTCAGCTCATCAAAGTAATTTTAATATTAGACAAATATAACCTGAGCAAATACAAAATGTGGTTGTAAATAAATGATTTCTACTTATTGAGGGAAAAAAGCTATCCAACCCGACCCGGCCCTATGTAAAAAAGTAACTGCCCCTGTAGTGACTAAATCAACCAATTAAACAAATTCAACTGATACTTGTTTTCAATTTCACTTGACACACCCAAGTATGGATACTGCCAGCCCTGTTGAATCTGAACATCAGTTAAATAGAACCTGTCTAGCCATGCAAAGTGGGCAAAAACTGGCAAATGATGCCACAATCAAGAGAAATTCAAGAATAGAAACACTCGTTGACATTGATCAGTCTAGACAGAAATACAAAACCATTTCTAAGGCTCTGGGACTCCAGCAAACCATGGTGAGAGTCATCCACAAGTGGAGAAGACTTTGAACAGTGGTGAACCTTCCCAAGACTGGTCGACCATCCGGAAAATTCCTCTAAAGAGCGCATCGGCGACCCATCCAGGAGGTCACAAAAGAACCCAGACAGTACATCTAAAGAACGGCAGGACTTACCTGCTGCAGTTCAGGTCAGTGCTCTACAATAGGAAAGAGACTGGGCAAAAATGGCATCCATTGGAGAGCTTCAAGGTGAAAACCACTGCTAACTAACAAGAACACAAAGGCTCATCTCACATTAGCCAAAAAACATCTTGATGACTCCCATGACTTTTGGGATAATATTCTGTTGACTGATGAGGCAAAAGTGGAACCTCTTAGAACACATGGGTCCCATCACATCCGGCTTAAAGCGAACATAGCATTCTACCAAAAGAACATCATACTAATAGTCAAATAAAGTGGTGGTAGTACCATCATTTGGGGCTGCTTTGCTGCTTCAGGACATGAGCAACATACACGATAATTGATGGAACCATGAATTCTGCTCTTTACCAGAAAAGGAAAATGTCTGGCCATTAGTTTGTGACCTAAAGCTCAAGTGCCACTGGGTTATTCAGCAGGACATTAATCTGAAGCACACAAGCAAGTCCACCTCTAAATGACTAAAGTAAAACAAAATGAAGATTTTGGAGTGGCATAGTCAAAGTTATGACTTTATCCAGTTGAGAAGCTGTGGCATGACTGTAAATACAGAGTTTAACCCCCCAATATGGTAATTATTTTTTCACATGGGTGATATAGGTTTTGAGTAACTCTTTACCTCCAATACATGAATTGATTATTTAAAAACAGCATTTTGTGATTACTTGCATTGTTTCGCCTTATAATACAAGACTAGGTGCAACCTAGTATACGGCTGGGCCGCCAAGTGCTGAATGAGAATGTGGGCCCAAGAAAAAGGTGCTAAATAAGGCAAAGCTCACACAGTTATATGAAGTGCAAGTTTAGTAATGAGCTGGAGCTGATGAATTATTTATAAAGTGGTTGGGGAGGGTGGGAGAGTGTTAGATTAGGTGGGATCCATGATATTAAAGGAGCTTACATTAGATTTTATTCAACGATTTCAAATTTATTTTTGGCAAATAGCATTGTCATAAACATCTTTTGAAGAAATTAGAAAAATGAAAAGAGCAACACCCATGAGAAAATTACTTGAGTGAAAGTCTTAAAGTAGCTCATATTAAATGTACTTAAGTACTAAAAGTATTTTGTGAAAAAATATGCTCAAGTATCAAAAGTGGAGTATAAGTACAAAGTATTTTTCATAGTACGCACAGAAAGAAGCAAAGCAACCACTCTTTTTTCTCTCCTTGTGCTCTTTAATCAATTTTCAGGTGAATGAAAGATACAGTATTCACAAAACAAACAGGCAGTCTCTCCTTTATATACTTCTTCTTCTTTGAGTTTACTGGCAGTTTAAAAACCGCTATAAATGACTATAATTCAAAGTAGAATTACATAGTATCAATACCATGCTGAATTTTTGCTTCAGAAAACTGATTTTTCTTAACTACTTATTGGGATACCATTGGCTCACTGTAGCTGAAGTGGTTGCTGCAGAGGACAACGATTTTTTCTGCAGCAAGAAAAAATTTTTTTGAACTGCTGGACAGATACTATGGGCAAGTATATTAAGCAGTTTGCACATCAGGCTTAGCTGAGGAGTTTTATTCAGGCAACTCCTGAAAAACAGGGACTGGAGTGAACTCGTCCATATTCTGAACCGTGTTCGAGCTCGGATTGCTTGTGAAAACTGAATAACTGATCCTGGTGTGCCATCTAGTGATAGAATATTGTAACTGCGTGCATAAATGTGCAGCTCCACGTCCGCTGGCAGACACATCTGCACAAAGATACCCTGCTGAGCACCGTAGTTCTTCTCGAGCACGCCAAATCCAGATAATCCTTAAATGATGAATTACTCGTTACAAATTAAAATATGAATGTAACAAAGTGGCCAGTGTCAAAGTAATGAAGTGAAAGTATACTTTTTATCTTTTAAATGTAGTACAGCAAAAGTAAAAGTACCGGTTTAAAAAAAGAACTCAAGTAAAGCACAAATCCTCAAAAAAACTACTTAAGTACTGTAACGAAGTACATGTACTTCGTTACTATACACCTCTGATGATAATGTATCCCAGGTCGCTTCATAGTACCCGTTTTCTCTCGTATCGGTTGTGAGATTCAGTAGGAAGATTAAGGAAATAATTCTGGCACCGGCTGCGAAATTCAAAAGGGAGATAGAGGAGTGTAACATACGTCGTACCAATCTAGCTTGAAAGAATCTTAACAATGGTCGGAATGTGTTTTTAATTCTTCTATTCAACCTCGCAACCGATACTGTCCTCCATACTTGTTAATCGCCGTATCGGTTGCGAGATTGAATAGGGAAATTAAAAACACATTCAGACCATTGTTATAATTCTTTTATGCTAGATTGGTACGATGTGTTACATTCCTCTATCTCTATGGAATCTCGCAACCGGTACCAGAGAAAACAAGCATGGAGGACTGAAACAAACCGAACCAATCTAGCGTGAAAGAAGATTAGCCTAATAATGGTCGGATTGTGCTCGTAATGCAACGAAATCGAATGGAACTTTTTAAAAGACCAGGATGCTAGCTAAGGCAAACGCAGCATATGCATCCGCTATATTAATATTAATCCACCCTTTGCAGTCCATTAGAAGAAAATATGCATTAATTTTTGAAAAATGGCGACCAATATCGCCAAGAAACACTCATTAGCATCAAAAATTGCACATTGTGAACATTGTATATGTACAATAATGTGTTTAAATTTAACAGTACATTTGCCTGATTATTGCAGTGTATTACTAGACTGGATTCAAGTACTGGTCGTGTTACGTTGGCGTAGTGGGTACAACAACGTAGTGGAGAAGTAGCTACTTCAATTATGGGGTGTCAAATTCAGCTTGGTGCCATCTTTTACACTTAATATTTTCTTAAATTTATTGTTTTCAGTGGTGTCGGTTACAGTCGCTCTCATATATACAATCAAAGCAGCCACCACAGCTGCTTCCGTTCAAGCGAACCAACTCATGAACGCGCAAGGGTATAAGTTAATTTGGAAACCAGTCTGGGCACTATACCGGTATTCTGGAAAATACTGGAACATAATTGTGCAGGCGCCACTTCCACCGTACCAATGTGAACATCCGGCCCGCCAGCCAGCCAGCCTATCGTCGGCCAACCAGTCGTTGAAGTTTTTCCCCGCCGGCCGACCAATCGCTGAACTTCTTCCCCACCGGCCAGCCAATCGTTGAACTTGATCATTCAGGCACTCACTCACTCACTCAGCGACATTCGCGTTTATAGGGGCCGGGCCGCTGCTCGGCCCAGCCCAAACATTAGATGGATAGTCTGGAACATTTAAAGACAACAAATAAGCAAAAATAGAATAAATTGGGAGAAGGCAAATAATTTTTCACAACACTATAAAATTCAAATAAAAATAAATTAAAATTATATGTTGAATTTACCAACATTCAGTCAAAAACAGCAAAAAGAAAAAATGAGTTTGACCTTATCAACTGCATCGATTTTCGTAGATATTCAGTCATTCCAAATTTGAGGCTTACAACACGTTACAAAACGATTGGGACGGGGGTATGGAAAGACTGGAGAAGTTGTGGAATCTTCAGAAAAATGACTGTTTGGAACGTTGTACAGGTAAACAGGTTAATGGGAATCAGGTGATTCTGTTACGGTTGGGTATAAAGGCACCGCCATTTACCGGCATAGTGGTTTGAGCCAAAAGCTGCATGAGCAAATGGTCAAACGGTTTACAATGTTTCTCAATGTATGATTGCTTGGGAATTTTGGGATTTCACCATCAGCAGTACATAATGTAGTGACTGGATTTCAAGAATCTAGAGATCTCAGTGCATACGAGATGAGGCCGAATACCAATACTGGATGCCTGTGACCATTGAACCCTCAGACAGCACAGCGTTGGGCACCAACATGCTTCTGTGATGAACGGAACCACATGGGCGTGTAAATGCTTAAGACCAATTTGACATGGTATTATCAAATGCAAGTTAAGATTCTACAACTCAAAGAGGAAGCCATATAAACACCATCTAAAAGCATCACCATCTTCTCTGGGCTTGAACTCATCTGAAATGGACTGATGGGGAAGTGGAGAGGAGTGTTGTGGTCTGAAAAATCCATCTTTCAAACGGTTTCTGGAAATAATAAGGTTGTCTTTTCAGGGCCAAAGAGGAGGGCCATCCTGAGTGCCATCACTGATATGCTCAGAAACCAGTCTATCATGGTCAAGGGCTACATTAATGCATTTACCATGGGCAACACCTGTGTGGGAAAAAAATGACGCAAAAGGGTACACTCACATTCTGGAACAACACATGTGCCTTCAAGGTGTCCTCTTTTTCAGGAAGGTCTCTACTTTTTCCAGCAGAAAAATGCCAAGTCACACTCCACACATATGACAACAGCATGGCTTTGACAGAGTACGGATGCTGCCTGCAGCCTAAACCTGTTTCTCAATTAAAACGCGTTGCGTATTATGAAGAACAAAATATGATAAGAGAATCCCCAAACTGTCAACCATCTGAATGTCAGGCAAGCATGGGAACAAATTTAGCCTTTGAAATGCCTAGATTGACAGTCCTCAGTTCTAAAATGACTTCTGAGTGATGGAGAGGTGATGTCACAGTGTTGAAAATGTACCTGTCCCAATTCCATCGTAACGTGTAGTTAACATCACAGTGAAGTCAGTATCATTTAAAAATAACAAAGTTGTTGAATTAAAACATTACTTATTTCATTTTTGCACATTACTCAATACAGGTTAAACGGGATTTGCAACTTGCTGCTTGCCATCATTAATTTACATTTTAAGCATTGTGCCAATTCTTCTGGAATTGAGGTTATAGTTGTGTAGTTTTGGAGACCCCAAGAGGATGTCTTTAATTCCCCATCTGCGATCCTGGCAGTCTACTTCGCCACTTGCACCATCCTCCTGAGCATGCATGCATTCAAACAGGCACACGCCTTCTTCCGAGAAGATTTTCAACATTGCCATATGCTATGCGTTGGTGGCTGAAAGTGTATTCCTAAATTTTTAGCCATTGCTATAGCCATTCCCACATTTATGAAGCTCAAAAACTTAGTCACACATTATTGCTGCAATTTTCTTTCTTCCTGCTGACGGTTGCATTTCCCTGCCAGGGAAAATTGGCCTGTGTACCACAACACACTTCAAAAAGTAAAATATGAATAGGAATAAACCTCAAGTACATTTGAGAGGTTTTCGAAGCGTGCCAATGATTGTGGCACACGTTTTTGGGAGTGTTATATTTTATTTTCTAATTGAATTGTTCTCTTTAAAGGTGAAATTTAGCCAAAATTAGGTAGATTAATGGAAACCATTTTTTTCATATCTTTCGGACTAATATTAACCAGGGGAGCCAATATTAATGGAGGGCGCTAAATGTTCAAGATGCATCATCCCTGTGCTGCATTGTTAATAGGGCAGTAATACAACCAGCATGAACTGAGCCTGGGCGGGCATTATAATGACAGAATCGCTGCCTGGAACAAGACTGCCCTCATATCTGTCTACTTTGACAAAGTCTACATAACAAAGAGTCCACAGGATTGAACTGATAAACTTTTTCTCGTTCAAATTTCCTGTTTTAAGAAGAATTTTGCCAAATACGCACGTTACTGAAGGCATTTTTTAATAATTTGTGCCAATACTGCCCTCTACTGGTAAAATCAGTTGTGAGTACAAGCAAAGGCAGAAGATGCTGTATAATTCATTTAATCCCCATCTTGGTAGCATTTTATACTGCACGCTGCAAAGCACCTTGCAAGTATTCAAAGAAAGTACACAATCTCTGGTCATGTTCGGGTATCCTCCGCCCTCGTTCTGAGCTTGCGAGGTTTCAACCAATGAGTGTATAAGAAGCACGGCGACGGGCGCGTGCTTCGGAGGAGAGCCGCGAGCTGTCTCACTCTCCTGAGTTGGCAATAGGGGGCCGCATATGCGAAAAGCCTTGTACATAGTTCCCCAATTGGACATTCCAGATTCGGGTGGGATGGGAGATGCCAAATAAAAAAAAAAAAAAAAAGATTTCAATAATGCATTTCAATTAAAGACATGAGGCCTTTGCTCAAAGGCCTGGGCATCTTAACCCTTTGGCATTCAAGCATGTTTTACATAGTGGTACCTTAAGAATTCAAGCATGTTTTAGGTAATTTCGCGATTTTATGCACCTCATTTTTGAAGCCCTGTAGCTCTGAAACCCTAAGTCCAATCATCTTATAGTAGTTAAAAAGTTTGTAGGGAATTGTCCATAGTATCAGAGGATACCAATTATGTTGGTATGCTACCCACCGTTTTGGGGTAAAAAGCATTAAAATGTGTACAAAACGCAACAGAACCCTCTAGGGCTGGGCGATAAATGTATCGCGATAATTTTAAGCGCAATAAAAGTAACTGCCACTATGGGGCAGACAGGCGAGCCTCTTTATTACCTTTTCTATACCTAATACCGCGTGGAGCAAACATCAGAGGTCACTTGAAATGTTTCCGGGAAGAAATGTGCGATTTGAAGTCCGTTAATTACTTTTTAAGATACACTTTATTGACCCTGTGGGGTAATTTGTCCTCTGCATTTGACCCATCCTATAGTTAGGAGCAGTGGGCAGCCACAGAGCAGCGCCCGGGGACCAACTCCAGTTCTAAAGCCAGTTCCTTTGTCATGGGTACTGGTTGGAGTGTTCCTATGATGCATGTTTTTGTGGGTGGGGGAAACCGGAGTACCCGGAGAAAACCCACGCGAACATGGGGAGAACATGCAAACTCCACACAGAAAGGCCCCAGGCCGGAATCGAACCCACAACCTTCTTGCTGTGAGGCAACAGTGCTAACCACTATGCCACCATGCCGCCACATACCAATGAGGTTGGACAGCTTCCTTCACCTTGGCATAATTAGCTTACCTTAAATCAATTCCCGTGTACTTTCCTAACTTATAATCAAGCCATTTATTCAGCCACCTGACCAATCAAGACCAAAATGTGGCCAATAATGATTAAGAAGAGATCATGAGAAGCAGACAGACCTAAACAGGTTGCCGTGTTAGATTGAAAGAATGTCAATAATCTGAATAAATAGCAGACTTCTGAATTCACCTCTCATCATTGCATTTTCACCTATTATTAAAAAGATTTCCGAAAATAAAATCATGTTAAGATGGTCCTGGTTTTTAAGCATTTAAAAATATACACGAAGCGTAAAACATTTTGTGAAGCATATCAAACGTGAATGTGAGAAATTATTTTCGCATTGCATGCAATAGACAAATGCACCGAATTAATAATTGAACAGGACTAATTTGAGATAAAGTAATTCATAGCTCTTGATTCTGGTTACTTTTGAGCGTGTAAATTGCCTACAGTGAAGCTGGAAAACATTTTGTTTAAGCGTATCGAACGTGACATGTAAATTGTTAGCGCATTCGCACACAAAGGCCAAATGTGAAACTAGAAATAATGTACCAAACGCATTCAGGCAACTCTGTCATGTTTCATGGCCATTTAAATTTCAAAATGCGACAACCAAAAATGATATCGAAATAAATTAGACTGCCGTCTGCCGACCAATTTAAATTGTTCATTGAGCGAATCAACTGTCTGATTGCAAATTGAGCAAAGCAAATGGGAAGGGGGTGAAAGCAATTGTTGAGTAGAGGATGATGATTTTGAAAACCATAACGTTGCTTGGTTCAGCACGCAATTTGCCTGAATGTTTTTGCTAGATTATTACATTTGGCTGTTGTGTGTGAATGCGATAACAATTTACGTCCCTTTCGATTCACTTAAACAAAATGTTTTCCACCTTCACTGTAGGCTATTTAAGCCGCTCAAAAGTAACTAAAATCAAGAGCTATGAAATACTTTTTCAAATTAATCTAGTTCAATTATTAAATAAAAAATGCTAAAAATTTGCGGCTCATATTTGCCTGAACGTGCTTGCCAAGTCTTCGGTGCATTTGTCCATTGCTTGCAATGCTAAAATAATCTCTCTCTCACATTCACGTTCTATATGCTTCACCCAATGTTTTCCACTTCGCGTATAGTTTTAAACGCTTAAAACCAGGGCCATCTTAACATGATTTTATTTTTAAGAAATCTTTTTTAAAAATATGTTAAAGTTTCAGGATGAGAGGCAGAATTCAGAGGTCTGCTATTTATTCAGATTAATGACATTCTTTCAATCTAACATGGCAGCCTGGTTAGGTCTGTCTACTTCTCATGATCTCTTCTTAATCATTATTGGCCAGATTTTGGCTTTGATTGGTCAGTTGGCTGAATAAATGGCTTGATTGCAAGTTAGACAAAGTATACGGGAATTGAATTAAGGTAAGCTAATTATGCCAAGGTCAAGGAAGCTGTCCAACCTGGCTGGTAATTAGCGGACTTCAATCGCACTTTTCTTCCCGGAAGCAATTCAAATGGCCTCTGATGTTAGTTCAACACTAAATTAAAGCTATGTGGCATAGAAAAGGCAATAATCAAGCTCGTCTGTCTACCCCATAGTGGCAGTTACTTTTATTATGCTTATTATCGCGATCAATCGCCAGAATCATCGTTATTTTCATTGTCACTCGGTTCAGAGCCGAAATCTTCATCCCCTGAGTCCTAATCGGCAAATAATTCGTCAAGTACTTGGTCCACATTCATCCTGAATTCACAAAAAATCGGCACTTTTCAAGCTAAAATTGCGCGGTAAATTTCTGTTGGAACACCATATGTATGTGGTACCAAACGATTGCTCTGAGCGCCGTCTATCGTTAGAGAAGCAAACGAAGGCTTTGCGTGCCACAGGCATAGAGAAATCGCGGAATTTCAATGCATTAGTATTGTCTCGACCTAGGGTCGAGACCGAATTCTGGAGGTAGCATTTCCATGAATGGTGCAGTTTGTCTCGACCAAGGGTCGAGATCGACCGTCTAAGGGTTCAAAGTCTAAAGGTCAGAACAGCATTTCTGTAACTGCTGAATATAAAATCATGTTTATTTTCACATTAATACTGTATAGAGAGACAGACACAAAATAGACGCCGTTAGCGCCGACAGTCATTGAAAATGTCACATTTTCCTGGGAAGTCCTTCGTCACCTAGAGATTCTGCTTCCTGTTTGCAATCCTCTTGGACCGCCGAAGGCCGCGGCCCATCTCGCCCTCATCGACCGCAGGATTAAGGACCTTCTGAACCCTCTTCTGCTTCTGTGTGCCTCGCTGGGAATTCTGGGAAGTCAAAGGTTTCAGCAAAGTGAATAACAGCAATAAGAATTTAAATAATGAAAACCATCAGCTGCAATTGCTGAGGACAGCAGCATCAACAACAGCACACATCACTATAGTCATTTTTTTATCCAAAATGACATAATGCAGAGAAACAAGGCTAATCTGACTACCCAAGTAGAGACTGCAGTCATGAGCCAAATGAGAAACACTAACCCTTGCTTGCATCAGCCTGGACTTCAGCTCAGACAATTCGCTGGTCAATCCATCCACCTTTGCCTTGGCGAAAACAGAAAGAGCACAGCTGTCAATAGAGGATTTACGTGCACAAATCACATTTATTTACCCGTACTCATGAGGAGAGATGTTGCATTTCCAAGTAAGGGCTACTTAAGAGGACATGACCAGGTCACCGACGAGGGAGCGATGGACGTTGCTGAAATTTCTACACTAACAAGTGAGTCCTCCAATCAGCACACTTGGCTTTATCGTCCAAAAAACAAAAGCACGGGAAAAAGTGATATTTTAATTCACTGACAAGATTTGTTAGAGCAAGGCATTTTTACCTGGCTTTCTGAGAGCATTTCATGACTTTCCATAAATTTCCAAAATGAGAACCTGAGGCATTTTAGAAGATCCCAGGAAGGCAGTAATTTAAAGAGGCTTTTTGACCTGACCATTCCAGAAGGGGACACTGACTTGTTTCAGGAGTGTCTCATCCTCCAGAAGTCCCACCTCCCTGCTCTGTTTTTCCTGAAGTTTCCTAGGAGACAAAAACAGGCCACAAAAAAATCTCAGGACACGAGACAATTCAATTCAGATGGGCTGTTCTGCACATGAATAAAGAAAGACGGAAAAAGTAAGAAAATGAGTTCACGTCAGGAATGGCAGCGTTAACACTGATCAGCGCTCACACGCGTGTCACGCATTTGTCCTTTCAGGTGAGGCCAAAAGGGAAAGAGCAAAATGTGCACATAAGGGCCCAAGATCTTGGCCCCAGGGTCCTAAACACAGTCCTTAGGTTTTCCAGTGCCCAGCTGAAGTTTTAGAGTTTCCCAGCACAGGTTTCTGCACGCAACCAAAGACGGGTCCCAGCAGCACAGAGACCGTGGGCCTCACCAGGGTTTCCTCCAGGGGTTTTTGAAACTGTGGCAGAGGACTTCAGCGTCGGGTCAAAACTCAGCATTATCAGGTCTGGCCAGTTTTCATTAATCAGCACGTAGGCGATGTAATAATTGAAGTCTATGTGCACGGAGGTTTATCAGTTTCACGTGTGTGACGGTGGATTTCACATATTATATGAAAACCGATTATGACTCCAGATTCAGGAATTGGAATTAAATAATCATGAAGATACAATTAGGTAGAGCAGGATGTGCTCACAGCAAACACAGAAGTTCACATCGTAGTTTATCGTTTTGCAAAGTGAACAAAATATTTTTTCTCTAATCGTTGCACACATTGCATTAATAAGAAAGCTGCGCGTTTTACTGCCGATGGCAAATTTTTATTCATTGGAAAACATGTTCATCAAGCAAAATGATTGGCAACAGGTCGAGAATTATTAGCGCTCATTTTAACTTAACAAGGAGAACTGGCGACACCTGATTGTCCTCAGGATTTTTGGAGTTTATGTAAAGTCATTTTACATGAGCGTGGAGGTGTGCCCCGATCAATTACATGTAGCGGAAACCCTGCTCACTGTACCGCAGTTTTTCAGCAGCCGTCCATCTTCTCTCCAGCTCTGCCAGTGTCGCGGTCTCATGCTGCAGAGCCTGCTGGACGACTGCGACCGGGAGCTTTTCCAGGAGAGACTCCGGGTCGAGAGCCTGTTCCTCCTCTGCCTCACACCTCCGAGAGAGGAAGCCTCGGGCCAAGCACATCGTCAAATCAAAGGCTTCCATCTGAAATCACCCAATCAAAGGCCGAGAATACAAATGAGTCAAGCGCGAAAGGTTGGGTGGTCGAACTTTCTACCTGCAATGAGAGGTCCACAGAGAACTAAAAAACAAACTGATGTCTGATCTCAGACCAGCAGCTCACTTAACAGAGGAAATGTACACTGAACAAAAATATAAAACGCCCCATGTCAAATTTTTGAGTTTTTATTCACAAAAAACTGGAACCGGGATTTGTCTGTGAATAGCACCCTTCTCCAGCGTGCCAAGGGCCATCAAACGTGTGCGTTTGCCCATGCGAGTCGGTTCCGACGCCGGACAGTGGTGAGATCCAGACCACGGTGAGGACGCCAAGCGTGCAAGTTGGGTTCTCGCAGGCTGTTACGGACTGTCTGTGGTGTGATGCGTCTGTTGTGCAGACTAACGGTCTCATCCGCTGTGCGTGACGCTGATCTGTGCTGATCCCGCAGGTGGACGAGCCGGATGTAGTGATCTTGTGCTGGTGTGGTCACATGTGGCCGACGTGGATGAGGTCGATTTGCAGTACTGCCCGTCTGTCGGAAACGAACTCTCAAACGGCCTATCGTCCGATAGTTAACATTCAGCTGCACAGCGACCGCTCTGGTGGACATCCCTGCATCCAGCATGCCAATGGCACGTTCCTGCATGACCTGAGACATCTGAGGCATGATGACTTTTGACAAAATTTGACATTTTGGGGTGGCCTTTTAATGTCCCCAGTATAAGCAGTGTCTGGGTACTGCTCATTCTGTCTGATCACCGTCTGGAAATGCCACACCCATGTACTGAGTGAAATCACTGCATCACTGAGCAAATGCTCACTGACAGAGAGATGGATTAAAAAATGGTACACAAGTCAAGAGAAATATCCCTATTGTGCAAGTAAAAGTCAGCATATGCTCACTTAGAGTTGTTAACTCCATGTGGCATCAATATTTTACATGGGGCGTATATATTTTTGTTCAGTGTCTTAAATCAGAACATACGACACGGTCAAATTACAGTGCTGTACACAAATGTGCTAAGACAGTCAGCCTAAGAGGCCCTCAAGTTTATTGCACCCTTATCACATCCTTAAACTTGTGTCATTATGATGGAAAGGGTTTAGAAGGACGGCCAGAAGTTGAGTTGAAAGCTGCTCACAGATAATGTTAAGGGGCCTCATTTATTAATTGTTTTATTGTAATCAGGGCTCCCCTGCAAAAGAGACCTCTGTCTCAGTGGGACTTCGCTACAATAATGGTTATTGATTGATTTATAAACGGTGCGTAGGCACAAAAAAGATACGTACGTCACTTTCTTTGCAGATTTCTGATTTATAAAAACAAACTTGACATTAAAAAAAGGGAAATTATTAAGATTTAGCACAATGTCAATAAATTCCAAGTCCATCCTGATTCAATAAATGAAAATTCCATGCAGTTTATTTTACCCATAGGTTTATAAATTAGGTTATTTTCCACAAAATGCCATTTTTATTATTTTGTGCATACGTATTATTTTGGTATGAAATCCACACAAATTTTTATAAATAAGGCCCCAGGTAATGTTGTCTGCATGTGAATGTACCTGTAAAGTGCATGAGGCAGGAAGCCACATCGGTCCCGGAATAACATATTCATTTAAAATCTGGACAGAGATAAAAACACTTCCCCATAGACACAGGCGCTCGCCTCAGCGTTTCTGCTGTACAGCTCCTCTCTACAGGACGCTGTGAGCCGACTCCTCTGCTGCTCTTCTCCCAGCTGCTTCAACAGCGCACTCAGCTCCGCCTGAAACACGCAGCCATGCTTTAAACACGCGCCTGAAACACACAGCCATGCTTTAAACACGCGCCTGAAACACACAGCCATGCTTTAAACACGCGCCTGAAACACACAGCCATGCTTTAAACACGCGCCTGAAACACACGTGTTTGTGTGCCATGTGTGACCTCTTATGAAATGCTTTTGGGTGAAGTACAAATTCATTATACAGTAATATGCATTCAAGTAGTATACAGAAGTATGAAGAACAGGTTGTATTGAACAGCAGCTCTCATTGGACATGGACACTAGTGTAGGCTCTACCCAAGAAAATGACTTCACAGTGCAACAAAATCAACAGCCACAATTAAGCTGACAAATTCAGTGCAACAATACAGACTGGGTTTTAATGATAATTCACCTCACGGCAGTTTAAAGGCTTAAAAATAGAGAGTAACTCATTCATTCCTAATTTGGCAAATGAGCGAATACTAACCAATACACACCTTAAGTTCCTGGATCAGTTTCTTGCATTTGTTGCTCTCCACAAAATCAAGATCTTCCTGTGTCCACTGATACCCCACCATCCCCTTGACGAAACAGTCCGAATTAATTTCCTCTGTCTTAGCTGAATTTGGGACAAGAGGGAAGCCCACATTTAACACAAGAACAAAAGGCTCCCACATTTTAATAGCACAAGAGCATGCCACGTCAAGGCAGCCCTTTAGGCAATTTCAAAACGTTTGTGCTTGCATGCTGTACTTATACAACATACAACTTCAATAAAGCTTTGCCTGTATGCTATTCATTGTATTGCACCATCAATGTTCTGTGTGTCGGACAAGCTGCCGAACGAACTCGCGTCCGTACTCACGTGTGAACAATATGACGCTAGGTCGCCTGGGTCGTCGATTCCCCTGAAGTGCATCATCTGCTTCGCTGTCAAATACTTTGCGGTTACCGCAACTATCATTCACAACACTGCTGCAAATATCGGTGGGAAAACATTCTGATTTCGGTGCATTCTGTAGGAGGCAAAACGTTAGCCAACTTAAGCTGGTATTTTTACCAATAAATTCTCAAGCAGCTGAGAATATGCACGCTGACTTGCAGCATTCTTCGCATTTAGGTACCTCGTCATTCATTCCACGCTTACTGGCCATAAAATCGCTTGTATCGATCCCAGAATCCCTTTCTGCAAGTACCTCTCCCTGAACTGGAGTACGAGGTAGGTGCCTGCCCACTGGAATTACATTAAGCGCTTCCTCCATTGATTTTCCGTTATGGGCGACAATATTCAAGTTTTCCAGACTCGACTCATGAACACTGCAGTTGTAGTTCTTCCTCAATTAACATCTGATCGACATAATCTCTCCGTACGTCCTGGTAAATCTCTGCCAAAGGAACTATTCAATTTTGACACAAGATGCGCTCCGGCTTTCTGGAATTAACTGACTTCTTCTCTTGTGTATAAGGTTCATCTTTACGGTGCATTCCGCCACCTACTGCATTGGAGTGTGAATCAACATGTCAGTGCAATTCGGATTTTATTTTTGTCTCCCGTCGCCTCTGGCGAAAGGGAGACATAGGAAAGCACCCCGTGCGTGTGTGTGTCCATCCGTCCAAAAAGTGGCGTTAACACGATAACTCAACAAGAAAATGGATTACAGACCCCATGTTCTGCATACAAGAAGATTAGATTATGAACCAGTTTCTTAATATCAGTGACCTTGACCTATTGTTTGACCTTGCAGTTAGCAGGTCAAATATTGGTACTTCACCTATTTTTTTTAAACTTGATTTACAAGCTCAGAATTGTTCACTGTGGTGTTTTGCTGCATTCTCTTTAACCTGATGGTCAAATGTTATGGATCCAGTTCCTTGCCATCTTTTACAAAATATCCACTTTCATGTTGAACAGAATTGACCTTTAAGGTCACAGGGTACATATTTATTTTGGCAACGGGAGACCATGGGCCTCGCGGCCAGCTTGTACAATTCTGATCCTTCAATAAACCTGAAATCAGTGACTTCCTGATTCCCCTCTGTCCCCAATTCCCCCGATCACATCCCGATCCAATCTGTCCGATATTTCTCAACAGGCTTGCCCTCCCTTCATCGTATTTTGTGCAGTACATTAAACACACAGTACATTAAAATGCACTCATTTTTTTTTTTTTAACTCAAAATACCTCACATTCAACAGAATTCCTTTTACTTCACAAAAACATTCCATTCTTCAGGGCAGTGTAATCAAACTTTAATCTTGATAACAGTTCTTCTTTCTTCACTTTTTAGTTTATAATCTTTTACTGCCTTTGCAATCACTTAAATTGAGAGACAGGTTTCACCTGAAGCAATCTACTAATGAAAGACCTGCTCCTTAAATATCACTTTTTTTTTTTTTTTTTTTGGTAATTTTATGCCAAAGCAGTACTGAATGATAAATACTTAGACATATGGATTGAAATACCCCCACGGAATCTGCCATTTTCACTTTAACACCAAGCCTTATTGATGTCAAATGTCCTATAGCTCTTTAACAGCAAGATAAAGAAAAGAAAGAAAAAGGCTCTCATTGAAGACCCAAAGTGTTTGCTTTCTGTGCGTGTTCTGACACTCAACAGCCGAGCACATCAGCAATTTAACATTCAGTAAAGAACTGTATCCATCAATATAACAAATGTTCTGCTAATACAACCAAACACAATTGTAGATTTTTTAAAGCACTACAAAAACAAACACTTGCTGATAGCATGGGGCGAACCACATAAGCTAAAACAAAAATTACTTGGCTGACCAGGCTGCAGTGTGTAATGAGCAATATATATTCTCCTATAATAGGAGAAACATACTCATTATGATAACGGTAATGGAGTATTGGGGCGACTACATCACACTGGTGTCAAAAATGAAATTGCCAATTCATATTTCCCATAGACTTTATTAAAGAATTCACTTCTGAAGTACCTCCGATTATTTTTGATCCTCAATCGATGGCAAGATTTCCAAGTAACTACAGCTGCTGTTTTTCTAGACAGTAGTCAACAATAATTTGCACCATTAAATTTTTTTTGCTGACATGTTAACCACCTTATTAGTCTGGAAACTACACTTCCCATGTTCCACCTGATGGTTCTTGAAGCAGCAGAGGAATTTTCATTAGAATGACGCAAGCTGCTTGCCATCCTTAATAGCTTTTAGCTATCAAGCAAAACTTAAAAAACTAGAGACTGCCCAGTGATGTGGGTGGCTAATTAGTTAGCTACTGAATGTTTTACTTAGTTGACCTAATCTAGTTAATGATCAAATTACGTAGATGGCCAATTTAATCATTTGGCCAGAGGTAGGTCAAATTTCTACCTAGTAGCCAGGGAACTAGCTAGCCAGCTAACATAAGCATCACAAACCCGGCAAGCCAGTTACCTAACTGAATAATGACTACTCGCAAACCTAATGTTAATTAAGTAGTGAAACAATTGCTTCTCATTGTAAACTACTGATTTCTAAGTAAAAATGTAGTTAGCTAATAGCCATTTGTGAACTAGCTAGCCCATAAAAATTAAATTAATAGTCAAATTGTAAAGTGAATTATGAATTTATGTGAATGCAATATATATATATACACACACACACACGAACACAAATGTTTGGCTTAACAAACTCAAGTGCTGATGGTGCCCAGTGTTCCACAACTCAGACATTATATTCAGGCTCCATTCAACTGACCAAAAATCACGCTTCAGTGGAATTACAACCCCATTTGACCATGATCAAAAAAAGGTTGGGACAATATAAAAAATGCACAAAAAAAAGAAATTAGTGATGTGTAATAATCCTGAACCTACATTCAATTGAAAATTGCGCAAGGACAAGATATTTAATGTTTTTCCTTTTCTACTTTACTGTTTTTTGTTACTGAAATCTCATTCCAAATTTAATGTCAGCAAAATTTTCCAGAAAGGTTGGGACAGGACTGTTCACCACGGCACTACCTCACCTTTCCTTTGACTGCCTCCAGGTAACTGCAGGGGGAACTGGGGGCACCAGTTTCACAGGTTTCCAGGTATTTTTTCCCGTTCTTCTTTGCGACAGAACTTCAGCTGCTCAAACATCTGGGTTCTTCATTGTCATAATTTGCAGGTAGGTATGGACTGTAGGTAGGTCAGTCCAGCAGATTCTAGGAAGCCACGTTGTAGTAATGTGCAGAATGTGGCTTTCTGTTGTCATGTTCAAATAAACAGGGGCTTCCCTGAAGAGATATTATTTACAACCCCAACTCGGGAAAAGTTAGGACGATACAGAAAATGCTCATAAAAATGGAAAGCAGTGAATTCTAAGTTTAAATGAACTTGCATTTAATTGCAGACAATACAAAAACAAGATATTTAATGTTCTTTTTTTCATGGTCGACTTCATTTTATTTGTAAAATCCATCCATTCCTGCAACTTAAGCCTGCGATGCACTTAAAAAAGTTGGGCGGGAGCAGTTTAGGATGAGTAACGAGGAAAAACATTTGAACAGCTGATGTCTGCAGGTGATTGCGATCATGATTTAGTTCAAAATTAGCATCTAGGAACAGCATAGTCCTTCAGGAGCAAATATGAGCTGAGAATTGCCAATTTACCAACAAGTGCATGAGAAAATCATTGAAAGGTTTCAAAACAATGTTCCTCAAAGACAAATAGGGAGGAATTTTGATATTTCACACTCTATTCAGCCTAAGCTGAACGCCTGAGATCTCTTATCACTCATATACCACTGCATGAAGAACCGTCTTTCCTCTATATGTAATATAACCACATTGGCTCTGGATTACTTTCCCTCCTTTGTCAACTGCTACAGTATGTAGTTCCATTCACAAATGTCATTTAAGGGTACTTTCACACTAGGGACGCGGGCATGGATCTGAGTACACTTGACCCCAAAATCCAGTTCATTTGCTAGGTGTGAAGACAAGCGTTCTGGTATGGGAGTCCGCTTGGTAGAGGTAGTTTCAGGCACGGTACATCAGTACTCGTGTCAAATGTGACAGCAACTGTACTTGAGCACGGAGGTGAACTGTTATGTGATGTCATAACTATTTGACTTTTTTGTTCTAACAAACTAATACTGTACATTAAATGCAATATCTCAAGTGCGGGACATGATGCAAAAGTCTGGCAGCTCAAGTGATGAAAAAGATCAATTTCTGTGACATGAGGCAGTGAACAGCACGATCGGCCAAAAACCAAAGAGTGAGCCAACCGTTATTGAATCGCAACCCATCACACCACGTACAGCACCATCGAGCAAGGGTTTGCTTCTTCTTCTTTGAGTATATTTCCTTATTTAAAGCCACCAAGGTGCAAACTGCCACCTACTGTATTGGAATTTTGACATATGCAAATGTACTCGGGTATGAAAGCTGACCAGCAGGGGGAGAGGGGAGGGGGGGCAGTCGTATTGTGTCACGGTACAGAACAATCATACTTGGTGTGAAAGCTCCCTAAAACTTTACGGTGAAAGAAGGAAGCCTAATGTTAAGTGTCCAGAACCACCATCGAGATCTCCGGGCTCGGAGGCATCTGAGATGGACTATCACACAGTGGAAATGTGCACAAAGGTCAGACCATTCAATATTTCTTTTTTTTTTGGAAGAAATTAATGCTGTGCGCTCTGAATGAAAAAAGAAACAGACCATCCAGACTGTAACCAGCGACAAGTCCCTAAGCTACGCTCCATCATGGTATGGGACCGTGAAGGTGCCCTTGGCAGGGGTAACCTGCACTTCTGTAGAGGCACCACTAATGCTGAAAAATATGCTGAGATTTTGGAGTTACACATGCTGCCTTCAAGATGGCATCTATTCCATGGACGGCCATGCATTTTTCAACAGGACAACGCAAAACCACATTCTACACACATTACAAGGACATGACAGCGTAAGAAGAGGATGGTGCTGGACTGGCCTACCTGCAGCCTGGACTTGTCCCTAACAAAGGTTGTGAGGAGCATTTTGAAGCCCAAACAACTAAGATCCTGTACTGTTGCGCACCTTGATGCTTGTCTGCCCAAAAAATGGGACAAAATTGCATCTGAAACACTTGGCGTCTCCGGTCCAAGAATATTTATTAAGCATTGTGAGAAGGAATGGCTACCTCACAAAGTGTTGAATATTCTGCTGTCTCAGCTTCCTGGAGATATATTGTAAGAGTGTAAATCGAAATGTGACCCTCCAGCACCAAACCAGTCACATGGGTCAGTTTTTCAAATATGAGTTTTTGGGCTCATATTAAATGTCCCAGATGAGCCCAAAAACTCATATTTGAAAAATTGACCCATGTGACTGGTTTGGTGCTGGAGGGTCACAAATGAATGTTTATTATATTAAAAAAAAAGTCAACAAAATGTATGTGGTGCAAAATCAATTGTGTTTTGCTGTTTTCAATGTAATGCTGGCCAAAGACAATTTACAAATCACTGCTGAAAGTTTTAATTTTAACATACTGCACCTTTTTTCTGACTTTGGGGTTGTACAAGACGGCATTTTTGTCCCAAAAAACATACAGATCCTTCAGCATCAATGTTACCCGCATGATGTCCAATGCCATGAACACTAACACGCCCTCATGCCATGATCAGTGCTGCCTTTTGAACTTCAGTGTGGCTGCAATCGAGATGGTCCTTTACTTCTTTGGCCAGTATACAGTATAAACAATTTGAATGGATGACAGGTCTGAGATCAGCATGTTTCCACAGTGCATCAGTCCATTTCAGATGAGCTAAAACTAAGTGAAAAAAGTGGAGTTACTGGACGTTTTTGTCATTTACCTTCCTTGGTCCATAGTGCAGTCTGCTTTTGTGGATGCAATGCTGAATGGTGCATTTCAGCAAAAGTTTTCCCTAGTAGTGCCACTAGTGTGCCTGTCTTGAGCATATCTTGAACAGAAGACTAAGTACAAGCATGAGCCAATCTTTTCTGTATACTTTCAGTATAAGCCGAGTATACTGTCGAGTAATTTTGTGAAATATATCTCTGATAAGCACATACAAAGTAAACTAAAAGTATACTGAAGTATAATGAATGCTTTCATTCATTAAGAAGTGAACTCATAATAAATAAGAGAGAATCCTCAACAAGCACTATGGTGCAGAGGGTAAAGCTGTCGCACACACACCTGCTACTACCCCCCCCCAAGTCTTCAAGTGTCTGACCTCTTCTGGCATTACCTCTCTTCCACCCCCTAAACCTGAGCAGCTGGTATGTCCTTAATAGGTTTTGGCTCATAATAATTTGTTGTGGTAGGATTACTGCACAATCCAGGTTTTGTGGCTGCCACTGGCATTTGGTCCGCTACCACCTTTGAGGATTTTCAGAACTTTTGGTCCTTCTAAAATGCACTTTTTGTTGTAAGTCACACTAGGTGAGAGAGTCTGATAAATGCCTTCATGTAATGTAATGTAATGTAGTGACACTGGACATATGAGGGTGGATCACGTCGAAGAGCAAGAAAACCACGCATAATGAAAATTATTTATTTAATACTTAATGTATCACAATTACAGCTGCACCAATGGATAGCATAGGTTACAGCATCTACTAACTGTTTATCTGTGACATGGTAGCTTATTTTACCAACTCCTTTTAACAAAAACCTTTCCGTGCTCGCAAATACCAGTCAGTAAACTGTGTACAAGGCTGTTGTTTTGAAAAGACAATTGTCCAACTAGATCCAGAATTGGCTCGATGAATAATATGTGACTTTTCCACATAGTGCATTGCTTGGCTCAGTTTTTGACTCAACTTAAAGTTTCATGGTAAATAAACTGTGTTGTGAGGTAAATAAAATTTAAATTTTTATTCAAAACAAGAAAATAAAAAGCAAACTACATGATTACTATTACTCATCCACCTACCACTGCTAATGCTAAAACAACAACAACAATAATAATAATTATTAATATTATTTCTATTATTATAAAAAAAAGTAGAGATATCCTGTTTGTAGGCAGGAAGCTAGTTGTCTTCCTGTACAAACCACACAGGAAAATAATGGAAAATAATGGCGAAAATTACAAACTGAAGTTCAAATCCGCTCCTTCAACGACATTTCAGTGGCCAGGTAGATTTTCCCATGAATGCGAAGGCATCAGCCGGAAGACCTCGTGTGGCAGAGCGGCGGAGAATGAAGGTTGAGAGTATAACAGGGAAAGCCATTTGACAGCTTGCCAGGGGGAAACTAGACCTGCTAGATAGCCTCTATACAAAAGAGAATCGTCAGCTGAAGCTAGTCGGCTAAAGGATCGCTCACGGTCTGACTCCCAAATCAAGCACAAATGTGCACTGGCGAGAAAGCATTTTTGATGAAAAGGCGTCACGATTGAAGATAAATTCACCACAAATCATATATTTCTTTTCTCCAAATTAACCCCTTGCTGGATCTACGTCGTGAATGAGGCAATGAATTCGGCAGAGCAGACGGTGACATGGCTCATAACGCTGGGGGTTCTGGAATCGCCAAAAAAGACCATCTCGGATCCAGAAGGATTTCTGCAATCATCTCTCAAAGATGGAGTGGTCCTCTGCAAGCTGTTAGAACGATTGCGCCCAGGATGCATCGATAAGGTAAGAAGATGTATGATAACTGTAACCGCGCGCTTACTGTCGGCATTCTAGTGTTTTTAGAAGCTCGTGCCAAATTATAATGTGACAATGTCGCGCATCTCCGTTTTCAAATTAAGTGTCGCATTCGGACTATTATTTTAGGGTCACGTGTTCATTGACTATTGTTCACGAACGGCATTCACATGTACTGGAACAGATGTTCATGAATTTGTGTGAGAACTGGTTTGCCATTTTCGTATGGAAGCCAAATAATGATTTGCCTTGAGTGAAAAGTGGTGCTTGGGTTTAGAAATCGTTTTTGCCTGGAGCAACAGCGTGTCAAAGCGGTCAAGAAACGATGCAACTGACCGCTTATTTTGACATAAATTTAAGGAATATGGAGGCTTTTATGAGAGGTCGAACACAAAAGGAATGGTCGAATTCACGGCTTATTCTAAACCAACATGCTTCGCATATTGTTTCTGCTATGCTCATTTTATCTATTTAGGGTCCCATTCGTTTCAGATGCACAGCACATTTTTGGATTACTGGTTCGTGATAAAGAGTCAGGCCGCCATTGACTGCAAAATCACACGAACAGGACGACCCTAAAAATTTAAAGGAACAGGGTTGTTTTTAAACATGCTTTCATAGGGCACCTCAGCTGGGGCACGATTGGTTTAGGCAGTTGTGTCCTGAGAGACGAAGGTGCGAGACATTCAAATAGCCAAACACAACAACCACAGCCTTTCATTTAGGGATGCCCTCAGGTAAATCAATCAATACACACCTCTTTTTTTCCATTTACATTTAACAAGGTTTTTTTTTTCTTGACAAAACATTGGCTATATTGCTATATTCAGACATGATTTATTAGCAATATGAAAGCCTATCCACTTACACAGCAGTCACAGTGATGGTACAGGATAGTCAGAAATATCATTCTACATGATTATATACCATGATAAATGCACTTTGCAAGTCCTTTTGGTTTTAAGCACTTGGCCAATGCTGATGTTGTGAATTGTTCCCAAGTTTCAAGTTTAATTACTCCATCTTGCATCCATTTCAGGCTGCATGGTAAAATATTCAGTGTTAAATCTACTCTCAAACTGCACATTAGATGGTTCCAATTGTACTCATTCACTATATTGAAGTTAACTCTGAACATCTCACTGAGTGCTGTGCAGTTTCTAAGACTAAGAAAAGAAAGGCCAATAAACAGGCCTACCTAAGAAAACGGCCAGGCTGCAACAAATGTTTGTCAGACGTCTACCTTTTTCAAATAACCGGCAACACGCAATTGAAAACTCATTTGGTTCATCTCTGGGTTTGTTACAGATTTTTTGAGTTTGGTTCTGGTGAAAATGTATCGACTTAAAAGTGTTGTGGTGCAAAGTTTTGCGGGAATGTGGCGTGTTTTTGATATTGTGTTGCTGGTTATTTGAAAAAGGTAGACATCTGACAAACTTCTGTCACAGCGTGGCCGTTTTCTTTGGTAGGCCTGAATAAAGCTGTAAAGGCATGCACTTAGAACATAATACATGGGTAATTGCAGGAAGGAAAAGCTGCAGGAAGGAAAAACTACCTGGTGATGTAATACAAGAATTTTAGAGTAACCAAGAGCACATAACTGAACAGCCTGTTACCAAGATTTTATCTGAAAGTCTAAATAACAGAAAGGTGGAAATATGGATATAAGAGCAATGTATTAGGGGGAAATGGATGCGTAATGTTTTCCATTCTGCTGTGGATATGCAGTTTTGGAACTTCTGATACGAATGAATTACTCCCTAATGTGGGAGCTTCAGAGTCATTTTAAAGAGAGATGACACAAAGGGGTCAAAAAGAAGATGTGGAGAGCAGCAATTGAGCCCAACTTGCTTAAGCATCGTATCTTTGGTCAGTGTCTGTCTGAGGAGAGCCAGGGCTCGTCAGAAAAGGTCCCTCAACCTCCTCCACTTCACCATCATGTTCTGCTTCAGGGAGCCAGACAATTAAACTGTTTCTAATTGCCAACTGGGACACGTGCGTTATGCAGTTATTGAACATTTAAATTGGCTTGGAGTGGAATTTCCTGGAACAGTATGCATGTACACTCAGTCAGTGAGATTGGGATGGTTTGCTTGGAAGTTAAACTGTGTAGATTTACTTTGGGATGAACAACTCCACTGTACAGTAATATATTTGGTACAAACAGGCATGTTTGAATGAAATTAGTTTTTGGCTACAAGCACTTTAGTACAGGAAGCATGTGAGAGATCTAAGGCATCCGTTCCACAATGAAACCAGATACGTTTCAACTCCATGAGAAGAAATGAAACAAGGCCTCAGTGCACAAGCAGACCTAAAGGATGAATTCACTGCCTTCATCAGCCATAAGACTGAAAGCCGCAATTAACTACTAAAATTAGTGGCGTTGAGCACAGCGCAGCAAGGCATGGAAACAGCCTTTAAACTGCTTTGTGAAATGCTAGCTATGGAGCTCCTGGCTCAAAAAGGATGTTTGAACGTTTCCTCAGTTAACATGAGCTGATGGGGTTTCTTGTCCTCGTATGTATTTCTCTCTCGTAATGAGCCACCACAGTGTGTGAAAGTGCACACAGAGTGCATTCATGTGTGCTCCTCTCTGAGTATCAGCTATGTGTGTGTGTGTGTGTGTGTGTGTGTGTGGAAGATGGAGGAAGAGGTAAATCTGTGTGTTTTGAACATTTCGCTGTGTATTATTGCATTGAATATCACGTTTTACAGGGTGTATGTGAAAGTCCAACGCGCTTCAGCCTAGTTTTTAAAAGAGAGGGAAAAAAAGTGCTCAACAGTGTAGGACCACACACGCAGAAAAACTTTTACCTGGGCACTTCAGAGAGACTCCCCAAAATAAGACACTGGAGCGCTCTAACAAGTCTGCATGTTTTATTGCAGGGGGTAAATGACTGACGTTTCGACAAAAAGTCTTCCTCAGAATCATCAGAACACAGGAAGAGGCGGGGTATATACCCGTCCCCGCACTGACAATTGACAGCCATTATTTAGGGGAAATAATTACAACATAAATCAAAAAATAATACAAGGCAGAAAAAGTGAACAAAAAATAAGGCATTCATGTAGACCAACAACATTACCCCTGTGGCAAAATTACAGCGTGTATATGTACATGTTCTGACTACAATAAATATTGGACCACAGTAGCCTATCACATAAACACTGTAAGAACATGTTTTACAGGGTGTTTTGGGGGGCCGCAGCTCGCCAGTGCAATTCCTGCTGGACAATATGGCCGACTGATCTCTACTCTTAGCGATATTTCAGTTATAAGCGTAATGCTTCCACTGCGTGCTTAATGCACTATGGAGTAATTCTGGTTTCTTATTATCCCCCCGGCATATAATGCAGGGGGATATAGTCATGGGTGCGGTTGTCCGCCCGTCCGTCCGTCCGTCTGTCTGTGAACATTTCGTCTCTGGAGCATAACTTGAAAACCGTTCAATATTTTTTAACAAAACTTGGTGTGTGCACATGTGTCTTTTGCTAATCCAAAGATATGGGACGGGGGGATATGCCATCCCTTGAAGGCTCTTGTTTATTTGGGCAGCATGATCCGAATGCGTTCACTGCACCTTACAAATCTGAGTACATTCAAGCCGTTTTGCTTTTTTAGTCATTGCTGTGCATCCATTTTAATCTTTATTCTTATTATCATTTAACCACAAGTAGGCCTACTGTAATTCTCCAAACAAAATCATACTTATGGAGACAGGCAGAAAATTCACCTATGGCTGCAATTATTTTCTCAGAAAAAGAAGTACAATGTATATTATGAGCATATTGAGCATTGGAATGTAAATTTACCATTCAACAGATTGTGGGATAGATTGTGTGTGCAGAGCACATTCTGATAGACATTGTGTTCAATTTTTTTTTTTTGCAGTTAAATTCCAGCTTGTAAGCATTTGCCTATATTTAGTATGATCAACAGCGAATGCATGTATTTAGGGAAACTAAAGAATCCTTCGAAAAGTCAGACCTCGCTCCTGTGAGGATGATAAAATGGGTGCTATATTAACGTGAGCAGTGCAGTGGAACATGTGACTTCTGTCCTACTGACAGCGTGAACACAGGGGCCAGTCTGATGATTGCCAGTATATGTTATTCCACATCGTGACCTTACACAATTGAATATGATCAATAACTGCACATGACAGAACTCAAGAGTCGGGTTTACTGGACCACTCAGATAGCATGCGATTCTGGGCCGCCTCTGGCTGAGTGACATCACAGATAGTCCGTAAAGGGCAGGATTGCATGACCCAGTGTCGTCACAGATAATTAACCCAGGATCTCGCTTTGTCTGGCCCAGTTTGGTCCAGTTTCGACAAATACTGAAGTATTCAAAATTATTGTTAAAAATGCAGAAAGCTCTGACTGGTCTCTTTTAAGGATATTTCTTGCATATTTTATGACCGCATTGTTACTTATTTGAATTTTGTTAGATTATTTCATGCTCTTTCATTTAGTAAATCATCCTACCTTGATTGCAATACTTGATGCAAACATACCAGAAGCGCAAAAGGTTTTAATCGCTGGATGCAGTTCTGGTCCAATATTACCACGGCTGGCACCTCTGGGACAGAATGATCAATGTGTGGCCCAAGTTTGGTCCATTTCTGGCATATGACAGGTTGTTGTTTTGTTTGGATGAATTTTAACATTGTATATTCTTTAATATTTTGCATTATCACAGTGCAACATATTACTAGAATGAGCTGTAGGTTAGAACGCTCATTTGGAATTTGTGAACAAATTCAGAACTGACCGATTCAATTCATTTTTTAATCCAACAACACCTAATGATGGAAGTATGCAAAAAAAAAGATATAGAGGAAAAAAATGTCCACACAATATACATTGCAGTGCTAGGGATTCCTTATCATAAACTTCCACATCCCATTGTTTTGGGAGCGAAGAGGCCTATAGTAGATCAGGATTAGTACAATTAGTAATGAAACCAAATCCTTCAAACACTTGCATTGATGACTGTCTTCATTTCTTGCCTACTTCAAGGCACTGACAGGTTAATGGTCACAGTAGGGGGAAATATTAAGGGGTTTGCTATGTTTCCGGAGGAGAGGGCACACAAACTGAGCACATTTATTTTATTGCGCACAGCTTGAAATGTATAATTTGTATTTCTTTCTTCTCATGACATAAGTGGTTCGTGAACCAGAGAGGTATGTTTGGGCAGAGTTTAGCTGCAGCTGGTCTGGTCAAGGGGTAGTTAACTGCCTCTCTACATTCCTGATTTTCAGATTAATCTTAAAGCTACAATTATGTTTACTATAAAACAGAAAATTGTTTGATTCTGTATCATATGTGAGTAATTTAAGCCTGAATTCATTGATGAAGATAAACCATCCTGTTTGAGGACATGTAGCGACGTTTTCAGTGGAACAAGGTGGTCAAATGTGTTTCGCCAAAAACATTAAATAAATAAATAAATAAATAAATAAATACCACCACTGAACTACAGGTTTTGTCTCTCAAAACAGGCATGATAGAATTTTTATGTTCTGTAAGCTGCAGGTGGTTTTATTCAAATATCCTGCATGGATTTGTTGTTATTTTTAAAGTTATTCGAGGATAAATACAAAGATGTAAAACTCTTTGGTCATGTTTTTTTTTTTTTTTTTCTCTCAAAATGTCTTGTTCAATTTTACTGCAGTTTGAAAAAAAAAAAAAAAAAATATGATGCGCAGAATGCCGATCTCACGGAGCTTTCTGAAAGCCTTTTGTTATCATCTCCATTCCCCTTCGCCTGTCTCAGTGCTGACAGTTATTACGGAATCGCAGGCTGTCTAGGAACGTCATTTCCTTTGCTCCGACACACACTTCCCCTGAGAAAAGGTGCTTTATTTGTAAGCAAAGGCGTTAAAAACGCATGGTACCTTTAGGCCAATCGGCCAATTGCTTATCGAGTTTTCAGTCGGTTTCCGTAAAAAGGCAAAACTGAAGCAACTGTCTGTACGGATCGGGATTTGCTACAGAATTCGCTTTCTCTTCACGCAGATTTATCAGGAACCGAGGAGCGACGCCGAGTGCTTGGCGAACATCAGGGAGTTTCTCAAAGGCTGCGGAATATTTCGCATAGAGGTAAGTGGCATCAACTTACGCTGTTTTAAGTTACATTATGGCTATATTTGATCCGTTCTATTACGTCATGGTAATAAGTTGTTGTAGAGCGGATCGATGCTTGCTGAATAAACTGTCAATCTGTATATGGGCTTTGTTCGGTGGGTGGTGGTGGAAGTCTTCACCAAGAATATAATAGGACTACTGTATCTTCGAAGTTGCTTTTCAGTTGTAACTACGCAATTTGCCTTTGGGGTTGCCTGCATTTGGATTCATGTGGGTGACTTGCGTAATAAAATAGAATTATTGCAGAATTTTGTTTGATAGCTGAGAAAAAAGCGATTGGATCGGCCAGTCACTGACTTAATAAAGCGCAGCTAATGATTGTTTGAATCGCCTAAGCTGTGCAGCAGCCACTATGTTGCTCCCTTGTCCTGCGGCCGTTGGCGTTTCATACCTGTCAATGTTCGTCATTATACCCATCAAATAATTTAGCCGGAAACGGCGGCAGGCCGCAGATTTTTGATAGAAACACTTTGGACTGACTCGTTGGCTACACTTGTATCGCTCAGAGGGATATTTGTGTCTTCAAGGGTGAGGACAAATGAACAAGCTGAAATTGACGATGCATTGGCCAGGCTTTGATTTGCAAGTAAAGAATTGTGTGAAATAATATAGTAAATATTAGCAACTGTATTTATTTTTTTGTTTGTTTGCTTTCTTTATTCACAGTTGAGCAAATCATGTTCAATGGGTGAATAAAACAAAAGCATCTTTCAGGTGGAAGAAATGTGATCATTTCCTGTCAATGTCTTTTCATGGTTCTTTAGAAGATTGCATTTTTACATGTTAAATAAGCCTATGGGCAGTTTACAAATAGAAGGGTTTTAAATTGGACTGTGTTTTAGTAGTCTCTTTCTGGTTAGCCGGACCTCTACAGGACATTTTTTGCGTTCAGTTTGGGAGGCCCTGCCGCTGAGGGTAAGATGTTCTTGTGTTGAGGGTGGAAAGTGGCACATCCTGTATATGCATCTCTCTACTTTGTGCTCATGAAATATTTATCTATATCGGCCTTTTTTATTTCCCTGTAAAATGGAGATGGACACACCTATGATATAATGCAGCGGAATGACCTGCTCTCCTTCACGTGGGAATTATAATCTTGTTATAACAGGGTGGGTAGAAGTTTGACATGGCTAAAACAAACAGACGTGTTTAGTGCCTTGAGAAATGTCACGCATCACAAAAGTCTCACCGATGAGTTCAAGCTTTCTAAGTCCATTTGTGCAAAATTGGTAAATTGTCATTCTGAACCAAATCAAAAATCAAATTTTAATTGACACATTTCACGAAGAATTTTAATGCCACACTTCGCAGAGAACCCTGACCTAACCTTCCTCAAACCCAGCCTGAGGCAGCAGTGTGGAGGAAAAATGCCCCGACTGCAGACGGAGAGACGCCTCAGGAGAGGCCGGTCTTAGCGGAGATGCCATCCTTTACCTGTTGAAAGGACCGAGTTCTGTACACAGTTCAGCAATGTATTGTAGCTTTTAGCAATGTTTTTCTCAGTATTGTAGCTGGACCATTTTTCCAGCTGTGATTTTCTGTTATGGTAGCTTCATTACAGATGCTGAATGAAATACAAGAAGGCGAATTTTTGTGCAAGAATTGGTGAAATCCTCTGTCTTCTTCATGATGGCACTTGGAAAGCATTTTTATTTTAGTTATATCCTTGAGTGATACCCAACACACTTTCCTAAAGTTCTTACTCAGAGAAGTAAATGCATTCATATTTTACTGAACTGGTAAGGTAGACACTAACGGCCCGCTCACACATTCATGATGTTGGTACTGGTGGCTGAAACCTTTATATGGAAACGCCGAGCTGGTTTTCCTGGGAGGACATCGTCGGGAGATTAAAGTTGGCTACTGAAGGGAATGACGATTGTTCGCTCTTTCAGGTGCATAGTCTTTTCCACAGCTGATCAACTTTCTGTTAACTAATAGGATATATTCAGCAGTTTTTCCTTAAGAGAGTAATGTGTTAGCATCTGGATGTGTTCACATTTACTCTGCAGCCCATTTGTCCCTAAGTGCTGTCTGAGGTGTGGAAACTTCTGTGTTTAAGGCTGAAATTGCGTTCTCTGCTTGAAGCTGGTTGTTATTTCTGAAGAGTGGCACACATGGACACCATGAGTGAATGTTGGGTGCCAACGTCCTTCATCTTCAGCACACAGTAACCTGCACGGCATCAGGCCTGGACTTGAGCACCGATCTGTCTGTACTGCCCGATCGCCCGTGTTTTTCTGTGCATTACTTCCTGATATCAGAACTCCGTTTGCATTCAGTGAATTTCCTGCTCTCCTTGGACAATGGTGTAAGCAGCGCATGAGATGTTTTGCCTCTGAGAATGCTCTGCACTGTTGGTGCTCAGTCAGAACATACAGCAGTGACTGCAGAAAAGAGGATGTATAGTGAAAGGGATTATGATTTGGTTGCACTGACTACTTCTTGAGTTAATCCCTGTGTGATTGGTTACTCGTAGCATGTGAGTGTCAGCACTTTTGTTCGCTGAGCTGGCACTACCCCATTACGATAATTCTGCTCTGGTTACCGTGAGGACGTGCTTCTGCACACTGACCCTGGGCCTGTTCTCGCTGCTTTTTTCCCAGTTTTCGACTCTGAGGCCCTGGCCCTGGAATGACATCACATGATGCGTTATACAGTCGAGAGTGACCTGGTAGACAAGTACAGCTAACCTTCTGACAGCACGCTGCTCTTTTCACAAATGTAGTAGATCCTTACAGAGGCAAAATTGCCAAAATTTTCAGAAGTGATTCTGGGTAGATGCTTTGTATCAGGTGTACAGCGGCAATAGCTCTCCCAGGAATCAAACCTGCTACTTCACATACGGAATTTCCCTCGTAGTGCGTCACCATATCCGGCGTCTCCATGATGTGTTCCCCTCAGTGAATATTCAAAACTACTCCTGAATCTGCAGAGGAAAATGCACCTTTGGGCAGCGATCAGGGAGCTCCTGTCATTCTTATCTCCAGCTCCAACAAAATTAAACCCAGAAGAGCCAGAATCTCAAACTCCACCCCTGAGAGAATGCAGTAGCCAATCACCAGGAGTTTTACTCAGGAATTCCCCGGGGCCCCTATAAAGACCGATGAAGGCTTTCGAGGAGCCTCGCCCCGCGTCTCATTGCCCACGGCCTGTAGCGGAGATTTCGCCAAAAACACAGTGTCTCCTTTGTTTCTACTCTGCTGACATGTGACCCATTCTGGCCTGTGTATGTGCTGTGTGATTTTATAAACGTTTATATGTGATTGGTTATCTGGGGTTCTGAGTGTTGATCTCGGGTTGTACAACTCCAATTCCGAAATAGTTGGGACAAAGTGTAAATTGTGAATAAAATCAAAACGCAATGACTTTCAAATCACACCAGCCAGTATTTTATTCACAATAGAGCAGCGATAACATAGCAAATGTTGAAACTGAGAAATTTTACAGTTTTATCCACAAAATAAGCTCATTTCAAATTTGATGGCTGCTACAGGTCTCAAAAAAGTTGGGACAGGGGCCTGTTTACCATGATGTAGCATCCTCTTTTTTTTTTTTTTTTTTTTTTAAGATTATTTTTTCGGGAATTTTTCCTCCATCCGATAGCCACACAGTGTAGAGAGACAGGAAAGCCGGGGAGAAGAACGGGGGAAGACATGCAGCAAACGACCCGAGCCGGACTCGAACCCAGGCCCCCGCGGGAAGGACACAGCCCCCACGGTACGCGCACCCAGGCCGATGAGCCACCGGGGCGCCCCATCCCCTCTTCTTTTTAACACAGAGTGGAGGCGTCTGGGCATTGAGGAGAAGTTTCTTGAGTTTAGCCATTGGAATTTGATCCCGCTCTTGTTTAATACAGGCTTCCAGCTGCTGGAGAGTTTTGGATCTCTTTTGACGGACTTTTCGTTCAATTATGCGCCAAATGTTCTCAATCGGTGAAAAATCAGGACTGCAGGCAGGCCAGTTCAGCACACGGACTCTTCTGCTATGAAGCCATGCTGTTGTAATAGCAGCAGTATGTGGTTTTGCATTGTCCTGCTGAAATACACAAGGCCTTCCTTGGAATAGATGTTGTCTGGAGGGAAGCATATGTTGCGCAAAAACCTTTATATACCTTTCAGCATTCATGTTGCTTTTTAAAACATGCAAGTGTCCCACACCATATGCACTAATGCATCCCCATACCATCAGAGATGCTGGCTTTCGAACTGAACACTGATAACAGGAGGGGTGGTCTTTCTCCTCTTTAGCCCGGAGGACACGATGCCCATGGTTTCCAACAAGAATGTAAAATTTGGACTCGTCTGACCACAGGACACTTTGCCACTTTGCTACAGTTCATTTTAAATGAGCCTTGGCCCACAAAACATGGTGGCACTTCTGGATCATGCTCAACAATGGCTTCCTTTTTGCATGATAGAGTTTTAGGTGGCATCTGTGGATGGCACGGCGGATTGTGTTTACAGACAGTGGTTTCTTGACGTATTCCTGGGCCCATTTAGTAATGTCAATGACAGAATCATGCCGGTGAGTGATACAGTGGTGTCTGAGGGCCCGAAGATTACGGGCATCCAGTAAAGGTCTTCGGCCTTGTCCCTTACGCACAGAGATTTTTCCAGTTTCTGTGAATCTTTTGATGATGTTATGTACTGTCGACAATGAGACCTTCAAAGCCTTTGCAATTTGACGTTGAGGAACATTGTTTTTAAAGTATTCCACAATTTTTTTATGCAAGCCTTCACAGGTTGGAGAGCCTCTGGCCATCTTTACTTCTGAGAGACTCAGCCTCTCTAAGACATCCCTTTTATAGCCAATCATGTTACACACCTGATGCCAGTGAACTTAATTACTTGCTAAATGTTCTTTCAGCTGATTCAGCTTAGATATTAATTGCTTTTTCAGCCCGTTTTTTGCCTGTATCCCAACTTTTTTGAGACCTGTTGCAGCCAGAAAATTTGAAATGAGCTCATTTTGTGGATAAAAATGTAAAATGTCTCCGTTTCAACATTTGAAATGTTATCTAAGTTCTATTGTAAATAACATTGGCTCATGTGATCTGAAAGTCATTGCATTTTGATTTTATTCACAATTTACACTTCGTCTCAACTATTTTGGAATTGGGGTTGTAATTCTTGAATATTCTCTCTCTCTCTCACACACACACACACACACACACACACACACACACACACACACACACACACACACACACACAGTTAACAGGAGGTCAATTCCATTGTGACTTATGGGACATTTAAAGTGCCCCTTCCCTGAGAAAATGGACTTATCTGTTAGTATTTGAATATGGTAGGTCCATAATCCGTTTGCAACATGTCGTGGTTCTTGAACATTAACACCACTTGAAGTATTGGTTTTTGCGAATAGAAGGAAATAGGTGGAGAATTTACGTCAGTATAAAACGTGTTGCAGTATTACGAAACACCGCAAATTGAATATTCACATTTTCGCCGGTTCTCGCCCACTCTGGAGTGTAACCGCCCACACAAAGATTCGAGCAACGTGCCAACTGTCAGTGTCATCCACAATCTCGGCAGGGGTCGGCAACCCAAGCGGCTGTGGAGCAGCGTCGCGGCTCTTCAGCCCTTCTACAGTGGCTCCCTGCAGCTTTGAAAAAAATTAATAACGGCTATTTAAATTTATTTTTTTCTTCCGAACAAAATATCGCTTATTTTGGAGATCGGGGTGATACTGTGACACTGAAAAAAAAGCACTTAATATTTGTGACCCGCCCATGAAAACACGCTAAATTCGCCTGATCTAATTTTGAGATAAAGACCGTCAAGTAGTCCCTGTGATAAAAAAGTGACAAAGACGTGAGATGTGAGTTTATGGCTGTAAATGATAGGTTACATATTGGGGTTTTAAAATAAAGTTCAAAAATTAATTTCTAACATCATACATGGGCTATTAAAATTAATGAATTTATTTACACTTCGCTTTCTGTGGAAGTTGCTTTCCACAAGCCTGGTCTATTATGTTTTCAATCGGCTTTTAGTTTACCTTCTGCGGATGAACGCCTGATAGTTTGGGTGTCATTTGGTTTAGGAACTTCTTTTCTACCATTGAAAATGAATGTAGACGATAATGCGCACCATCGTAAAGCAGGTCAGTCGAAGGTACGGCAGATGAGTTGCGATTTAAACCGAGTGAGGATTTCTCCACGGATTGCGTCGTATGATCACCACGGAAATTTCAGAAATGAAGCGTTTGCATATGTTGGTCAACGTCTTGTGAAGCTTACCAGCCTAGTTTGAGGACATGTCATGCCTGCCAAAACTTTGAAATGACCTCATTCAGTCAATATTAGAGATATCAGTGAGATTTTTTCACAGAATATTCCTTACATGATGTAGAATGACCTTGCGTAAAAAAATAAAAACAGTTCATCACCAGTAAATGACTTTTGCTGGGTTATCACAGGCAGGGATATTGGTGACCTATTGGCAATTGCAAATGACAAGACATCTGTTTCGTTGCGTTTTCATTTTGGCAAGGTGGGATGATACATTGGGGCTTGATGCATAGGCTACTAACATGAAAGCCCATCCGGGTAGGCTATTCCGAGAGCTAGGCCACTTAGAATGTCTTAAAAAAATCAATAGCCTAATCGCAGGGCTGCCAAATTTCTTCGCATTCTCACGCATAAGGCGTAGGTCTCACGTATTTTCGAGACATATTCACCGAAGTCAGCAATTGTTCAATCAGCGCGTATATTAATGAGATTCTTAAGCGTAATTGAAGTCCTTGTGCATGGCAGTTTCAGTTTCACCAGCGTGGGGGTGGATTTCGCCACTAGTAACACGGAGAGCGATTATTACTCTCTTCAATGCGCCTTGAATAATTGCTGACTACAGCACGCGAATGCCACGAAAAAGCGTGAGACTTGAGCCGAATGCGTTGGAGTTGACAGCTCTGCAATCGAGAGGGCTGCGAGACATTTCATCTAATTTGTTGGATAGGCTAGTAAAATTGCCACTATGAAACGTCCATTGTTATACGTGTTGATGGCACTTCCAGCATTGCATCGGCCTCCTATTCAGTTTCGGGGTCATATATATACATAAGGCAATATTGTGAACGTTGTGTGGGCATTTCTTCGCTGAAGTCTTACTATGCTACCTGTAAAATCTGTTGTCTTTCACAGTCTATAGTTGTAGCTAGCTCGGCTCTGGGCCAGTATGGCGTTGGGGCTGTTTACATATTGAATATTCACGAATGTAGCTGAACTATCCAATCAGCGCGAAGCTCATTTAAAAGCCGGATATTCATGAGGGAACTCGCCCGTCTTCTCAGACTGCCTTTCTGTGATGCTTAAAAGGTCATCAAATAAGCGATCCAAGGCACTTTTCCCACAAATAATGGTATGAATACGATGGCAGGGCATTGGGGATTAACACAAAATGTCAGGATATGTCTGGTAGGGGCACTTTAATGAACAACTGCAATGTTTCAAGTGAAAATTTGAAGAAACTAGAGATGAGAATGCCTTGTAATCATACATGGTAAAAAAGAAGACTTAACTCTCCAAGAAACACACAAAAGCTTTATGTCAGGTTAAAGTGTCATTACTGGAGGGGGCTGTCATTCTGTGACTTATGGGACATTTGTGGACCACGGATTTTTGTATGGTTTAAAGAAAGTTGAAAATCTATCTCAGTTTTAAAGGTATGGAATCAGTTTGTTGCCCAATGTTTGGCCACTTAGTGTATCTTGTTACTGGGGTCATGTTTAGGAAGGAAGCTAAATTCATTTTTGTATGATGGTTGGAAGAATGGCGTGACTTATGGGACACTATTCCAAGATCTAGTTGTGTAGTGATACTTTTTTTAGTCCGTAAATGTCCTATAATGTCATTTTTATGTTTAAAAATTTATTCATCAATTTATCAAAGGATAAAACATTTATTGAAAATCAACTACATTAAATGTATTTCAAAACATTTTGAACAAACACCAGAAAATCCACTGGGCTCAAGCAGTGAAATTTAAACTGGACACAGCATCAGCATCACACCAATTAATGACACTATATGATTGAAAGAACAACATGATCAAACAGTAAAACATCAAAAGCCTTCAAAAGACAATATTTGAAATGTTTTAGGCAAATGACTATATGTGATTTGTGGGACAGAGATGTCCACCATGTCCACAGTCATGTAAACCGTGGCACTCTAGCTTCTGAGCTAGTTGCAACCGACTTTAAAGTCACAGGGAATACAAAGCTCGATATTTAGGCAAATTAAATCACATATACGGGTGATTCTCACGAAACTGTCCTGACTTTTGCAAAAACAATTTTAGGTCAATTTTGCTAGTTTTTTCTCTCATTAGTAGCAAGCAGGGTCTCAATTTACTGGCTCAATTAAAATGAGAGATCAATACATGTTTTTTAATACATTTTCAGAATGTTTTATTGAGTCATTGACCAAATAAGTTCATTACCGTCACACATTTTCAATTGATGATAACTGAATATGTATGAAAGGTAGACCTTTTATTTTTTTCATGTATGTTCTATTCATATTTCGGAATAGCCACATAGTGTAAACATTCACAAAAATGTTTATTGATTTAATAACTTTAGTTATTATGTTCATTACCATAACAAAATTACGTTTTATACTAAATTTTTCCTGTAGTGTAAATTTTACAAATAAATAAAAAATTCCAATTCAGTAATCTGAAAAGACTAGACAAATACTTCCTGTGCAAAAATAAAATTTGAAGTTATCACTCATTCCCATCCAAATATTTACATCTACAGCAAGTGTTACGGTAATAAAAAGCTGTTACGGTAATGAAAAGCTTTGTTATGGTAATGACCTCACATGGCATTCATACATCAACTTTGCTTACTCTAGTCAATATAGTTAATCTCCTTTTCTGTCTACTACTACTCCTAGTACCAACCAACCCCTAGTAAACCAAACAACACCTAGTACCAACCAACCCATACAGTATAACCCCTAGAAAACTGTTAAAAGGTAGATGTGATGAAAGCGGCCTAAGCAAGATGGAAGCACTCAGGAGGAAGCGGAGATTAGGTTGAGAAGATGGGCGTTTTCTTTTATTTACAGTGTGTCCCAAAAGTTCATGCACCACAGAAAAAGTCAACTCAGACAGTGAATATTCAACAGAATGCATTTATTCAAAAGCCAGTGTATCCCCCCTGCATCTTAATTACTGCCCTCAGCCTGTGGGGCATAGAATGCACTAAGTTGTTTAGAACGGAAGCTCAAAGTTGCCCCACTCCCGCACAGCCCTCGCATTGAGCTGCTTCATGGTGGTAGGGGGTGGGCTGTGGAAGACCCAACTGTTCAGGATACCCCAGCAGTTCTCAATCCAGTTGAGGTCCGGGGAGTTGGGTGGCCATTCCTCTTTGCGCAGAAAGCCAGGAAGCTGCTCAGAACACCACTGCTGAGTTGAGCGAGCAGTATGTGCGGGGGCACCATCTTGCATGAAGACCATTTCTCCACGCCTGTTGAACATCTTCTTAGCAGTGACGGGGCCCGATTTCTTTTTTCTGGTGAGTATGGGAAGTAGCACTGGCTGGAGAATGTTCTTGACATAATACTCAGCATTGATGGTGGTGCCCTGGGGTACAACATGCAACTCCAACAGCCCTGAAGATGACATTGCCCCCCGGACCATGCAGTGGGCAGTGAACTTGACTTGCTCAGAAGGTGGCACTTTCTTTTGATCGTTGGTGTAGATGCGGTCATTTTGGCTGTTAGGAGTTGGAAATAAGTAGAGTGGGCACTCAGAGAAAACTGTTTTCCCAGTGTCTTGGGGTCATTGTGGCACGCTTCTTTGTAAAAGCCAGCCGCTTCTCCTTCTGCAGTTTGGTAAGGCGAGGAATCCACTGTCTTCTGTATGCTCTCAGACCCAGTTTCTCAGTCAGAAAACGATGGATGGCACTCTTAGAAACTGCCTCCCAAGATTCTTCAGTCTTCGACTGAGTCCGCGGCAAGATTGGTGTCTCTCTCCCATGGCCTTTCGAATGAGGTCCTTGGCCCTGGAACTCAGGACTGAGGGGCGACCTGCACGGGGCTCGTCTCTGCCACCACTTCTTCACCCATCGTATGCTTCTGCCGAGGTCCTGAGCTCCTCCCTGCAAGCTGTCCCTCCCCTGCGCAAGGCAATGGCTTCAGCACGGACCTGAGGCTCTGAAAGAGCAGCCTTTACAGTTTTTTTTGGCCAAAAAAGAACCAAAAAGGTTCTCTCAGTAACAGTTCTCTCTTGGTTTCTTGGTCAACCAAGAAAATTATAGGCCTCTCGCAAACAGATGAACTAATTAAATACACCTCACAACACCTGGCTGACCAGGTGCAGCCCATTTTGGAGACAGACCTGTTGCCCATTGGGGTGCATGAACTTTTGAGACATAGTGTAGACCCAATTAAGGCCTATTTAGGCATTAAAGCAATCAAAGAAATAAAAATAACAGAGAAAAAAAACTTTTCAAAAAGGAAAACAAAATGACACCATAGTCAAAACATTAGCTTAAATTTAAATAAACAGGTCGACCAACATTAGGCCATTAAACTGACCAAATAGTCACTAAACAATGACTAGAGCCCAGACAGCATGTCTGCTCACCACCAGCTCCCCTTGAGAATGAAGCTGCCATAGCAAAGTAGGCCTAGAACGCGCCCTGCAAATTGGGCCATACCACCCATTCATAAGCTGATTGGGATGTTCGAGGAGGGCTACACATTAAAAACGTAAACAGCAAAAATATTAATTTCTACACAGCTAGAAAAATCTGAAAACATATTTGGCACTTTGCTAACTTGCTTTGGCACAGCGAAGTTATGTAAAAACAGCAGAAAAATATTTTTCATTACACATTATGTCACTTCCAGCTGCCCTGAAGCAGCACAGAATTTAAACCAGGCGGAAGTGCTGGTCGCTCTTTCACACAACATAGGAGACGAGACGCTGATAAGACATGACATTTGCTATGATGATAATTAAATAATTTTAACTTAAATAAACGGAATATTGATGAGACAAGACATTGCGTGGCGTGATTATTATAACCGAATAGATTATGAATGGTAAAGGTTCTAAACAGCAAGCGTTTGAAATGATGATGGTTTTAAGAGGCTAGCAAAATCACTGTCGTGTTTGTGCGCAGTTTACCATCAAACGAAACAACGACCGGATCATAATGGAGGTGGATGATGAGTGGCGTGGTTTACAGAAATGGTTTTGAGACAGTATGACCATTAACAGACTACGTGAACACGGCAGACAAACACACACAGGCAACATTTGCACTCGGACTCTGCACGTGAAATGTAGGTAGTGCATTGCTACCTTGACGGTAGCTCTGTGCCCCGTCACAAAAACCAACCACAAAATTTGGAGCCCTGATTATACATATATAATAAATTACCATAACACTTAATTTCATTACCGTAACAGCCCTGTATATGTTACGGTAATGAATGCAGAGCATTACGGTAATGAATGGCAGTCCCATGTTGCTAGCAATAATTAGCATAGCTAGCATGACTCGGCAGAAATATTTTCACTAACAGTTTGGCTCTATAAAAGTTATTTTTCCACAGAACATAAAATAATTATCTTCAAAACTATTTTTAATATACCCTGTTGTGGTAATGAACAGTAGTAGTGTGCCAAGGGGTGTATATAATTACAATCTTTAACATATATACCGGAAGAACTTGAAAGATGATCTTACCTGGTAGCCATTTTGCAACTTCTCTTCCACACAATGCATCATGGGACAAAAAAACTTTACTTATTGGAACACAGGGATTTTAATGGAGCCAAATATCTCTGTTACGGAAATGAACTGTTCATGCTCCGGACACATGTATTTGGCCCAGAAAATTATTATTCACAAATGGTTGGCCCAAAATGGTAACACTGCTAGTTAAAGGGTATAACCCCAACCATTTTTTGTATTTATATGTATATTAAATTATGGGGATGTATTGTGATAATTTTGGGTTTAAGGTAAAAAATAAAAGTCCGGACACGTAACGGTAATGAACTTTTAGGTTGAAATGTTGTCATAAAATATAAAGTAATCCATCAAAAGCAATGACAACAGTAGTCCTACAATTAGTACATACCATAGTTTGATATATAATACAAAAGTATGATTGTTTTAGTAGTTTAGTCTATCAAATCCTTACAGACATGACAAAATACAATTTTGTGAGAATCACCCATACGCCTCTTCCATTTACTAATCTTGTTTCCTTTGTCATATGGCCTCTAGTTTTGTCGTTATTGTTTCATATAATGTGGCCATCTCGTTCAAACATAAATGATTTCCCTGATCTACTGAGCCTAAGACAATCAATTTTATACTTTCAGTGGGCTCCAAAATTACTGGCACCCCTGAATAGCAATACACAAAAATACTTTAAAAAATTCTAAATATATTTATATAGAAATTATAAATGCCAACATGTGAGGAATACTGTACAATATTAATGTTCCAATGGAGCTAAACTTTAATTAAAAATCAATTTCCTCCAAATCAAGGCATCATAATTTATGGCACCCTTAAAGATCATTGAAAATAATATCTACCAAAATTATACCAGGTGTTAAATTCCAGTTATTTAAGTTTTATCTAAGTGTTAAGGAACTGTATTGAGCCATGACATCACTTCCTGTTTCACAAGGGTGTAAAAAAATAAGGTAACAAGTATTCAATATCCCTGTGTCCTCCAACACCGTGTAGAAAACAAAACAACTGTCTGTTCAAAAGAGGCAGATGGTTATAGACCTTCATCAGTCTGCTAATGGCAACACAAAGATTCACAAATGATTGAATATGCCACTGACCACTGTCAGGGCAATTATTAAAAAATTCCAAAGATATGGAACTTTTGAAAACCTCAATGGTAGAGGACGGAACTGAATTTTGAGGAGGAAATTGAGGAGGATGGTGAGAGAAACAAAAAAAAAAAAAAATCCCCAAAGAATCATTGTGAAAGAATAGAAGGCCTTGGTGGCATCTTTAAGTTCTGCTGACTGCTCCTCAACAATGCCAAGATTGTTTGCAACTACTGGGCCTACAGCACCTGAATGTTCACTGCCTGTGAAACCTGAATTTTGGTCATTTTTTCCAGTTATGAAAGAAAAGCATGTCATCTCCGAAACATCAGTAGCAGAGTGAATAGAATATTTGATAATGTATGGTTCAACTACTTCAAAACAACGGGCTGCGCGTGTACCTGGAAGAGTCTTGATTTCCTGCTCATGTGGGCTCCAAGTTTTATCTAATTGTGGTCTCTTTTTCTCAACTGCCTCCTGATCAGCATAGAGGACATACAGTTTCTGATAGGTTTGCAAATTCAGAAGATGCAGGTACATCCAAACATTCAGCCCTAATGTTTTCGGAGACCCGATGCTTATCAGTGCCCCCTGTTTCATCAGCGCAGCCTTTTCCATGTGAGGCGGCTGAAAAATTCCATCTAGATGGGACACCCATAAGAGTTAAAGAGCACAGTGGGCTTCGTTTCTGGTTTCATCGTATCTATGCCAAATTTATGACTTATGGGACAAAACAATCAAGTCATACAGAAGAAAAGGCAGCAGAGTAATTAGAACATCCTGCTGCTCCATGCATATCCTGACCACACTAGAAGATTGCAAAGACAAAAGCTCCTTCAAAAATGCACTAATTAACTTATGCAGAAAAGAAACCATGTGAAACGTGACTTACGGGACATTTGCACCAATCATGTTTGAGGTCACATAAGTACAGTTTTGACATTTAGCAGCCTTGTTTTAGAGTGCAGCTGGCGCAAGTGCAGGGGGTCATGAAAAGATGAAACCATGAAGGAAATGCTGTGAGGCTTTTTATCTCTGGTAGGGATTGTTGAAAAACAAGGATATTCATAGTCTTTTAATTATGAAAATCTTGAAACTTCTAAGTGGTGTTATTTTTCAGTAGAGTACGCTATTCCTTAAATATTCTTTGGTTTTGATAGAAGAGGTAATGTATATTTCAAGAGCATAAATGGCATAACTGCGAATGTTTTTTTTAAATTTTCTTGAAAAATTGAACTTTTCAATGGAATTGACCAGGAGAGATTCGTAAATTGCATAACAGATAGTTCTGGCTCTAACTGTCATCCTGTGACACCATTATACAAAACTGCAAGATGTCTTGCATGAGATAACCTCTTGCTTTCAATAGGAGCACTTGATGATTGATTAACTAAATTGATTAACTTGCTGTTTCTGTTAAGAACGTGAAACAAAATTCTTATTCTCACAAAAATAATTAAAATTAATTAGGATGAGTTAGGCTGTGTTTGGGTGGACTGCTGTTTAGTCTGAAGTGATACTTGTGCCAATAAAAAAGATTTCAACCTGTACCATGGCCTAGAAAAAACACTGTTAAAATCAAAGTTGGGCTTTTGCTTATTGGTGCTTATTATAGCTCATTAATGTTCTGAGGTGTGGAACAATTCGAGTCAATAGAAAAGCAAATTCTAAAAACTGACCTTAGCATTCATACTTAAATCAATATATTGTCTAGACTCAAATTGGTACACAGTACAGTGGCTTTGTGAAGTATTCCTACCCCTTCACCTTTTGCACACTTTGATTGTGTGGCAGATTCGATTATAATTTGAAATGGATAACTCTTATATTTCCGGCCATTTAATCTACACTATAACCATAATGATAAGGAGAAAACAAGTTTTCAGTTTTTTTTTTTCTTCAAATTTATGAAAAATCAAGAACTGTAGTGCCGTTTAGAGAAGTATTCAGACCCTTCCTTCATGTGCTCTGTAGAAGCACATCGGGCAGAAATTACTGCTATAAGGATTTTTGGTTGAGTCTTTACAAGCTTCGGACACCTGAATTTGGAAATTACTCCCAATCTACCTGGCAGATTGTCTTAAATCCAATCAGATTCACTGGGGAGTGTCTGCAGTCACCATCTTGAGGTCGTCTCCACCGACACTTAGTTGAAGTCTGGGCTTTGAATGAGCCACTCAAGGGCATTCATTATTCTTTTGACCAAAAAACTCAGTTCAGTGCACATGGAACCAAGATGCTGTTGTCCAGCGAATTTGAATGCGTTTCCAAAAGGAATTAATGGCTTACTTCTGAGGTCATCACGCTTCCTTCTTCAGATCCCAGTCTTTCCTGTTTCAAAACAGGAACCAACTTTTTAGGTTCCTACCAAATGTATCTTCGATTGAAATGCCCTGAATCGTTCAACTGAAGGTGCCTCAGCTAGAGGGGAGATGGCAGGTTTATTGGAAAGGGTTTCGGAGACTCTTATCCTAAAGCCACTCCAGTGGTGCAGTGCCTGTGTGCTTTGGGTAGTTTTTGTGCTGAAAGGTGAATGTTTGACTTAGACTGAGGTTATTTTCCAGGACCTGTGATTATTTGCCTGCCTGCGACCTTCCGTCTGTCTAGACCTTCCCTCTGTCCTGACCGGTCTGCCCGTCCCTGCTCTCTAGAAGCTTCCTCACTGTGTGATGCTGCCGCCTCTGGCCTTTATCACAGGGATGCTATCATGTAGCTGTTGAGCACTACCTGATTTTTTCGCCAGATATAGTGCTTTAATTTCTGCCCAAAGAGTTAGATTTTTGTCTCATTGGGCCAGAGAAAAATTTTCCTAATGTTGTCCCAGTCCTTTATTTGCCATTTGGCAATCTCCCGGCTGCCCTATCGCTTTTACTGAGGAGTGGCTTCAGTCTGGCGTCTCCACCATTAAGGCCTGGTTGATTAACTGCTGCTGAGATGTTAGGCCTCTCTGCAGCCTCTCCCATCTCTGCAGCAGACATCTTAAACTCCTCCAGAGTGCCAAAAAGCATGAGGGGGTCATAAACACAAGATCCACAGCCAATATCTCAATACTCAAATATGCATTGAAAATGAAAATTTATGTTAAGGATGTATAGTGAAAGTGATTATGATTTGGGTTGCACTGACTACTTCTTGTGTTTAGCACTGTGTTTTTGGTTACTCATAACATGTTAGTGTTAGCACTTTCGTTCACTGAGCTGGTACTACCCCGTTAAAGTAATTCTGCCCTGGTTACTGCGAGGATGTGCTCCTGCACACTGATCCTGGACCTGTTCTCGCTAATGATAATGGCTCTCACCGTCGATTACTGGAGTCCCACAGCCTCAGAAATGGCTTTGTATTCCTTTTCTGTCTGCAAATTTGTTTCTCATTAGTTCTTGAATTTCTTTAGAGTGCAGCATCATGTGCTGCTTTTTGTCTTCTTCATATTACCAGATGGGTTCTATTCTTCAGTAATCATGCTTGGCAGAATCTTATGAAATTAAAATTATGATCAATTAAATTTAAGTGGTTGATTTAGTAACTTGGAGGGCAATTATTTTTTCCACAGCACTGTAGGTCATGTACCGGTTCTTGGGGTACTTGGGATTTGGTTGGAAAATGGTGCCAGATGGCATTGCTTGTGAATTGATCAGAAGTGAGCACCATAATTCATTGGACAATGACACTTTTATTTTGGTTCTGTACTCTAACACTTTGAGTTTGAAAGGATGTTCACTGTGCGCAGCTGAGACTATAGACTAAGAGAGAATTGCAGATGTGCAGAATAGCTTATTTCCGATGGACGGACCGATCCATTTTACAAGTGTTTCATCATTGTCTGTAACACTGAAAGGTTCTTTTGATGACAGAAGTAATGACCACCTGTGAGACGGACACTATATATATTTCTAATACCCTCTGCTACCCTTCTGTCATCCATATGAAATAACTAAAATTAGAAGATGTTAAAGGGTGGTTTTCTCATGCCAGCCTGGCATGTGCTAGCCTGTTAGCATATAAAAGTATAGGCAAATTATATATTTCCTGCCATTCATAACAGCTTGACCTCTCACTTTTTTCCCCCTGGCGTACCTGCTTGTGAAATGCTGTTTCTCTCTAATTCAGAAATGTAATGGGTTCTCTGGCTCCCTCCTGTTTTCGGCTGTAAGGTATGGCAGTAAAAACTGTGCGTCAATAGTTCCTCCACAGGCCCTCTGGTCGCGGTATTGGCTGGCCCTCAGGATGTGGCCAGCTGCGAGGGGCCCACACGCCTGCTTTTGTCTCTGGGAGTGGCCTGGATCGGTCGCTAGGGGCAACAATTCTTCTTGGGCTCATTAATTCTAGCGGCAGCCTGGCGAGCCCCATGGTCCCAGTTTAAGGGCAGAGGGACCTCAGACACTGCAGACAGACCTCAAACACTGCCCGCAGACTTCAGACACTGCCCACGGACCTCAGACACTGCAGATGAACCTCAGACACTGTTGGCGGACCTCAGACACAGTGCAAGGACCGCAGACACTGCCAACAGATCTCAGACACTGCAGACGGACCTCAGACACAGCCCACGGACCTCAGACACTGCAGGCCGTCCTCGTACACTGCCCACGGACCTCCGACACTGCAGACAGACCTCGGACACTGCAGACGGACCTCAGACACAGCCCACGGACCTCCGACACTGCCCACGGACCTCAGACACTGCAGACCGTCCTCGGAGACTGCCCACGGACCTCGGACACTGACGACGGACCTCAGACACTGACGACGGACCTCGGACACTGACGACGGACCTTGGACACTGCCCATGGACCTCGGACACTGCAGACTTCCCTCAGGCTCTGCGGACTTCCCTCAGACACTGCAGACGGACCTAAGACACTGCCCACGGACTTGAGACACTGCAGATGGACCTCAGACTCTGCCGACGGACCTAAGACACTACAGATTGACATCAGACACTGCAAATGGCCCTCAGACACTGCACACGGACCTCAGACACTGCCGTCGGTCCTCAGAAATTGCAGACAGACCTCCAGACACGCAGACGGTCCTCAGACACTGCAGACGGTCCTCGGACACTGCAGATGGGCCTCATACACTGCCCAGGGATCTCAGACACTGCAGACGGCCCTCAGACACTGCAGATGGTCCTCAGACACTGCAGACGGACCTCAGTCACTGCCCACAGACCTCAGTCACTGCCCACTTACCTTAGTCATTGCCCATGGACCTCAGACACTGCAGACGGACCTCAGATGCTGTTGGCGAACCTTAGACACTGCCATTGGACCTCAGACACTGCCCACAGACCTCAGTCACTGCCTTCAGACCTCAAACACTGCAGACGGACCTCAGACACTGCCCATGGACCTCAGACATTGCAGACAGACCTCAGACGCTGCACCACTGTCTCTGGGGAGAGTTGAGGTGGCTGGATCATGCCGTGTGATGAAGTGATGTCTTAATATCAGCTGATGGCATTAGGGTCTCTGTTCTGTCTTGTCTACTATTGAAATACTGAAAGTTTGTTTCATTGATTTTGAAGCGGCTTGTGTTATAGAGGAATATACTGTGCCCGTTGCTAATATTGACTCCTTTTATGAATATTATCTTAAGGGGTAATGAAACAATGAAGAAAAGTCACATTAAAGTACATTTTTGGTTCTCAAAAATGACAAGGAAAACTCAGTCGACCATGACGTCCTGTTTCCTTGGAGTATAAATCTGGGGTGACACACAGGCCAATTTCCCATAGTCATTCATCATCATGGTTAAGACAAACAGAAAAGTTGTGCTTCACAACTATGGAAATAGCTGTTGTCATGTAACTGAAATTTCAAAACTCCTATTTCGACTATTGAGGCAATAATTTTAGAGGTTTGAGGCATATGACACTGTTAATAATTGCCTGTAAGAGGATGTGCCCATTTTTAAATGCCTGTTGAGTGTTTAATTCACTGATGCAGTCATCCTTATGATTGGAAATCTTTCCTTCGATTGTGATGAGGATTTATCTGTCACACTGATTTTAAGAGCTCCCGTTTAAAAATGTGGGCCAATTTTCTATGGTCTGCTGTACTATCTTACGGATATATTGTCTGGTTCATCTTTCTGTCTTCATAAGCTGCCTCTGGTACCCATATGTCTGTCTGTGTGTCTGTCTGTGTGTCCCGGAGAAAATCCGTTTGTAGTATATTCTAAAGGATCATGGTCTTGAGGCAGGCTTTATTACTCATGAATTCATTTTAGATCAGTACAGTCAGGCAAAGAAGGCAAAGAATTGAATTCTCAGATATTATACTCTTCTTTTCATGAATACTTTTGTAATTACACAATCTGCTTTGATCCAGCAGTGAATTGGTTCTTAAATCTATGAATCAAGTCCAGCTCTATCCAGCACCCTGTTGGACCTCATCATCATGGGTTTTAATGATATCTAGCATGTCTATGAGGATCCCCTGGAGTCTGTTCGGATAATATTTCGAAAATTTTTCCAGCTCCAGGCCTGTGTGTTACATTCATTATATACTTCAGTATTAAATGTGACACAAGTGTCAGCAGTAATATGAGTGGTTGCAATCTTAACTGCCAGAATTTATAACGGTCAGGCGGATTTCTATTAGGGGTTGATATATGTGTGGTAGTAAATGGCCTGAAATTTCTTTTGGTGTAAGATCTATTAGTAAATGGGAAAATTCCAGGTTTTCAGGTTCCAGAAGTCGACGGTTTGGTTTTTATGGTCTCGAGAAGGGTCACCCTCCAGAGGGCCAAAATTGAACTTTTGAGAAAAATAGGTTTTTTAGTTGAAATATCTCAGTGTGCCCTCAAGAGCCCAGCTTCATTTTTATTGGTATCAGTCTATATTAGGAGGAATTTTGGAAAATTATGAAATTTTGGTGGGCTGTTGAGGGCGCCACCTATAGGGGGCGCTTGAAAACGCCATCTTGGACCAAAGTAGCAGTCACGTTTGAGGCATTCCTTGCTTACGCCCTCATGAGCCCAAGCTTGTTTATGCATGATATCATTCTATAACAGTGTCTTGTGCTATTCCACTTGAAATTGTAGTGGGATGTTGAGGGCGCGGAACTATAGGTGGCGCTCAATTCGGTGAAAATGCAAAAAGAGGGGTATTCCGCGGCTGTAGATCTCCATGCGCCCCCATCAGATTTGAATGGAATCTGTTTTATTTGATAGCCCTACATGTCCACTATGTGTACCAAAAAGATTGATGTGGGGTTCAACTGTTTTAACCCTTTTTGACCATCATTCTGAAAGGTGTGATGTGACCATTCCATATGCTTGTCTATGTAGTGCTGTTACGGTACATAAGTCAGCATAGGTGTCAGTTTGAATTCAATGCCAATGGATGATTTTTAGTGGAGCAATCAGCAATTTAAAGCTCTCTTCTGAACCAATGGATAGGGTCCGGCCTTCTGCTGACTTCCTTTGGAATGTTTAGAAGATTGGAGGCGGGGCCGCACGGATTGCACGCTTCACCGCTCATGAATAAATTTAAAAAAAAAAAATTGTTTACTTCTTTTGTCATGCTAATTTCAGGAAAATAAATCACTCATTATCTCAATCATCACTACTTTGTTAGAGAAAACTCAGGTGAAAGTATGATGTCAGACACTTGGTTTTCCTCCCTAGTCTGTTATTTTTTGGAGATGACGACGGAAAACATGAAACGAGCCAAGAGTTAGAAAGTAAAAGTTGTGCACATTGTCTGGTGAAACTGAAAGTACACAGTGCAACAGCTTGATTCATACAGATGTGAATGAGAAAATGTGGTGACTCCTTTTTGATGATCTTTCCCACCTTCTGCTCAGCAGAGGGTTCTATCTGATCCCCCGTCCTGGGCCCACCCACATGTGTGCAGTTACATGTATTGCTTTTCCTGTTCCAGTCTCACTGCTGCTCAATTGGATGAATAGATTTTTATTTCAGGCCGTCCAGCTAATGAAGTAACCCTTGGCCAAGGGCCAGATGTGTGCACCTTCAGTTGGTTACCTTTCCATCATGCCTTGTTGCCTTCATCCCTTTATTCAATCCATAGACCATATATTGTACTAATTCGCGTTTGAAACCTTGCCTTACTGGGATGGTCAAAAAGGGGTTAATACAGTTGAACCCCACTTCAATCTTTTTGGTATAGTGGACATGTAGGGCTATCAAATAAAACAGATTTCATTCAAATCTGATGGGGGCGCATGGAGATCTACAGCTGCAGAATACCCCTATTTTTGCATTTTCACCGAATTGAGCGCCACCTATAACTCCGCGCCCTCACCATCCCACTACAGTTTTAAGTGGGATAGCACAAGGCACTGTTATCGAATCATATCATGCATAAACAAGCTTGGGCTAGTGAGGGCGCAGGCAAGGAATGCCTCAAATGTAAGTGCTACTTGGGATCAAAGTGGTGTTTTCAAGCGCCACCTATAGGTGGCGCCCTCAACAGCCCACCAAATTTCATGATTTTCCAAAACTCCTCCCAACACAGATTGACATCAGTGAAAATGAAGCTGGGCTATTGAAGGCGCACTGAATTATTTCAACTCAAAAACCTATTTTTCTTAAAAGTTCAATTTTGGCCCTCCAGAGGGTGACCCTTCCGGAGGCCCTAGCAAGCAAACCGTTCAATTTTGGAACCTGAAAATTTGGGATTTTCCTGTCTACCCAAAGGCCTTCCACTGGAAAAAAATTCAGTCAAATATCTAACAGACATATATCACCCACCGCCTGAACGGTATAAATTCTGGCAGTTAAAAATCATCTCAAAACATGGATAAAAATTTCCTAACAAACTGTATAATATTGATGCCTGCAAAATGTTGGTCTTGGGCTTTTGAGTCATTGCTGAGGTATTGGTGCATATTCGGGGTGCTGTCTGATGGCTCATTTCTTAGTGCTTTTGATATCATCCACAGACACAGTCAGGCTCTTACAAAATGCCAGTGCTCTGCCTTTATGTCATGAAGGTAAAGGTGAACTGACGTTTCGTCTAAAATTTCCCCAATCAGCAGTAAATAATAAATCACGACCCATTGTGTGGGGAGGGGGGGGTTATTGGGGAGTTATTGGGGAGTTTGCACTTGAAAAGGCCAACTTGCAGAACCCCGAAGTGTTGCATCTTACCAAGAGTTAATAAAAAGATCCAACATGAATGTGAAGTGTTTGCCTGCAGTTCTTTGGGTGCTGTTTGAGTGTGGCGTTGGCCTGAAGTGACAAGCATTATATCGTCAGAATCTGTGGACTCTTGATGTGTTGTTTGTCCCCTTTGCACAAATTTAGCAGAATCCCTAGTAGCGCTGTATTGTTCCATTTCACCCTCTGCTATATGCTCATTTTGTTGCTTGGTGCTTGAATGGTATTTTGATGAGGTAAAATGGTCATCGTGAGCTTTTAGCGGAGTATCTTTCCGTTAAGTGGATATGCTACATGAGTCGGCTATGTTGCGTTTTGGTAACACGGCTTAAAATGCCTCTGCTGCGTCAACCGCTGACCGTCACTGGCTTTGTTGTTCCTGGTACAATGTCAGCAACATGTCGGTCGCTTAGGAAAAAGCAATGGCCTAAAAATGACGAAAGCGATTAATTTTTGTTCTAAAATAAAACCTGAGGCACTTTTATTCAGTAAGTAGGCTGAAGACATGGTTAATCTTATATTTAGTGGAAATGTCTCTTCATCTTGTAACAGTTTTTTTTTTTTTTTTTTTTTGGTTCGTCCAAACGGTTACTTCGGATCACAGGAAACCAGCAGAAAATTCCCACTGCATAAACAATTAAACCAGACTGGAATATAGTGCAGCCAGGCTGAGTTCTGTACTGTGCCTTAGAGCATAACTACGAGTAACAGCAACTCAAACTGAATTAAAAAAAAAAACAATGAATTAAAAACAAAAAAAACAATTAAGGGGAAGATTGACAGAACTGTAACTTGGGGGGGAATTTGATGCAAAAGAAACAAATCTCTCCTAATGAAGCCTGTACCTCTGTAAATACAGAGGATGTCAAATCGAACCAAATAAAGATGCTTCGTTCACTCCGGGTAAGGATTGGGAATTGTTTTTTGGGATTTGGGTGTAGATCATTCTGCTGGTGTACAGTGCCATGAAAAAGTATTTGCCCCCTTCCTGATTTCTTTTTTTTTTTTTGCATATTTTTCACACTTAAATGTTTCAGATCATCAAACAAATCTTAATATGAGACAAAGATAACCCGAGTAAACACAAGATGCAGTTCTTCAATTATGATTTCATTTATTAAGGAAAAAAGCTATCCAAACCTAGCCGGGCCCATGTGAAAAAGTAATTGTCCCCCCTTGTTAAATCATGAATTAACTGTGATTAACAACATTTTTTAGTTCAATTTCACTAACCACCGCCAGGCCTGATTACTGCCAGACCTGTTGAATCAAGAAATCACCTAAATAGAACCTGTCTGACAAAGTGAAGCAGGCTAATGGATCTCAAAAAGCAATACATAATGCACTAATCTAAAAGAAATTCAAGAACAGATGAGAAACAAAGTCATTGACATCTATCAGTCTGGAAAGGGTTACAAAGCCATTTCTAAGGCTTTGGGACTCCAGTGAACCACGGTGAGAGCCATTATTCACAAATGAAGAAAACTTAGAACCGTGGTGAACCTTCCCAGGAGTGGTCGGCCCACCAGAATTACTCCAAGAGCGCATCGACGACTCATCCAGGAGTTCACAAAAGAACCCAGAACAACATCTAAAGAACTGCAGGCCTCACTTGCCTCAGTTAAGAGCCAGATTCTGTAAGATTGAACCAGAGGGTGATACATCACCGTTCAGTATTCCATCCAAGTTTTTTTTGTGGGTAGATTTATCATACAAACTGACAAAAATCACGTTTTTTATCCGAGAAACTGCTTCGGTTGAAAAATACAGCCCTTTTTAGGGTAGGGGTCCGAAGGGCCTAATAAGTGCCAAAGTCAAACTCCGGACTTGGTCCTCTGAGTATCTTGGTGCGCCCCCAAAAAGCCTCCTTGATCTTATGGTATATGGATATATGGGTAGAGTTGTTCCGAAAAACGTTTTAATTTTCAAGGCTAATTGAGGGCGCCACCTATAGGTGGCCCTTCAAATTGCAACTTTTTGCATTTCAACGGAAGTCCCGCCTCCGGGCTCGTTCCCAGAGACTAACAAAGTTTTTGAGAGAAGGGAGAAGACATGTTTCAAAAACGAGCCGGGAGGCGGGACTTCCGTTGAATGCGCGAGCTTACTTGAAGCATAACTGTGGTATTTTATTATTTTTAGCGAAAAATAACCGCGTTTCTAGAGTTCTTAGGATACGAGTGGACAAAGCAGACTTGGATTATACTGGACGATGCGTTGGACAATGGTTTGAAAGTTTGTCAACGGAAGATTTGTGGACTTTCTACCGTTGCTACTGGGTGACCCCATTTGCTTCCAGCAAAAAAGGAATTTGGATAATTTTTAAAAAAACTCCAGTGGCCATAAAGTTGCGCCAGGTGGAAAAACAACCTTGTCCGTTCGTGACATCTAATGGTGAGTAATTGATATACAAATTATAGTTTTTGGGTGGACTATCCCTTTAAAGTCCGTGTCCATGATTCAGTAATAATAGACTGGACAAAAATGGCATCCATGGGGGAGTTCCAAAGCGAAAACCATCGCTGAGCAAAAAGAACACAAAGGCCTGTCTCACATTTGCCAAAAAACATCTTGATGATCCCCAAGACTTTTGGGAAAATATTCTGTGGACTGACGAGACAAAAGTTGAACTTTTTGGAAGGTGTGAGTCCCGTTACATCTGGCATAAAACTAACACAGCATTTCATGAAAAGAACATCATACCAAAAGTCAAACATGGTGGTGGTAGTGTGATGGTTTGGGGCTGCTTTGCTGCTTCAGTACCTGGACGACTTGCCATAATTGATGGAACCATGAATTCTGCTCTCTAGCAGAAAATCCTGAAGGAGAATAACCGACCATCAGTTTGTGACCTCAAGCTCAAGCGTACTTGGATTATGCAGCAGGACAATGATCCGAAATACACCAGCAAGTCCACCTCTGAATGGCTTAAAAAACACAAAGTGAAGGTTTTGGAGTGGTTATCAAAGTCTGGACTTAAATCCGATTGAGATGCAGTGGCATGACCTTAAACAGGCCGTTCATGCTCGAAAAACCTCCAATGTGGCTGAATTAAAACAATTCTGCAAAGAAGAGTGAGCCAATATTCCTCTACAGCAAGGCGAAACACTCATTGCCAGTTATTGCAAACGCTTGATTGCAGTTGTTGTCGCCGAGGGTTAGTTTAGGTTCAGGGGGCAATTACTTTTTCACATAGGGCCAGGTAGGTTTGGATAGCTTTTTTCCCTTAACTAATGAAATCATCAATCAAAAACTGCATTTTGTATTTACTCAGGTTATCTCTGTCAAATATAAAAATTTGTTTGATGATCTGAAACATTTAAGTGTGAGAAATATGCAAAAAAAAAAGAAATGAGCAAAGGGGGCAAATAATTTTTCAAGGCACTGTATGTTGGGATCGGGGTGTAGATCTCTCTGCTGGTGTGTGTTGGGATCGGGGGTTTGTCTGGTCCGTTCTGGTCTGGCTGTGGTTCTGGAGGTGAAATGCAGGCTTCACTGTGGGGTTCTCTTCATCTAATGCAGACGGGGCCCAGCTGACTCTCGCTGATGCCAGTTTTGGCCAAATCTGAAAATCTAACCAGACCCTCAGTTCAGCCGCTCATAACTCCATGTTAAATTACATGTTAAATATCTAAAAAGTGCGTTTTTTTTTTTTTTTCCTCTGTTGTAGACATTTGAGGCCAATGACCTTTTCCAGGGTCAGAACTTCAGCAAAGTGCTCAATTCCCTGGTGGCGCTGAGCAACGTAACGGCAGGTGAGTGAGCAGGTGAACAGGTGAGCTTTAGGACGGAAGACTGTCTCTCTCCGGCGCAACATGGCTGCCACAGTGTTGGTGTGGGGTCGGGGTCGGGGTCGGGGTGGGGGAGGGCACACAGTGTTGGTATGAGGGAGGGGTCGGTGTGGGGTACAGTGTTGGTGTGAGGTAGGGGTTGGTGTGGGGTACAGTGGTGTGGGTGGTGTGGGTGGGGGGTGTTGGTGGGGGGTCGGGATGGGGGGGGTGCAGTGTTGGTGTGAGGGAGGGGATGGGGTGGGGCAGTGTTGGTGGTGGGGGGGGGTCGGTGTGGGGGGTACAGTGTTGGTGTGAGGTAGGGGTCGGTGTGGGGGTACAGTGTTGGTGTGAGGGGGGAGGGTCGTGGGGGGGGTACAGTGTTGGTGTGAGGGGGGGTCGGGTGTGGGGGTACAGTGTTGGTGTGGAGGGAGGGTCGGTGTGGGGGGTACAGTGTTGGTGTGAGGGGGGAGGTCGGGGGGGGGTACAGTGTTGGTGTGAGGTAGGGGTACAGGGGGTACAGTGTTGGTGTGAGGGAGGGGTTGGTGTGGGGGTACAGTGTTGGTGTGAGGTAGGGGTCGGTGTGGGGTACAGTGTTGGTGTGAGGGAGGGGTTGGTGTGGGGGTACAGTGTTGGTGTGAGGTAGGGGTGTTGTGGGGGGTACAGTGTTGGTGTGAGGTAGGGGGGGGTGTGGGGTACAGTGTTGGTGTGGAGGTAGGGTTGGTGTGGGGGGGCAAGTGTTGGTGTGAGGTGGGGGTCGGGGGGTGGTGTTGGTGTGAGGGAGTGTTGGTGTTGGTGTGAGGGGGTCGGTGTGGGGTACAGTGTTGGTGTGAGGTGGGGGTCGGTGTGGGGGTACAGTGTTGGTGTGAGGTAGGGGTCGGTGGGGGGTACAGTGTTGGTGTGAGGGGGGGGGGGGGGTGGGGGGGCAGTGTTGGTGTGAGGGGAGGGGTCGGGGTGGGGGGAGGGAGCAGTGTTGGTGTGAGGGAGGGGTCGGTGTGGGGGACAGTGTTGGTGTGAGGTAGGGGTCGGTGTGGGGGTACAGTGTTGGTGTGGGGGAGGGGTCGGTGGGGGGAGTGGTGTGTTGGGTGGGGGGGGGGTGTTGGTGTGGGTAGGGGTCAGTGTTGGGTGAGGTGTTGGTGTTGGGGTGGGGGGGGGGGGGGGTACAGTGTTGGGGTGAGGGAGGGGTGGGTGTGGGGGGGGCAGTGTTGGTGTGAGGGAGGGGTCGGTGTGGGGTACAGTGTTGGTGTGAGGGAGGGGTCGGTGTGGGGGTACAGTGTTGGTGTGAGGGAGGGGTCGGTGTGGGGGTACAGTGTTGGTGTGAGGGAGGGGTCGGTGTGGGGGTACAGTGTTGGTGTGAGGGGGGGGTGGTGTGGGGGTGCAGTGTTGGTGTGAGGGAGGGGTTGGTGTGGGGGTACAGTGTTGGTGTGAGGGAGGGGGTCAGGTGGGGGGGTTGTGTTGGTGTGAGGGAGGGGGTGGGGTGTGGGGGTACAGTGTTGGTGTGAGGGAGGGGTCGGTGTGGGGGTACAGTGTTGGTGTGAGGGAGGGGTTGGTGTGGGGGTACAGTGTTGGTGTGAGGGAGGGGGTGGTGTGGGGGTACAGTGTTGGTGTGAGGGGGGGGGGTGGTGTGGGGGTACAGTGTTGGTGTGATGGGGGGGGTTGGTGTGGGGTACAGTGTTGGTGTGATGGAGGGGGTCGGTGTGGGGGTACAGTGTTGGTGTGAGGGAGGGGTCGGTGTGGGGGGGTACAGTGTTGGTGTGAGGGAGGGGTCGGTGTGGGGGTACAGTGTTGGTGTGATGGAGGGGTCGGTGTGGGGGGGTACAGTGTTGGTGTGAGGGAGGGGTCGGTGTGGGGGGTACAGTGTTGGTGTGAGGTAGGGTCGTGTGGGGGTACAGTATTGGTGTGAGGGAGGGGTCGGTGTGGGGGTACAGTGTTGGTGTGAGGGAGGGGGTCGGTGTGGGGGGTACAGTGTTGGTGTGAGGGAGGGGTCGGTGTGGGGGTACAGTGTTGGTGTGGGAGGGGTCAGGTTGGGGGGGGGGGGTACAGTGTTGGTGTGAGGGAGGGGGTGGTGGGGGTACAGTGTTGGTGTGAGGGAGGGGTCGGTGTGGGGTACAGTGTTGGTGTGAGGTAGGGGTCGGTGTGGGGGTACAGTGTTGGTGTGAGGGAGGGGTCGGGGTGGGGGGAGGGAGCAGTGTTGGTGTGAGGGAGGGGTTGGTGTGGGGGTACAGTGTTGGTGTGAGGGAGGGGTCGGTGGGGGGTACAGTGTTGGTGTGAGGTAGGGGTCGGTGTGGGGGGGGTACAGTGTTGGTGTGAGGTAGGGGTCGGTGTGGGGGTACAGTGTTGGTGTGAGGGAGGGGTCGGTGTGGGGGTACAGTGTTGGTGTGAGGTAGGGGTCGGTGTGGGGGGTAGTGTTGGTGTGAGGTAGGGGTCGGTGTGGGGGGGTAGTGTTGGTGTGAGGGAGGGGTCGGTGTGGGGGGTACAGTGTTGGTGTGAGGGAGGGGTCGGTGTGGGGGGTACAGTGTTGGTGTGAGGGAGGGGTCGGTGGGGGTACAGTGTTGGTGTGAGGGAGGGGTCGGTGTGGGGGGTACAGTGTTGGTGTGAGGGAGGGGTCGGTGTGGGGGGTAACAAACTCCCCTCCATGAAGTTGATCTGTGTTTCAACAAGAAGTAGGAAATCTGTACACAGATTACTGAGGAAGGAAGTCTTGTGGAGCAGTACAGGAAAAACTACAGAAAGTGTGTGTGTATTTGTGTGTGTGTGTGTGTGTGTGTGTGTGTGTGTGTGTGTGTCTGAGAGGATATGAGACTGAGTGTTGAATTTCAGGAAATGTGTATTTTAAGTCCTCTTACCACTATAATTGGAATTTTGCCGTTTATGGATCAATTTTCAATTCATTTCCGGAACTGACTGGAAAACATGGCCCCGGCAGGCGTGTGTATCAGGAGGATCTGTGAGAGCTGAGGTGTGTGAGAGCCGAGCTTCTCTGTGAGTGAGAGCTGAGGTGTGTGAGAGCCGAGCTGCTCTGTGAGTGAGAGCTGAGGTGCGTGAGAGCCGAGCTGCTCTGTGAGTGAGAGCTGAGGTGCGTGAGAGCCGAGCTGCTCTGTGAGTGAGAGCTGAGGTGTGTGAGAGCCGAGCTGCTCTGTGAGTGAGAGCTGAGGTGGGTGAGAGCCGAGCTGCTCTGTGAGTGAGAGCTGAGGTGTGTGAGAGCCGAGCTGCTCTGTGAGTGAGAGCTGAGGTGTGTGAGAGCCGAGCTGCTCTGTGGTGAGAGCTGAGGGTGTGGTGTGGAGCCGGGCTGCTCTGTGAGTGAGCCTGGGGTGTCTGTGAGGCCGAGGCTGCTCTGTGAGTGAGAGCTGGGGTGTGTGAGCCGAGGCTGCTCTGTGAGTGAGAGCTGGGGTCTGTGAGAGCCGGCTGCTCTGTGAGTGAGAGGGGTCTGGGGTCTGTGAGAGCCGAGCTGCTCTGTGAGTGAGAGTGAGCGGGGTGTGAGAGCCGAGCTTCTCTGTGAGTGAGAGCTGGGGTCTGTGAGAGCCGAGCTGCTCTGTGAGTGAGCGCTGAGGTCTGTGAGAGCCGAGCTGCTCTGTGAGTGAGCGCTGAGGTGTGTGAGAGCCGAGCTGCTCTATGAGTGAGAGCTGAGGTGTGTGAGAGCCGAGCTGCTCTGTAAGTGAGAGCTGAGGTGTGTGAGAGCCGAGCTGCTCTGTGAGTGAGAGCTGAGGTGTGTGAGAGCCGAGCTGCTCTGTGAGTGAGAGCTGGGGTCTGTGAGAGCCGAGCTGCTCTGTGAGTGAGCGCTGAGGTGTGTGAGAGCTGAGCTGCTCTGTGAGTGAGAGCTGAGGTGTGTGAGAGCTGAGCTGCTCTGTGAGTGAGAGCTGAGGTATGTGAGAGCTGAACTGCTCTGTGAGAGAGTATTAATTAACCCCTTCCCTCCCACAGACATTGGAGTGGGCAGCGACTCCGTATGTGCGCACCACTCCTCCCATCGGATCAAGTCCTTCGATTCCCAGTCCTCCCAGTCCTCCATCGGCAGATCCTCGCGGCTCCTGCAGAATCAGTACCGCAGCCTGGTAAGTGCAGAACCAGTACAGATTGCTGTATGTAAGTCAGGTCCAGAACCACACTGAGTGAGTGAGTTTGAAACCAAACCCACACTGGACTGTGCAGGTTGGAAGCAGGCTCTCAGCGGGGTCAGAGGTCAAGCCTCCGGTGTTGCACTGTGCGACTGCGGTCCAGGACCTGTTAGGACTGCGAGAGAGCAGAACTGAGCCTGTGTTTGAACTCTGACCTGCTGAATGCACATCCTGCTGCTGAAACGGGTGGGACTGTGGGCTGTGGGCTCACACTGGCGCCTGTACAGGAAACGCCTCTCATTTCTCTGAGCCTGAGGCGAGTGACGGGGGGACTTGGGTTAATCCCAGTATGTCTGCGGAGCAAAGTAACCATGCAGTGACCATACTGTACGTATAGGGGAATAACATCGAGACAACCGGATGATGTGGTGTGGGAGGCGGAGATTTAGCGCACGTGCGCGCGTGTGTGTGCATGTGTATGTTTGTGTGTGTGTGCGCGCACGCATTTGTCTGTGAGTGTGTGCGTTTGTGTGTGTGTGTGTGTGTGTGTTTGTGTGTGTTTGTGTGTGTGTGTGTGCGTGTGGCTGGCTGTTAGATAAAGTTCTGGACCTCAGGGAGAGGATGGTCTGTTAAGTTGATACACCTCAATTGTCGAAACAAACATATTTGCGATGGTAGTTTCTTCCAGACAAAACTCCGGCGGTGAGATGTTTATTTATCCAGTGTAACCATGTAAAGATCCCAATTAGTAGTTTAATCTCAAGAATTTGCTCCCTTAGTCACCTGTTCAGTCTTTTGCAGTGCTTTGCATCACATTAATCTATCAGTTATCAGTGGGGAAATGTGGTGTTTCCTCTGGAATATGAGGCTGTCGCTAACGCTAGCTGAGGTGCTGTCACTCGCACTGCAGGATATGACGGAGAACAGTAACCTCCAGATCGTGGTGAAGGCACGCTTCAACTTCCAGCAGACCAATGAGGACGAGCTGTCCTTCAGCAAGGGTGACATCATCCACGTCACCCGCACCGAGGAGGGGGGTTGGTGGGAGGGCAGCCTCAACGGCAAAACCGGCTGGTTTCCTAGCAACTACGTTCGAGAGGTGAAAGGTAGCGGTAAGTCGCCCTCTTCCACTGTATCTGCAGCGGTGCATTTGTTTTTGTTTTTATTTTGTGGGGTTATTGTTCATTATTGATCACATACTGTGAAAACAGCACAAATACCTTGTATTACATGGTCAGAGTGCAGGGGTGTTTATTCACTGCTTTGCTGTATTTTTTAGCTACGCTGTGACGATAGTCAGTAGTCAGCTGAGCTTTTCTAATGCCAAGTCGTCCGACGTCCGTCCGTCTGTCCGTCCGTCCCGCGCCAACTTTTCACTTCAAATTTGAATATCTCAAAAACTGTCAGATAAATTTCTTTCTAATTTGGTGTGAGCCTTCCTTATGATGTTCTGATGATCCCCAGCGAAAATTAGAAAATTCTACGTCCCGGTTTTGAGAAATTCAGCATTTTGGACTTAGAAAATCAGTGTTTGTGCTCATTTTTCAGTCTTTCATTAATATCTCAACAAGAGGCCTGTTGGCCTAGGGAGCTCTGCTGAGGACAACTGAAATGATCATATTGTTCTGGATCATGTTCTGGATCATGTTATTCTGCATCATGTTGTTCCTCATCATTGTTCTGGATCACATTGTTCCAGATCATTGTTCTGGATTAATTGTTCTGCATCATGTTGTTCCGCATCATATTGTCCTATGACAGTGCTAGGATTGTGACTGCTATATTTGTGATGTACTGGGTTGCGGGGTATTTGTTGGTTGTTAGTATCACTTTGTGGTAAGATGATTGAAATAAATGATTGCAATTTGCAATTTGGTTCTATTGTTATACTACATAAATTGAGACACCAAACTGGCTCACAGTATATTGTGGTTACCAAATGTGTCATATGTGTTCATATTGCAATAGTTTTCAAGAATTTCTGAAATTAAGTTATGACATGGACATTTCACTCATCCTCAGCGGAGCTCTCTAGGCCGACAGGCCTCATGTTAAAGACTAATTTTGGGTGTGTCATGAGCTTATTTCTGCCATACTTCTGTATTTAAATGCAGAATTTGGATATTTTATTGGTGTATTTATGTAAATAAACTCTTCCTGTGTTAGTTATGTCCGCTCAGTCCGTGGGCAGCACAGGATGGAAATCCTGGCCAAACAAAGACAGGAAGTGCATGAGGCTGTGGATGTGGGCGGGGCTTAGCTGCCCTATTGTTCTGTGGTTCTGCTGTTAGCCCTGGAGCTAAAGAGGGGGTCTGAGGCACTGGGGGGGGCTCTTCTGGTCTTCAGGGTCAGATGTGTGCGAGTCTGTGGAAGGCTGGATACTGGTTCTGATCAGTTTTCTATGGTTTTCTTATGTATTTATTGTCTGAAAATGCTTATGCTGGTTAAAGGCAAAGACAACACTTGCCCAATAAAAGTGCATCGCCCCTACTATTCAAATGTAGTGTAGGGTAATTAGGAAAAAAAAAATTAACGACTAAATCAGCTGGAGAAGATCAGTTATACGTTGCTGGCGGTGCGCCATGTTTTTTGGAATCGGAGTAGCTTGCCACATCACGCAGAACCCTTGTGCACGGAGGTTAAAAATGAAACAAAATATGGCTACTGTAAGCAAGCGTTTGTCCAACGAATTATCTGTGAATTGGTATAATTGAAAAGACAAAGTATAAGTTGACATAAGATTTGGAAACCCGACCGGTTCTGTCTGTAACTGATGCTGTCGTTTCTCTAGCCCAGCTAAAGCTGACAGGTGCTTGGGTTCGGCGGCCTGCCGATGACTGAATTTCATTGGCTCGGCTTCATCTTTTAAAATCTTCCGATATTTAAATGAGCTCCCTCAGACAGCTGGGTAAAGTGTGCAGAACATAACTGGTGACTCTTCATTTGCACTAAGGCCCGTTGTTTGATGTTGTGCCGCCGCTGTAGCAACAAGCCAGGCTTGACTAAGGGAAATCTGTGCGAGCTCATGCCCGTGGGTTGGTTAGAATTTTCCATTTTGTTGGAGCGATCATCAGCTGAACACAACGGCATTATGACTGATTCTGTCGCTCAGGTTTTAATAATGATTGGTAATATCAAACCATGGTCATTCGGCGTAAAATTAATCTGCAGCGCGAGTGATAATCAAGACTAATTTGGGTACAAATCGTGCAGATCAGCTGATTTCCTGGTGTCCAAGCGTGTCATAACATCCGGGATATTGCCACTCAAAGTATTTTCTGATTGGCAAAAAACGTACGGAATGGTGGCATTCATAAACTTGTGCAAATGAGTTGAATTTCTGACGTTTGACGTTTGATTACTCGGTACATAAAAATTGTAAAATTTCACAAAATATACTTATGAAACGAGAAGAACAAATGCTTTTATTGGGTAAGAGCTGAAACTCTTGAAAATGTTTTCTTTGCCTTGAACTGCTTTCATGCTTATGAAGTAAAGAGAGGGCAGGTGTGAAATGGGGAGGAACATGAGTAGTTAATGGTCACTGCAATTCTATCTGTGATCCCTCGCTGAAGACCTCAGTCTGCGGCCGCTGAAAGGTCATGTGATATTCCCTGCTCTGTTTTCAGTGCGTTAGTCGGCTCAGTGGTCTGCTTTGTCCACCAGGAAGTGGCCAGAGCGATTTCGCTTCATTGGTCCTGCTGAAGGCAGTTTTTACACCTGAATGTGCAAATCTTCTCGCCCTTTTCTGGCCTGGTCTTCTGTGCTGGAGGAAGCAGAGCTGAGCTTGTTTGAGAGTTTTTCCTGTGGATAGAGTCGGTTTTATTTTGGGACACGACTCATTTCCTTCCCTCTCTCTTCCTTCTCACCCAGACAAGCCGGTTTCCCCCAAATCTGGAACCCTAAAGAGCCCCCCGAAAGGGTTCGACACCTCCGCCATCAGCAAGACCTACTACACCCTGGTGAGAGACATGTGAAGCAGGTCATATCTCCAGCACCATTAGATAATATTTCCCTCCATTTTTGCCCAGCAGAACAATATTAGAAGCCCAGAGCCCATCCTACTGGTTATTAAAGTATTCTAGCGCCAGAACAGGCTTGTGGCGCCCCCTAGTGGAATGCGATTAGAACCTTAATCCATGTTATTTCTCTTTGGTGGTGATGCTCTGAAACTGATTGCGTCTCATTGGTCGCCTGTGTCTGGGAGTGCTGTATCGTGTTCATGTCCTCCACCCCCCCCCCGCTGTGCACGGAGCTGTGCTTCCCATCTTTCTGTTCAAACGCAAAGTGACGCTCGTGGCCATGGCGAGGCTCCTAGTGCCCAGCTGGTGTTTCCCGCCGGCTTGTGGCAGTGATGTGGGTCCCTCTTCATGCCTGAACAGACACTGTGACCTCTGGGCCCACGGGCTGTCAGTCCGCTCGAGCGGTTGCCACGGTGACGTCAGAGCCTGAAAGCTCATTCCCCTCTCAGTGATTGGCTCTGCCATCGCTGTGGAAACAGTATGAGTGGCCATTACACTTCCCTGTACAGGGAGCAGAGGGTTAATAGAATGTGTTTTTGTGTTTGTATCTCTGCTATAGCATCTGCTGTTCGGCAGAGGTGCATCACCGTGAAATACACAGAATAGACTTGGATTATTATTTTCTTTTATTTGTTTTTTTTTTTTTTTCTCTCATGTAACAGCAGAGAAAATTTCGTTTATGGTTGGTTTGTCCTAGTGCACCAATTTTAAGGACAATAAAATCTGTAATGTAGAGTCGGACTGTAATTCTGATGGCTGGCCCTTTGTCTCGGGAAGATTGATGCTTCTCTCGGCGTTGAAAAGATGCAGCTTTGAAGATGAATGGATGGAGACAGACGGCCTCATTCTGTCAGACTGTGTTTGTCCTTCAGCGTTCTGTCATTTCTCCAGTCCTCCTGTGAGCCTGAGGCGAGGCCGGGGGGGGTTGTGAGCAGAGATTCGTCAGGAATCCTGTGCTGGGGCAAGTATCCCAGAATGCCCAGCGGTTATAGGCCACACTGCACACAGGGCCGTGTAGGGGAGATTCACTCGCGCAGAAGAGCAGGCACCGATTCCAAATGTGCATCACTATTATGGGACCTGACTGCAGCAAAATCATCAGATTATTCTCTGGAGCTGCTTTTTGGATTTAAACACATAAATAAATGATCAGATGATGAAAATGTCTGTAGTGGGAAAGATGAGGGCCTCTTTATTTTACCTTTACAGTGTAGTTGTGAAAATTATTGAGTTTATCATCAATGAGCAAAATGACTCATTAAGGTGCCTGCAGATTTTTGTCTTCTGGAGAAGTCAGTTTTTAAAGAATGTGTTTATGTGAAACAGCTCTGTAATAAATATGGGCAACCAGTTTGTTTTTCAGGATGTTTTAGGGGCTGGAACTAGAACTATTTTACAATGTTATTTGAGTTGACAAATGGTCTCCGATATCAAGTTTTACTAATTGCTTTGATGAGGGAAATGCTCACAAGGATGTGCTCTGATACCTCAGAAAATCTCATTTTAGGTCCTGCAGAACATCTTAGAAACAGAGACGGAGTACTCCAGAGAGCTCCAGAACCTTCTGTCCACCTATCTACGATCTCTCCAGAGCACAGACAAGTAAGCTCTTCCTGGGGCAAGGGTCACTGCGTAGGTCATTACTCTTACAAAATTGTTGGTACTACTAGAACTGACTGAATAATCCAAGATGACAAAATGAGGAAAGTGATCAGAAATGTGGCTGAGGATGATGCCAGAGCTTGTCCTCATCAGCTACCTTAACTATTACCAATGAGAGTTCCATGTCGATTTGTCAGCTTTGTTGGAAGAATAATTTTGGGAATAAAACTACAAGATAGTACAGTCTCTAAAAACTCATTTACATGGGAATTATCTTTGTACTTGAACAAATCAATATTAAAATCACCGGTAACACTGGCGAACTCTGTAATTCATGCTGTCTTCCAGAGGATCCCCCTGGAAGAATGGCTGTTATGGCTGGCCAAAATATCAAAGACATGCCATATAATGTCTGAATAGTGCATGAATTTCCATTATATCTCACGAAGCACAAACTGTAACTGAACGAATGTTTGAAGTGCTTAAAATGCCATTCAGAAGTTTGGATAAGTCCTGCATGGGTAGACTCGTTACGTGCAATTACTGAAAAACTAATTTTGAATCCGACCGGATCTATTAATACGGTGCCTGCGGTCCCGTTTCCATTACCAAATGCAAAATCCCGCACTTCATTAGGAAATGGATTTATTATTTACAGTTTGGCTGTCAAACGAAGTAGCTCTAAAAAGCGGGCCTTTTAAGCAACAGAAAAAGTAATGGATGACATTGTTGTCACTGTCTATGATTAATTTGAATTTCTTCCATACATCTGACTCTACCCTCAGTCCTAAGACAAGCGGAAATAAGTTCTTTTCACGCCTGTTGGATATTCAAGGGGTTACGGTACGCAATCAAAATAACATTAGTTTTGTTTTTTTCTTGCTGGCTATTTTTCTCACTTATTTCGATCCCTCTTAGTCATTCCCGGCAAGCGCGCATTTATTTATGTATTTTTACTCGCGAGTTAGAACCTTTTTTTCGTTTGCTAGTCTTATGCGCAAGTTGTAGCGCAGTGTACAGTTCACCTGCAGCCCTGGGGGTGCACTGTTGTGATTTTTAACATCTGGACATAATTAAAGTAATTTTGAGCAATGTTTCTAAAATATTTTTATGAAATTTTTGGAGATCACTGTACTCAGGTTTCCATGCTTTAAGCAATGGTTTGCTCATGCGCTTTCACTTGGCTCGCTATTCATTACAGAGTTCATTAGCACTTTAGCTAGCTAGCTAGCTAGCAAGTGATTATTACAGTTAAAGCGAACTGTAGCCTTATAAGCAAGCTAGCTAGCTCGTTATTTCTGTGCAGGTGAACGACTGTATAAAGTCCGCTAATGTCGGTACTAATTATTGCGTTTAAATGCTCTGAATTGACATTTTTTTGAGAATACGTCGTTACTACGCGAATCACGTTGATCACTCAAATGACGCGATTTGATGCAAATAGATGCGCAGTATAGAGGGATTATTAGTCTACGTCACTACATACGTCACCCCGCTCGATTGCGCATATCGACTGCAGAAAGAGAGCAGGAAGAGCCGCGACCATGTCTTGTTGTGCTGTTGGTTGCACAAACCGTTTCGATAAGAATAACAAAACGCGCAAGTTTTACAGACTTCGAGCATCAGTACTGCAGCATGCCTACAGCATGACCCCAAGCTGAGAGAAAAAAGAACATTGGTATTAATTTCGAGCAATATAATATGTTAGACTCATTGGTTTGAATGGTGATAAAGCTAGATATGCCCACAGGCACAGCTGTATTATTGCAGCAAATGAGATGTGAAATGTTTACTACAATAACGACAGTGACTGAAGACGAGGTTACATAGCAATGGAAAGATAGGATAAACTTTCATTGATCCCACAGTGGGGAAATTTCATCGTTACAGCAGCTCAAAAAGATAGTGATATGAGAGGGGGAAAAAAAACAAATGTGTACAACAAGTACAAAGGAAGCTAAAATTAATTTGTAACGTTATATTATTCTAAATTACATGCAGGTGCAGTTCGCGGTCAGGATGCAGTTGTTTTTCTTGTTCACAATGACCCAGACTTTATACATCTTTCTCGTCATTTATCCACTCACCTGCCCCTAAAGCGTATGGGTCATTAACACTTTGACTGCCAACTACGAGATAACTCATGATGGCCGGTCGGGGCCAGCGCTAGACTTGAAAATTCGGGGGAAATTATCCATCCCTTTATTGACAACAATTAGTCCTGGCTAATTCTAGGTGGTTTTCCTTTATAAACACATTTTCGAATTCAAGAATAATCAAGTGGCAATTGAAGACGCGGCTTCTCTCCCCCGATGCGATCTAACAGCGAATAATGGGCTACAGTCAGTAGAGAAAATAATTTAATTAGAATTAGGTCTATGCACTGGCACTCAGCAACGTTAATTTTGTTTTTCCAGCGAGAGCGGCATTTCAGAACTCATTTGCGAATGAAGGTAATTTCGGCAAGTACCTACACCTGTTTTTGCAGCACAGTCACGCAACTTGCTGTAAAAAATAGACCGCTGTCAGACTGGAAAATGTAAATGGAGGAAACCACGTACTTGTCACCAGAATTATCTTCACTCGCTGAAGAGTTCTGAAATGCCGCTCTCGCTGGAAAAAAAATTACCGTTGCTGAGTGCCAGTGCATAGACCCAATTATTATTAAATTATTTTTCTGTACTGAATGTAGCCCATTATTTGCTGTTAGATCGCATGGGGGAGAGAAGCCGTGCCTTCAATTGGCACTTGATTATTCTTGAATTGGAAAACGTGTTAATATAGGAAAACCATCTAGAATGAGCCAGGACTAATTGTTGTCAATAAAGGGATGGATAATTGCCCCCGAATTTTCAGGTCTAGCACTGGCCCTGACCCGCCATTACGAGTTATCTCGTAGTTGGCAGTCAACGCGTTAAGACGTATCCCATTCACTAATGTTAATTTAGCAGCATAACTTGTTTTATCACTCGGCGATAAACTGTTGTAGTAGGCTACGCTGACAACATCGCTAGCCAGCCAACATCGCAACTGCAAGATAACCATGACAACCTGTCAAACAGTTTAAAGGGGCCGCTCTTTCTGCAGTCAAGTTGCGCGTGCATCCGCCGTGTTGATAAACAAATAATCCCTCTGTGTGATGAAAGTCACGTGGGGGGACCAGATTTTACGCGACACCAGCCCTTACAATAGATATTCATCAAGGTACAAGTCTCCTTAGCTTTTAAAGAGAATTGAATAAATTGACTATGTTTAAGAGTTTAAATACAATCCCTTTGCACTAAGTGCCTTACTATGTGCCCAGATAACCCGCTGTTTAACTAGCAAAAATGGCTTTGGACACGCCCTAAATGCACTTGTGCCTCATGCTTCAGACCGAACGCTTGGATTGTTAAAATGGGGCCCACCGTCTTCTGACATTGATGAAGACACCGTAGTATTGAAACGTCAGTCCGTTTGCTCCATATAGGCTGTGATTTTCTCAGTGAGCTTCAGTCTCATTTTGTCCTCTTGACTTTGTTGTCCACAAGCTGTTTAACTCCTGATTCAGCTGAATTTTGCTGTAGGATGTGTGTTGAACCGTTATATTACGCTGCGTCTCTGTTTTTATGCGGGAAACCTTCCTTAAGATATTAAATTCTAGAAAGACAATATTGTCCACCATTCGGGCGGCAGCCTTACTACATTTTTACTCTCTCAGTGTTGACGGTCTTTACATGAAATGTGTGAAATCTTAAAAGGAATGCCACACAAATCTCCTGTGATCTGGAAAAACCTAGTATGTTTGTCATTTTTGGTAGAAACTGAGTTTAACCCTCATTTACAGTCATTAAGAGTGGTGAAAATCTTAAAACACTTGATATTAGTGTTATTTTGAACTGTCAAAATCAAGCTATTATTATGTTTTCGGTTAGGAAAAGTCCAGAATCCTAAAGATTTTGTTTAATTGGGAGAATCCTTGTCACCGATGAATTCACTAGGTTTTTCCAGATCGCAGGAGAAATGGTGACATTTGATCATGTGAGTAGAGCCTGTTAGTAATTTACCCCAGTGAGGTATCCACCGCTGGGGATTCATGGCGAAGGATCAGGCCAAACTGATCCTACTTCTCCGGCTTGGGCAGAAAGCGAGCTGCTGAATCCTGTGAGATGGTGATGCGGTAAAAGTGTTTCTCTGTGCATCTCCCTTCCTGTCAGGCTCAGCACATCGGACATCGCCCACCTCCTGGGGAACCTGGAGGAGATCAGCACCTTCCAGCAAATGGTGGTCCAGTCATTGGAGGAGTGCACTAAGTGAGTCTTTCCCTATAACTCCCTCCAGTCACTGGAGGATTGCACCAAGTGAGTCTTTCTCTATAACTCCCTCCAGTCACTGGAGGAGTGCACTAAGTGAGTCTTTCCCTATAACTCCCTCCAGTCACTGGAGTAGTGCACCAAGTGAGTCTTTCCCTTTAATTCTCCAGTCACTGGAGACTCACTGGAGAGACTCTTCCTCTTTGTGTGACTCTCTTTCTCTGTGTCTCATAGCATTGATGACTGACTCTCTTTGTGTGATTCTGTGCTTGTGTATTGGTGAGTGCGACTCTCTCTGTGTGACTCAGTGGCTATATTGGTGAGTTTGACTCTCTCGCTCTCAGTAACTCTGACTGTATATTAGTGACTGTGGCTCTCTCTTTGTGTGAGTGTGTGACTTTGTGCATCAGTGACTCTGGCTCTATCTGTGACTCAGTGCATCAATGACTCTTGCTCTCTCTGTGACTGAGCATCAGTGACTGTGGCTCTCTCTGTGACTCTGTGCATCTGTGACTCTGTGCATCAGTGACTGTGGCTCTTTCTGTGACTCTGTGCATCAGTGACTGTGGCTCTCTCTGTGACTCTCTGCATCAGTGACTCTCACTGTCTCTGTGACTCTATGCATTAGTGACTGTGGCTCTCTCTGTGACTCTGTGTGTCAGTGACTGTGACTCTCTCTGTGTGCACAGACTCCCGGAGGCCCAGCAGAGGGTGGGGGGCCTCTTCCTTGGCCTCATGCCCCAGATGAAGGGGCTGTACGTGGCTTATTGCGCCAACCACCCCTCGGCCGTGCGGATCCTCACCGAGCACAGGTGCACCACTGCCCCTTCTGGAACACACAGTCACCTTCCTGTCTGAGCACACAGCACAGCATTAACCCTGTGCCTGTGCTGCTGCTCTGTGTTTCTACAGTCCTGTAAGAACATACAGCACAGAATTAAACCTGTGCCTGTGCTGCTGCTCTGTGTTTCTACAGTCCTGTAAGAACATACAGCACAGCATTAACCCTGAGCCTGTGCTGCTGCTCTGTGTTTCTACAGTCCTGTAAGAACATACAGCACAGAATTAAACCTGTGCCTGTGCTGCTGCTCTGTGTTTCTACAGTCCTGTAAGAACATACAGCACAGCATTAACCCTGAGCCTGTGCTGCTGCTCTGTGTTTCTACAGTCCTGTAAGAACATACAGCACAGAATTAACCCTGTGCCTGTGCTGCTGCTTTGTGTTTCTACAGTCCTGTAAGAACATACAGCACAGCATTAACCCTGTGCCTGTGCTGCTGCTCTGTGTTTCTACAGTCCTGTAAGAACATACAGCACAGCATTGACCCTGAGCCTGTGCTGCTGCTCTGTGTTTCTGCAGTGAGGAGCTCGGGGAGTTTATGGAGGGGAAGGGCTCCAGCAGCCCTGGGATCCTCACCCTGACCACAGGCCTCAGTAAGCCCTTCATCAGGCTGGATAAATACCCCACCCTCCTGAAGGAACTGGAGAGGCACATGGAGGTATGGAAATATCCCATCATGAACCTGTTCAGCCCAAATTTTATCCGGATTATGGAGCAATTTCATTGACAGACCAATTAAAGGGATCGCTATTAAATTTCCACATTTTGCCGCTGGTGGGGTTACTGCCATTTTCACCAAATCCTTTCCTGTGATTGGCTGATGCGCTGGAGCGTAGAGGAGGTCATTTCTCAGTGTCGGAATGTGCAGTGAATACAGCTACCGATACTCCTCAATAGTAACGCAACTCCAGATCAGCGTACGATACACTGCTTTGTTGTTTTGCATATGCGATTATTTCTGCAGATAAAATAGACTGTAACCATTCCAAAATAGTAACTGGCTTGTGTTGCCTGTAGCATGAACATGCAAAGGGAAAACCAGTTTTGCACTGAAACCATTGACTGCATACTGTCTATGGCTGTTATTAGAAGTATGTGTCCCAACACAAATATTCAGTAGCCACTCTCGGCAAGGTTTGGACATTTCATTGCGTTCCCTGGAATTAAGACGACAGTGAGTGAGAGGTTCGAGGTGCATTCCTTGGACTGTGGTCACACACACTGCCTGGTGTACGCTGAGTGTTTTCATGAACCTGTGTTAGACACTTGGGGTATGTACATACATTTGAAAGTTTGTTCTTTTAAATACACCCTCTGTTTTCTACAGGAGCATCATCCTGACCGTTCAGACATTCAGAAGTGCATGATGTCATTCAAAAACCTCTCGGTGAGCCGCGGAGCAGTGTTTCCTCTGGGTGACGTGGGACAGGAGTGCCGTTTTTTTATGTCTTTTTCGTGATTTTTTTTTTTTTTTTTTTTTTGAGAATCTGAAAATAGATTGCTGAACCCCCCCAGTTTGCCCTCTGTTTGTGTGTGAGAATATCACTACAAATTTAGGTTTCCCTTTTTTAATCATTTAAAGGCAGGGTTGGAAAGATATTTTAGAGACAATTTTGTTACATTTGTTGAAATTCTCCTAACAGACCGACAGAAATCATTAAATGAAATGATTTGACAAAAAAAGAAGAAAATCCGGTACTTTTGGATATCACAGCCCTGTAGTGAGCCCGTCCAATCGTTTCATTCAGCCGAATTGAAATGATTGGACGGCCCACATTCCTAATTACCTGCGTGGACCCTGCCGGAGATCTCCACGTGCACGCCCACAGTGTCAGGCTCTGTGGACATAACCCTGCTAAAACAGCAAGCTGAACAAGCATGGCAGAGAAAGTGCAGTCTAAATCAGCCGCTCCGCCTGTAATCCGTCCCCCTGCTCATGATCACATGATCACGTGTCCTACTCCCCTCATCCAAGGGGCCGCACCTTTTGTTCCACTCAGAACGGAGCCTCTGCGCCGTTCATCTGCTTTCACTCTGGGACATGCAGGAGATCCCCTGCCACACCCCCTGCCACACCCCCCACCACACCCCTGCCACACCCCCCTGCCACACCCCCCCCCCCCGCCACACCCTCTGCCACACCTGCTGCCACAGCCCCTGTCACACCCTCTGCCACACACCCCCCGCCACACTCTCTGCCACTCCCCCCTGCCACACCCCCTATCCTGCCCAGTATAGCCGGCTATAGCTACATGCATTCATACATTCATGCACTCATGCATTCACCCCTCCCTTTCTCTTATGAAAGCATTATGCTCTGCTGCTTTTCCTCTCCCTGTGTTCGGTCACTCGCTCATGCAGTGAGAACTGAATTATAATCTGGGGGGGGTCTCAGAATGACTTAACAGGTGGGGTGTTAAGAGAGAGAAGCGAAGCACAGTGAGATTTAGGGCTAAATAAGGGGAACAGGCTCCTGTCGTTATTTGAAAATGGTTGAAACTGATCGTACTTTGCCGATTGCATTATCATATTAAGATTTTAAGGGTGGATATTTGTGCACTGCAGGATGTTCTAGCTCTAATGAAATGTACTTGATGATCTGCTGACTGCTATGGAGGCGATTGGGATTTTTAACAGGAAGTCAAGGTGCTTAGTTCTTCCTGTTTCTCCGCACTCATCGTTCATGGTGAGGCGTCTGTGCTCCTTGAGTAGAGTGCAGACTTGATGTAAACTGATGTTCATGTCTGTTACTTTGAGTAAATGCCATGGATGGAATCTGAAACGAAACAATCAGGCCAATCTCTGCAGCCTCATGAACAGCCTTGGGGATATAAAGTGTTGGATGGCACAGAACTTTCTTCAGCTAAATGAAGGAAAGTCTGAAATAGTCCTATGTAGCCCTTCCGACCCCATCAAATCAGTTACTACCTGTCTTTGCAACCTCTCTACCCTCGTCAAACCCCATGTCAAAAATCTTGGTGTTATATTCGATTCTGCCTTTAAGTTTGACAAGCAAGTCAATGCAGTAGTTAAAGCAGGTTTTCTCCAGTTGTGCACCATTGCCAAAATCAAACCATTTCTCTCCTTCAAAAATCTTTAAAAAGTCATACACACCTTCATATCCTCTCGGCTGGACTATTACAATTCTTCATACACTGGGATTTGTAAGACATCCCTATCCTGCCTCCAACTGGTCCAGAACTCTGCAGCCAGGCTCTTAACAGGAACCAGGAAGAGGGACCATATTACTCCTGTTTTAGCTTCTCTCCACTGGCTCCCGGTTTGTTTTAGAATAGATTTTAAAATACTCCGATTTGTTTATAAAGCCCTAAAGGGGCTGGCGCCCACCTATATCGCTGACCTCTTAACCCCTTATTCAACCTCTAGGTCACTTAGGTCAGCTAACTTGGGGCTACTGGTTGTCCCACGATCTAAACTTAAGCTCCAGGGTGACCACACCTTTGCAGTTACAGCCCCCAGATTGTGGAATACCATACCCCTCCATATAAGATCTTCCCCTTTCATAGACACATTTAAGTCCAGGCTCAAAACATACTTGTTTTCAAGCATTTGAAATCCTCTGGTTGTGGCTAATTATTTTTATCATTTCATTTTATTTTTTTTGTGTTTATGTGCTGTGTTACCTGTTGTCTGTGTTGGTGTTTTCTTAATTGTACTTCTGATTTTAGCTATTTGCTTTGCTCTGTACAGCACTTTGGTCAATGTGAGTTGTTTTAAATGTGCTTTAGAAATAAATTTGACTTTATTTTTGATTTTGTTGGCATTTGCAGTCAGTGCACAAGCATAGTTTTTGGAGTCAGATGAATTCTGTTTCCATCAGGCAATGATGCTCCCTGTTATCTGAAAGACTGAAACCTCTGTGTTGAAGAAAAGTTATTCTATATTTTTCATCCTGTGTGTAGGCTAATTGAAGATATAAGGAAACACTTGCATAATATCAAAAATCTGTCACTTTAAGGGCATCACAGATGACCATGACATGTTGCTGGTGACCAGATGACCAGCTGGGTTTCAGCTGTAAATCATCAATCACTTAAGTCACTTTAGCCAATCAGAAAACACAAGAAAATCAGTTGATACCCCCTGGCAGTTCTGTGTAAGGTAACCTCTGTGGAGGACATTGTCAAGGGTGGATTTATCATTCACAATCTCGCAGCGAAGGGAAACGGAAACAAACATTTATAAAAATTGCCAGGCCTTAATATTGGAATTGAAGCATGAGTTGAATACCAAAAGCAAAGAGTGAATCACTTCTCAGAAAACCAGAGTATGAGATCATGGGAGTTGTGTTGCCATGGTTACAGGCACGATGCCAGGAGGTTCGGAAACGAAAGGAGCTGGAGCTGCAGATCCTGACAGAATCGATTCGCTGCTGGGAGGGAGACGATATCCGCAGTTTGGGCTCTGTGATCTACATGTCCCAGGTCCTGGTGCACAGCCATGGCAATGAGGTCAGACCACACTTCACTGCTGAAAAATAATGTCACGCTGCTGCAGGGCTGCAACAATAGTGGAGCAGTGAAGTTTCTATATCTAATGAGAAGTGTTTGTTATCTGACCGTGTTTTTGGCAGTGCTAACAGGAGAAGAGTTTGTTAACTGATAGTGTTTTTGCCTGTGCTAACAGAATAGTGTGTTATCTGATAGTGTTTTTGCCTGTGCTAATAGGAGAAGAATGTGTTTTCTGATAGTGTTTTTGGCTGTACTAACAGGAGAAGAGTTTGTTAACTGATAGTGTTTTTGCCTGTGCTTACAGGAGAAGAGTGTGCTATCTGACAGTGTTTTTGGCTGTGCTAACAGGAAAAGTATATGTTATCTGTTAGTGTTTTTGGCTGTGCTAACAGGAGAAGAGTGTGTTATCTGACCGTGTTTTTGGCTGTGCTAACAGGAGGAAAGCAGTTTTCTGACAGTGTTTTTGGCTGTGCTAACAGGAGAGGAGTTTGTTATCTGACAGTGTTTTTGGCTGTGCTAACACGAGAAGAATATGTTATCTGATAGTGTTTTTGGCTGTGCTAACAGGAGAAGAGTGTGTTGTCTGACCGTGTTTTTGGCTATGCTAACAGGAGGAGAGTGTGTTAATTGATAGTGTTTGTGGCTGTGCTAACAGGAGAAGAGTGTGTTATCTCACAGTGGTTTTGGCTGTGCTAACAGGAGAAGAATGTGTTATCTGATAGTGTTTTTGGCTGTGCTAACAGAAGAGTTTGTTATCTGATAGTATTTTTGGCTGTGCTAACAGGAGAAGAGTGTGTTATCTGACTGTGTTATTGGCTGTGCTAACAGGAGAGGAGTTTGTTATCTGACAGTGTTTTTGGCTGTGCTAACAGGAGAAGAATATGTTATCTGATAGTGTTTTTGGCTGTGCTAACAGGAGAAGAGTGTGTTGTCTGACCGTGTTTTTGGCTGTGCTAACAGGAGGAGAGTGTGTTATCTCACAGTGTTTTTGGCTGTGCTAACAGGAGGAGAGCATGTTTTCTCACAGTGGTTTTGACTGTGCTAACAGGAGAAGAATGTGTTATCTGATAGTGTTTTTGGCTGTGCTAACAGGAGAAGAGTTTGTTATCTGACAGTGTTTTTGGCTGTGCTAACAGGAGAAGAATATATTATCTGATTGTGTTTTTGGTTGTGCTAAAAGGAGAGGAGTGTGTTATCTGACAGTGTTTTTGGCTGTGTTGACAGGAGAAGAGTGTGTTGTCTGACCGTGTTTTTGGCTGTGCTAACAGGAGGAGAGCGTGTTTTCTCACAGTGGTTTTGACTTTGCTAACAGGAGAAGAATGTGTTATCTGATAGTGTTTTTGGCTGTGCTAACAGGAGATGTGTTTATTATCTGACAGTGTTTTTGGCTGTGCTAACAGGAGAAGAATATGTTATCTGATTGTGTTTTTGGTTGTGCTAAAAGGAGAGGAGTGTGTTATCTGACAGTGTTTTTGGCTGTGCTAACAGGAGAAGAATATGTGTAAAAAAATAACAGTTGTTTTTGCAACAATGTAGTGTAACAGTATTTCTGACAGTGTTTTTTCAGTGCAACAACCAAAAATACAATCATGTTATTTCAGGAGAAGAATGCATATTCTTCTGATTGTGTTTTAAAAAAAACACTGTCAGTGTGACAGTTTTTGGCTCTCCCAGTTTAGCACAGCCAAAAACACTATCAGATAACAGGAGAAGAATATGTTATCTGATAGTACTTTTGGCTGTGCTAACAGGAGAAGAGTTTGTTAACTGATAGTGTTTTTGCCTGTGCTAACAGGAGAAGAGTGTGTTATCTGATAGTGTTTTTGGCTGTGCTAACAGGAGAAGAGTTTGTTATCTGATAGTATTTTTGGCTGTGCTAACAGGAGAAGAGTGTGTTATCTGACCGTGTTATTGGCTGTGCTTACAGGAGAGGAGTTTGTTATCTGACAGTGTTTTTGGCTGTGCTAACAGGAGAAGAATATGTTATCTGATAGTGTTTTTGGCTGTGCTAACACGAGAAGAGTGTGTTGTCTGACCGTGTTTTTGGCTGTGCTAACAGGAGGAGAGTGTGTTATCTCACAGTGTTTTTGGCTGTGCTAACAGGAGGAGAGCATGTTTTCTCACAGTGGTTTTGACTGTGCTAACACGAGAAGAATGTGTTATCTGATAGTGTTTTTGGCTGTGCGAACAGGAGAAGAGTTTGTTATCTGACAGTGTTTTTGGCTGTGCTAACAGGAGAAGAATATATTATCTGATTGTGTTTTTGGTTGTGCTAAAAGGAGAGGAGTGTGTTATCTGACAGTGTTTTTGGCTGTGTTAACAAGAGAAGAATATGCTATCTGATAGTGTTTTTGGCTGTGCTAACAGGAGAAGAGTGTGTTATCTGATAGCGTTTTTGGCTGTGCTAACAGGAGGAGAGCATGTTTTCTGACAGTGGTTTTGGCTGTGTTTTCAGGAGAAGAATGTGTTATCTGATAGTATTTTTGGCTGTGCTAAAAGGAGAGGAGTTTGTTATCTGACCGTGTTATTGGCTGTACTAACAGGAGAAGAATATATTATCTGATTGTGTTTTTGGTTGTGCTAAAAGGAGAGGAGTGTGTTATCTGACAGTGTTTTTGGCTGTGTTAACAAGAGAAGAATATGCTATCTGATAGTGTTTTTGGCTGTGCTAACAGGAGAAGAGTGTGTTATCTGATAGTGTTTTTGGCTGTGCTAACAGGAGGAGGGCATGTTTTCTGACAGTGGTTTTGGCTGTGTTTTCAGGAGAAGAATGTGTTATCTGATAGTATTTTTGGCTGTGCTAAAAGGAGAGGAGTTTGTTATCTGACCGTGTTATTGGCTGTACTAACAGGAGAAGAATATGTTATCTGATAGTGTTTTTGGCTGTGCTAACAGGAGAAGAATATATTATCTGATTGTGTTTTTGGTTGTGCTAAAAGGAGAGGAGTGTGTTATCTGACAGTGTTTTTGGCTGTGTTAACAGGAGAAGAATATGTTATCTGATAGTGTTTTTGGCTGTGCTAAAAGGAGAAGAGTGTGTTGTCTGACCGTGTTTTTGGCTGTGCTAACTGGAGGAGAGTGTGTTATCTCACAGTGTTTTTGGCTGTGCTAACAGGAGGAGAGCATGTTTTCTCACAGTGGTTTTGACTGTGCTAACAGGAGAAGAATGTGTTATCTGATAGTGTTTTTGGTTGTGCTAAAAGGAGAGGAGTGTGTTATCTGACAGTGTTTTTGGCTGTGCTAACAGGAGAAGAATACCTTATCTGATAGTGTTTTTGGCTGTGCTAACAGGAGAAGAATATGTTATCTGATAGTACTTTTGGCTGTGCTAACAGGAGAAGAGTGTGTTATCTGACTGTGTTTTTGGCTGTGCTAACAGGAGAAGAATATGTTTTCTGATAGTGTTTTTGGCTGTGCTAACAGGAGAGGAGTTTGTTATCTGACAGTGTTTTTGGCTGTGCTAACACGAGAAGAATATGCTATCTGATAGTGTTTTTGGCTGTGCTAACAGGAGAGGAGTTTGTTATCAGACAGTGTTTTTGGCTGTGCTAACAGGAGAAGAGTGTGTGAACGGACAGCATTTTTGGCTATGCTAACAGGAGAAGAGTGTGTTATCTGACTGTGTTTTTGGCTGTGCTAACAGGAGGAGAGTTTGTTAACTGATCGTGTTTTTGGCTGTGCTAACAGGAGGAGAGTGTGTTAACTGATCGTGTTTTTTGCTGTGCTAACAGGAGAAGAATATGTTATCTGATCGTGTTTTTGGCTGTGCTAACGAGAGAAGAATATCTTACCTGATAGTGTTTTTGGCTGTGCTAACAGGAGAAGAATATGTTATCTGATAGTGTTTTTGGCTATTCTAACAGGAGAAGAGTGTGTTCTCTCAGTGTTTTTGGCTGTGCTAACAGGAGGAGAGTGTGTTATCTGATTGTGTTTTTGGCTGTGCTAACAGGAGAAAAATATGTTATCTGATAGTGTTTTTGGCTGTGCTAACAAGAGAAGAATACGTTATCTGACTGTGTTTTTGGCTGTGCTAACAGGAGCAGAATATGTTCTCTGATAGTGTTTTTGGCTGTGCTAACAGGAGAAGAGTGTGTTTTCTGATCGTATTTTTGGCTGTGCTAATAGGAGAAGAATGTTATCTGATAGTGTTTTTGGCTGTGCTAACAGGAGGAGAGTGTGTTATCTGATAGTGTTTTTGGCTGTGCTAACAGGTGCAGAATATGTTATCTGATGATGTTTTTGGCTGTGCTTACAGGAGAAGAATATTTCATCTGACAGTGTTTTTGGCTATTCTAACAGGAGGAGAGTGTGTTATCTTATGATTTTTTTGGCTGTGCTATCAGGAGATGAATATTTTATCTGATAGTGTTTTTGGCTGTGCTAACATGAGAAGAATATGTTATCTGACATTGTTTTTGGCTGTGCTAACAGGAGAAGAGTGAACGTTACCTGCTCTTGTTCCCCCACGTCCTACTTATGCTCTCCACCAGTCCCAGGATGAGTGGTTTTGTTTACCAGGTCAGTGCATTAATACACGCACACACGCACACACGCGCACACACACACACACACACACACACACACACACACACACACACTCTCACACACTCACACACACACACACTCACACGATGCATGTGCTCATGTACGCCCACTGTCAGTCATCAGGCAGTGCAGATTCAGGCCTGTGCCAATTAGGTAGTTTCTTGGTCAATTTACTTTAGATTTTTGTAATACATTATGATAAAATCTGCCTGACAGACTTTTTTCAGACATTTCTTGGACCTAATATTCTGTCATATGAAAGAGATATTTTTGCTGGTGTGTTGTTCTTTCTGTGCAATTTCATTTTTATGCCGTAGTTGGATTTGAAACCCATTAACCTTCATCCTGATCAAGATGGCTGTAGTAAATTTGTAGACTTTTTCTCCATGATTGAGTATAATTCTGGAGCCCCGTTGTTCTCTGTAGGGGAAGCTTCCTCTGAATGGAATGACGCTCTCCAAGCTAGAGGACACAGACTCCTACAAAAATGCTTTTGAAATATCGGGTAAGTGTTTGTGCATCTAAAATGGTTCGTAGTCCCTCTGGTCACGTTTCTGCGGCTCGTGTGGGTCATTGAACAAAATGCTTCATTTTAAACATGGAATTCAAGGCTTTTAAAGGGCTTAATTGTATCTCCCCGACGACGATAGTCAGGAGATACTATGGTTTAGTTCCGGGGCCATCGCCGCCACAAAGATTTTCCTGTTCCAGGCTCTGGAGGGGTCAATGTTTATAGGATTTTTCTCTAAATTTGCATAGTCAAAGATGTTTATTTGGCAATGCTCAAGATCAATACTCGGCAATTTCCGACATTCAAACATTTTGTCGAAAAATTTTTTTTTGCAGATGTTGTGTTTTCTGCTCATTCTTAGCCACATTTACATATATATACATGTACAGGGATGTATATTAATGTCATAGCAAGAGTAAAAACAGTAACATTGCGGCTGTAAAAATTTGCTAAAAATTGATCTCTCATGGGGATCGGGGAGATTCACGATTCTGTCCCTGCGGCGACCGAGTTATCTAGTTTTGTATTGAGTTTTAAATGCACTTGATTTTCTGTGTTCATGTCTCTTGCTTCTCCCTTCCGCTTATTTTTGATTTCTAGAATACGTGTTGCTATTGGAAAAACTGCAAAACAAAAACCCTATCTGCTGTGAATTCAGTTGCAGTCATGGAATTGCTCAAAAGATCCTTGACTAATGAACTATTGTTGGTATGGGGATATTGTCGGCCGGTGGAAGGAATACTTCGAGGATCTCCTCAATCCCACTGACACGCCTTCCGTAGAGGAAGCAGAGGCTGGGGACCCAGAGGCTGATTCATCCATCACTCGGGCTGAAGTTACTGAGGTAGTTTGGAAGCTCCTCGGTGGCAAGGTACTGGGGGTGGATGAGATCCGCCCTGAGTACCTCAAGTCTCTGGATGTTGTAGGGCTGTCTTGGTTGACACGCCTCTGCAGCATCGCGTGGCAGTTGGAGACAGTGCCTCTGGGCTGGCAGACCGGGGTGATGGTCCCTCTATTTAAGAAGGGGGAATGGAGGGTGTGCTCCAACTGTAGGGGGATCACACTCCTCAGCCTCCCGGGTAAAGTCTATTCCAGGGTCCTGGAGAGGAGAATTCGGCCGATAGTCGAACCTCGGATTCAGGAGGAACAATGCGGTTTTCGTCCTGGTTTGTGGAACACTGGACCAGCTCTATGCCCTCCGCAGGGTGCTTGAGGGTTCATGGGAGTTTGCCTAACCAGTTCACATGTGTTTTGTGGACTTGGAGAAGGCATTCGACCGTGTCCCTCGTGGCATTCTGTGGGAGGTGTTCCGGGAGTATGGAGTCCGGGGCCCTCTATTAAGGGCCGTGCGGTCTCTGTATGACCGGAGCAGGAGCTTGGTTCGCATTGCCAGCAGTAAGTCAGACCTGTTCCCGGTGCATGTTGGACTCCATCAGGGCTGTCCTTTGTCACCGGTTCTGTTCATTATTTTTATGGACAGAATTTCTAGGCGCAGCCAGGGGCCGGAGGGAGTCCGGTTTGGGGACCAGAGGATCTCATCTCTGCTTTTTGCGGATGATGTTGTCCTGTTGGCTCCTTGAACCAGGACCTTCAGCATGTACTGGGGCGGTTTGCAGCGGAGTCTTGGCGGCTGGGATGAGAATCAGCACCTCCAAGTCCGAGGCCATGGTTCTCGACCCGAAAAAGGTGGCTAGCTCCCTCCGGGTTGGAGGAGAGCTCCTGTCTCAAGTGGAGGAGTGTAAGTATCTGGGGGTCTTGTTCACGAGTGAGGGAAGGATGGAGCGTGAGATTGACAGATGGATCGGTGCAGCGGCAGCAGTAATGCGGTCATTGTACCGATCTGTTGTGGTGAAGAAGGAGCTGAGCCAAAAGGCAAAGCTCTCAATTTACCAGTCAATCTACGTTCCTACCCTCACCTATGGTCATGAACTTTGGGTCATGATTGAAAGAACGAGATCTCGGGTACAAGCGGCTGAAATGGGTTTGCTCCGCAGGGTGGCGGGGCGCTCCCTTAGAGATAGGGTGAGGAGCTCTGTCACCCGGGAGGAGCTCAGAGTAGAGCCGCTGCTCCTCCACGTCGAGAGGAGCCAGCTGAGGTGGCTCGGGCATCTATATCGGATGCCCCCTGGACACCCTCCTGGGAAGGTGTTCCGGGCATGCCCCACCGGGAGGAGGCCCCGAGGAAGACCCAGGACACGCCGGAGGGACTATGTCACTCGGCTGGGCTGGGAACGCCTCGGGATACCCCCGGAAGAGCTGGAGGAAGCGTCCAGGGAGAGGGAAGTCTGGGCATCCTTGCTTAGACCTGCTGCCCCTGCGACCCGGCCCCGGATAAGTGGAAGAAGATGGATGGGTGGATGGATGGATGGATGGATGGATGGATGGATGGATGTTGGTATGAGGCTTGGCTCCATAGTGAACCCCTTTTATATCACATTATGGGATTATCTGTAAAGGCCTGTCATGGTGCTGCAGGCATTTATTCGATCAGTTGGAGCTGTTACTGATCTGACCACACATCACCTGATCTCTACATCCTGGATTAATCACTGATGTTATGGTTGAAATTCAAGCTCACAGATTCTCTGGCCCTGATGCTGCTTTGCTTCATAGTGATCTCACTGTGAGTAGCAGCGGAATGGCATAGTGATCTCACTGTGAGTAGCAGCGGATTGGTATCTCTCCTGTTATCACCGCAGGGCCTATGATCGAGCGCATTCAGGTGGCCTGTCACAATCAGCAGGACCTGCAGGACTGGCTCGATCACCTGCACCGTCAGACCAAACGCACCTCACTCGCCATGCCTGCCGCAAAGCCACAGTCCGTCCCCTGTCATACGGTCAGTCTTTGCCTTTGCCATAGCTTAATGACAAGATTGCAGCCCAATCACATTTATACAGCAGTGTGAATTTACATTATCTTCACAGTTCAGCTGCATTGTTGTGATCATAGAATTTTGCGATATGTTTTTCTGTACATTTTACTCTGTGCTCTGTACTCCCTACACTGCTGTTACTGAATTGAGTTCTCAATACAAACTCCGGCCTTCCTCTGTACAGCTCCCCTCACACCCCCTGACTCCATCCAGACATTCTGAGAGCCGGGGAACAGCAGTGGCCCCTGCCTACCACACACTCCCCCACCTCTCCTCCCACGGCACACCCCACAGCACTATGATGTGGGGGCCCCTTGAGCCCCCCAAAACCCAGAAGCCATGGAGCCTGAGCTGTCTGCGACCTGCGCCACCCCTGAAGCCTTCTGCTGCCCTCTGCTTTAAAGAGGTACAGGGATTTGTATAGGGGCCAAATACTGACCCATGCAGCACACCAATCTACCCTGGTCTATAATTCAAATTTCTACAAATTTGGTTGTAAAATGTTTGGCTATTTGACAAAATCCTAGAAACTCTGAAGAGATTTTGTGGTTTTCTATGACAGGCCTGCTTTTCATTATTAGTATTATTATTTCTTGTTCTTGTGAATTATTTGCTTTTTACTATAATGAGTTTTTATGAACACAGTTCAGCTTTGGCAAGGGTGCAGGTAAAATGTGTGATTCCAGCGAAGCATGAGAATTTAACTGAATCGATTCAAGCCTCCTGTAACACCTCCCCTGTTCTCGCCCCTTTCCCAGGACCTCAGCAAAAGCCCCAAAAGCATGAAAAAGCTGCTCCCCAAACGCAAACCTGAGAGGAAGCCCTCAGAGGAGGAGTTCGCCCTCAGGAAAAGTACGTTACACTGTCCTTTTTTACTCCCATTTACTTTGTACCAACTCAACAAATCTCAGCCTTCTTGCATTGGCTTGGAAACGCATGGACACACGGTGGTGGAAAAAATGGGACATTTGTGATTCTGTTTGCGCTTTTCACCCTGTTGAGGAATTGGAGAATTAGCAGTTACATGCAGCAGAACCCATTTCCATGCAGTACTTCCCATGTCAGTATAATGAACATGATCTCATTTTAATGTTTTATCATGATATTGTGTGTCGTAAAAGGTGTGTTTTATTGCGAAGGGCTCTTGTGTGGAATATTTCATTTTTGATAATGGTGTGACTCATCTGCACAGTGACAGGTGTGTGATACACAATGATCCTAGGCTGTAAAGTGCTGGCTTCTCTCATGTATCCCAACTCTTAGTGCCTCAGGTTAAGGATGTTTGACGGAAAAGTTTGGTGAGCTGGATTGGTTGGGGTCTTCCAGCCTTACTGCATACAGAGCTCTGTGCCTGAGCTCTCTCCTGAGATTAACCTGCCGTTCATTTGTTCTTTTCCCATAATTCATTATATTAGGTACGGCCGCCCTTGAGGAGGACGCCCAAATCCTGAAGGTCATCGAGGCCTACTGCACCAGCGCCAAAACTCGACAGACGCTAAACTCAAGTAAGATCACATCCGGCGTGTTACGCTTATGGTCAAGAGATCGCACACACTGCACAGGCTGCGGAAAGTCTGCAGTCCAGGAATTATTATTTTCCGCAGATCAGAGGCCTGCTTACCAGTGTAAATCAGTGAGGTGGCAGTACTGGCAGGACTGGAGTTATTTTTTGAGGCTGCATTGTTTTAAAGCCCTCGGAGCTCCAGTGCATTATATGACCATCTGACACCATCTGGATGTGTTTCTGATAGCAGCTGTATCATCCAGTGCTGTTACTTGGAAACCGACTTTCTTGATGGCATTGGAGGGCTGGAGGGACAGTAAAGGTTTTGCACCGTAAGCTTGATCGAGAAGCTGAACCAGTGTCCTTGTTATTCTCCTGAGTGAGGTGATTTTTCTCTAGCTGTTTCCTCAACTGTGTCTCAACGGCCTGGTTTCACCGTCCCTCTGCTCTAACACTGTCCCTTAACTCTGTGTGTAGTGCTGCTTTCATTCCTGCACTCTTCACCTCTGACCTCTCGCACTCAGGAGCTCCGGCACCAGTACAGTCCCTCTCAGGCCGCTCTTCCTGAGTTCTGTAGATTGATTGACAGCTCAGTGTTACTGACACTCGTTTAACACTGTTTTCTCCTCTTTCTCTCCTTCCCTTTACTCTCCTGTGCATTTTCCCTCCTTTTTTGTTCTTTGCTGATTTTTCCTTTTGTTTTGGTTCGTTTGATCCTTTATTTTGGTCCCAAACTCCTTTCCATCGTACGACCTGTCATCTCGGTTTTATTTTTTTTTTTCCCATATTTTGACTCCTCTTTTAAAAAAAAAAAAAAAAAAAAAAAAAACTTTTTTTTTTTTTTTTTTTTTTTGCCTGTTTTGTGCCCCTGATCCCATTTTTGCCCTGAATGCCCCTTTCCCCATCCCCTCCACATCTATATGATTTGACCCCCATTGGCACCCGACCCGCAGCTTGGCAGGGCACAGATCTTATGCATAATCACGTGCTGGCGGACGATGACCTGTCCAGCACGGACTCTCCGGTGCGTCGCAACAGCGTTTCCCGTCCAGAGCAGACCTCTGACCTCTCGGAAGACTCAGACTATGACATCATATGGACAGCCCATAGTAACAGGATGGTTTCCTCCTCTCGTAAGAGCCGCTGCTCCTATATCTCTCACCAGAACTGAAGTGCTCCTTTTCAACTGTGTTTTTTCTTAAATGTTGTGTTATTGTTTTGATATTTTAAAGCCCTTTTTATCCAGCTGCTTGTTGCCTTGTCACAAACCTCCTTTTTTTGACCCCTGGCTGTGTTGTGTAGCGGTCCCCTCTGCAGTAGGCCCCTGCTTTTTCTCGACTCCACTGTGTAGAGCAGAACCTTTGTTTTAAACAGGCTGTTTGACAGGAGCGCCCTGGGTACTGAGGGGATTTTTGGTTTTTGACGGCTGATACAGGGGAGACCTTTGGCTAAAGCCGATGGATTTGTCGGGAGGGAAGAGCAAAACTCAACAGCTACTAATTGGAGTTCAGAAAATGCCTGGTTGCTATAACAGTGTGGTATATTTAGGTGTTCTCCCGTGCTTTGCTGCAGTCTGGCTCTTTGCTTTTCTAAAACTGCGGCACTCAGCAGCTGAACTGCACACTGCTGGCCTGTACCGCTGGGGCGGGATGCACCCCTCTGCTTGGGCAGAGGTGGGGCTTTGGAGAAAAGGGCCCTGATAACTGCCCCCCTAGTTCCGCAGGGCCACTGTTCCTTCAGTATTGAACCATCCTGTTGGGCTCTCAGCCTGTTTGGAGTTTCACGGCCAGGGTTCAGTGAACAATTAAACATTTCACATCCTGTGCGCTGGTGCGTATTTGACTGGAAAATTAATTACTGCCAGTATTACTCACTGGCACAGATGAGCATGTGCTGCAGAACCTGAAGTTGATTGAATTGTGCGAACGCTGCTGAGGAAGAGACGACCTGGGAAGAGCTTCTCCTGTCTTTCTGATTTATAGAGAGAAGCTACATTGCATTGCTGTACATGAAGTATTACTTGGGTAAATATGCATTCTTGATTTACAGTAGTAAGCCCCTAAAACTTAAATTAAGGTTAAACCTATAAGTAATGCTTTTTATGTATCCGGCACACTATGCATGTTCATGTATGTGCTGTGACAGCTGGGAGAAGCAAGCTTGTCTCTCTCACGAAAACTTAAGAGCCGAGATGTGCGCTCTTTTTACACACTTTTGCAGGTGTTGTAAATGCTGAAATGTGACATGCAGGTGCTCCCAGTGTAGAGTTTGCTGAAGGGTGTGATCTCTTCTGCAGGAAGAGACAGAGTTTGGTGGACGGACTTTAGAGTGACAGTGTGTTTAGCGAAGGTCCTTCAGTGGAGTGCAATGCTGGCTCTGCTAAACTCAAACGTCTCATTGATGTGTCTCCCTTCGTGTGCCGGAATGACTTCAGGATGTTCAAACCTGACTTCTGTGCGAAATATTTTGGGACCAGTAGTTTTTTGCTCAGTTTTTGGGCCACTTCTTATTTAATGACCAATCCTGTCGATAATGTAACGGTCAGTGCAGTTTTCAGTGTTTCAGTTTCGCTGAAACCACGTTGTGGACGCCCGTGTAAATATGTCTGTGTTTAGGGTTTGTCCTTACAGATGCTCCAAACAGCGTGGGAAACGTGAAAATTTCAGGCTAATTTTATTGGCCTGAGGACAGGAATGTCGCAGTGAACAGAACCGCTTCCTGAATCCGTTTCCCAGTTTGGATCATGAAAGTTGGCGTGTTATGTTGTGAGCTCCATGTGTGTTTGTTAGCTCCCTTCTGATGGAAGACCTGCACCGCGCACATATTCGGGTCTCACGGGTGGGCTGTAGCAATGCTAAAATCCTGGCTGTCTTATGTTTTATACTTTGTGACCTAACCGTGAGTAATGTGTGTGTGAGGGACGATAATGAACTAGTGCTCTTTTAATTTAATGTACTTTAAAATATTGTATATTTGCTGTATTATTGTACAATGTGTGTATTATATAACTTACACCTGGTGTGAATTGTGTGTAATATATACCACTTTTAAGTCCTGAGTACGTGTATGAGAAAGTGACCACAATTGTAATGGAAGATTTTAGAAATTACTTTTTTTTTTTTTGTTTGTTTTTTTGTTTTTTAAGCTCGACCTGTTTTATGGTTTGTCAGATTAAACAAGCGACTGTATTAAGGTACCCAATAGAACATGAAAATGTGTTATTTTTGGAACACTGTATGTATTTTCTGATAAATGTGAATTGCAGTGATGTTTCGCGGATGTGGTTTGTTCCCATGATGCGTACGGGGCGGCTGGCGATAATAATGTGGTTTGAAGGTCAGCTGTTGCATCCTGGTGTTTCCTACTTCACCAAAGGCTTCGATTTTATTTTTTTTTTTGGGGATGGGGAATGGGAGGGCTTTTCAGATAATGGTTTTGTTATTTATTAGTCAGTTTATGTTAAATTGTTGTTTCTTGTTTTGATTTTTTCTGTACAAGGCAACAGGCCTCTGGAGATGTGATCTGAATGTAGTTTTAAACAGGGGCGCACAGCTCTAGTCCTGCATGCCTTCTCTCCAAAAGAAGCTCACTTGTCACCGTTCTGTAGACTATTGAGGTTAATTCGTGCCGTTAAACACCTGCAGTATGTGGTTCTCCCTGGTGCTCAGACGATGATTCGGAGCAGAAGTCGGCACTGAAACCTTCCACAGATGGACTCTAGCTGTGCATCCCTGCTCTCTGCTCTCAGTTAGGTGGGATTGCGATAATCAGAAGTGCCTGCCAGGCTCTGGTGTGTGACGCGAATGAAAACATGGTTTCTATGCGGTTGTTCTTCTCCTCGAACCCTGAGAACAAACCTTTTTGGGCGTCTTTATAATATTCTTCTTTGTATTGGTGTTTAATTGAATGCAACACAAATGTTAACAACTGTGTTTCCAAAATCAGAAAAAAAAACAAAGGAAGTGGAAAGTGTCTAACCTTTGGTAACTCCTTACAGCTGAACCTTTTTAAATAAACTTTGATGGTCTGTTACCTCTCTTGCCTTGTGGGGTGTTACCCATAATGCTTTAGGGCTGATGCATGACACTAGCGCTCCACACGCACTCTGCGTCAGCTTAGTCTGATTGCAACTTCACTGCAAGCAGCACCCAATCACAACCAGTCAGTTCTGGCAATCAACCAATCATTTTCTGGGGAGCTGAAAACAAACTGCAGACACTGTCTTCTTTTAAAACAGGATCGTGGAAGGAATCGGGCCCTCACATGCTATTTCCTGAAGAGGAGAAGATTATTGTGGAAGAGACTAACAGCAATGGTCAGACTGTAATCGAAGAGAAGTAAGACTAATATCCTCTGCATGACAGTACTGGGTGGACGAGTGTATCTTCATGTTATCTTCAGAAGTCACATCTGTCCTCAGGGTTTGTGGTTTGGCTTGATTCTTCTTCGTCTCACGGATCAAGGCAGTTTTGCTGGTTCACCTCTGATGCGAGAGGTTGATTAACTCCATAGGTCGTTGACCAGCTGAGTTAAAGCTATAGTCTGTGATTTTTCACAAGGTTAAAATCATTATCTTAAGTTTGATGATGATTATGGCTCTGAGGTATCTCCTACACACGACTCACAGCAAAAGGAACCAAAAAAAATCCCCCCCCTCTGGAGGCTGCTGGCACTCAAAGAAATCAACCAATAGGAATCATTCGGGCCGAATAGGTGTTTCCCTGGCTCGGGTCTGCAACTCCTTTTCTGCTGCCATGTACCTCCCTCCCTCGTTCAAATTTGGCAGTCGGGGTCTCCTGCCCTCCCTCTTCCGCTGTGCCCCGAAGCCGCCCTGCTGAGACGTCACGGTTGTTTAGGTCAGTGCTGGCTTACTGCAGTGAAAGCTAACCTTAGTAACGTTATTTCCGTCAGCCTACTTATTATTGAAATTACGTTAGCGTTAGCCTCTAAATGCTGGTTTGTTGGGAGCATTGGTTGTGAGAACAGGAAACAAATCTCGATGGGGGAATGGTTTTGGGCACAACACTGGACTTATATGCTAATATGCTTTACACATTGGTTGTGTAAAGTCATTTTGAGCGTTTATTTGCTCGATAGAGATCCACATTGCAGTGTCAACGCTAGTTACAGTTAGCCTATATGTAGACCTTATATGCTAGTATAGCTAACATGTTTACACATTGTTTGCGCAAAATCACTGTGTTTGTTTGGTTGAGGCAGCTCAGTGCTGTTGTCGTTATGAAGATAAGAAGCTAAACGTCAGCAATTCTTTGTCTCCATGTCAACCCAATAGGCTAAAATGCCTGTTATGACTGTACAATGTTTCTGTGAATTTTCTTGCCGGGGAAGTACACAGTGAGGTCATATTCATCCAGAAATGTTTAACTTTTTATATCTCCGACATAGTTCGATGTTGACAATGAAAAATTTTGCTCTCCACTGAAAACCGGCACTCTGTGTGCGGCGAACCTGCTCTCTTCTCAGCAGGAGGGGGCGTGTCGGTTTCCGAGGGGATGAGACGATGCTTTCAGGGGAGGGCGCATGGCGTGGGAAGAGGCACAGAGGGGGTGGGGAGGTGTGTGTGGCGGAGAAATCGTAGACTATAGCTTTAAGATGGCGTAAAATTTGTGGTCCATCTTTTTTTGTCTGTTGTCTGCCGTCCGTAAACAATATGACCCGTAATCTCTAGCGGCCACGAGTGTTGATTAAATTATAAATAACCTGGTCTGCTGCACCTTTAGCAGATAAACCACTCTGAGGCTGTTTCTCTGCTCTTCACCTCTAACAGTGGGCGTGGCAAGGTAGTCATATTGAAAACTGAAGCTGTCTGTAGACCTTTCTAATACAGATAAAGAGCTGAAAATTGGTATGGTAGCATAATACAACATGTCTCAACATACAAATGATGGATTTTGACAACATCTGAAAAATTGCCATTCTGGGACCTCTGACATTCCTTTACTCGCAGACTCTTATTTGAATGATTTGTAACCTCTGATGGTCACGAGGATTAAATTTGAGGAAAATTTGCATACATTTCATTTCAGCCTAATTCTCCACTCCCAAATAGGCAAGGCAGGGGCACAGACCAGTCGAATGAAAACATTGGTTTGACCAGCATCATTGCTGTTGCCATGTATGGTTTTTTATTTAAAGATATTTTTAAAATCAGGACCTTGTGTCATTGTCATGTTTCTATCATGCAAAGGACCATGAAATTGTTCCGATTAAATTTTACGCTTTTGTGTTTGAAGCCTGAAACTGAAAAAAGAAGCTGTGTATGTAGAGTTCCAACAGAATCATTAGAAATATAAATCATGGCTTTTATTATTTAATTGTTTCTGCTATATCATGCCATTCCCCCTGTTTTAGGAGCCTTGTGGACACAGTTTATGGGCTGAAGGATGAGGTGCAGGAACTGAGACAGGTCTGTTACTCATGTTTTCGTACCTCAGATTGAAAGTGCAAATCGTGAGATATTGGGCGTTTGAGAACCACATTACCTGCCCCATATCGATCAGCATCACTGAAGGACTTTAACATGCATCTCATCTTCTTCGAAACAGGACAATAAGAAGATGAAGAGGACGTTGGAAGAGGAGCAGAGAGCTCGTAAGGAGTTGGAAAAGGTGGTTAGGCGAGTTCTGAAGTCCATGAACGACCCCTCCTGGGACCAGAATAATTTGTGAAAAGTGGCACCTGCATCATTTCTTCTCTTTTTTGTTTGCTCATGTTATCATTTTTCGTGTCGCGTTTGAGGGTACGTCCTGCGCTCTTGAGAGCCGCTGGTCCCTGTAGGGCAGGATCTTGCTCAGATCACAGACTGGGCGCTTCGCTGTGATGCTGTGGCGCTCTGCATCTTTAATAACTGGAAACGGGGGTCTGAAATGGCGGTCCTCTAAGGCCTCTGTGTCTGCCGGTTTTCAGTTTGTATCAGTGCCATTTCAGGTGAAGCCAATGCTCTGCGTTTTCATCTGGCCTGCCTGGCTTCTGATTGGATAAACACCATAAAAACCGGCAGACACTGCAGCCCCTACAGGACTGTGGCCCGAGGGCGACTGGAAGGGCGATGTTGGTCTATGATGAGATGGAGATGGTGGGAGGCAGCTTGTGGAAGTGAGGTTACGGCGTCTACTGCGACTGAGTGCACTAACTCAACACATCGGGACCAAATCCACTCACCCGGGGTCAGAGGTCATAAAAGCACGGAGAGCATTCTAGAACCGCCACCTTTCTCTCTAGTGCTGCTTGTTAATTGGCCATTTTTTTTCTCCATCTCTAACTGTTCAGCAGAACTCGACAGGCTACTGTTCAGAAACACAAACGGGTGTCATCATCTGTGCAGGGGTGGTAGTAATGATTTTCAGTCCCTAATTGGCTGCACGAGAGGCAAAGGATTTTGGTGTCATAACCCTCCTCAAGAGCCTCCACATGCAGTGACGGGGGCTGTCGAGTGGGTGTTCTCAGCAATAAAACCAAACCATACTGGCACTATTAAAGATCAAGCGCTTAACATCTCTTATCTCCTCAGCAGGCGAGGTCAGTCACATCCCTGTGCTGACTAAACGCTACAGCCAAATATGGGGGAAGTTCAGGAACTTTAGTGGCGGAGATGGTGTAGATAGTGTGTTGTCTCGTAGAGTCCCTGGATAGAGTTGCGGCAACTAAAGAATAGGAACCATTTTTTGTCCACCGCGCAAAGCCGAGCCATTGAGCACTATCAAATTTGTTGGATTTTTTAATCCTTTTATCGGAAGGGAAACACATTCATTTTAGGGGAAAAACCGTAAACCAGCCAGCAATGCTTTCGACAAGCAAGAGAGGAAAATGTTCAGACAAAAAAAAAAAAAAAAAACGAACTCATTCACTTTGAGACAGTGCCCGGTATTGCAATGCAAACAAAAATGGTCCCATGACCATATATTCTGGAACCCTTAAGTCGCAACTCTATCGAGGAACTGTAGTCTTTTGTGGTCTGACTGTGTGACGTCACAGACTGACTGGTGAGTGCCTGTGTGTTCCTGCCCACACTGAAGCCGAGAACAGAGATGCCTGAATCGAGCACGTCAGCAACCGCAATCACTAACTGCTCACTGCAGCTCACCGCAGCAATACTGCCCCAATACGACTGGAGATATTTCAGGGGAATTCTGTGCTGGTCGCCTTAAGAACCAGTTTTGTAGACACTTCTGGGTTTTTAATTACCTCATTTTTTTTGTATGTGTTTTTGTATTCATGTTTTGTGCAGCTGGAAATTGACTATAGACCTTTAGTCCGTGTTGACTATTTTTATGTTTCAATTTTCATATGAGATTCTGTGAGAGATCGACGTTTATATTGTAAATACTGCTGGGAACTGTGCCTTTTCAAGTTGGTTTCCTGAAATTGATTTAATCTCATTAATTCTCATAAACATAACGGCTTTTGTGAGAAACATTCATATTCCCGCCGTGTTAACACATACTGACACTGAATCAGCTGTTTGTCGTTTGACTCTTCAATCTTTTCCTCTAAGTTAAGTATGTAAATGAGATTGTTTTATGAAAAGAGCTGATATGCACTGAGTTGGTTTTTCCAGTATCTGGTGAGAATATCATCAGATATGTCCATTGTGACCACTGTATTTTTATCCTAACGCTGACCTGATGTGCATCGTTCATGTGAATTAAACCTGTACATAGACTCCCTCTGCACCGCTTCCTCTCTTCATTTCCGCTCAATCCGCATCCAAAAATTCTTTCTTGTTCTCTTCTAATGAACAACATGCTTTTTTGGTAGAGTAGCTTGCGCTCTCAGTGCGGTTTCAGACGGTGATCTTTGCTCTTTGATAAAGGATCTCCATCATAGCCTGGGAATGAAAACTTTGTTGAAGTGTCAAGACTTCAGCATTTTGGTCACTTTCGGGTCCTCTCGGTGTCTCCTGGCGGTGGGAGTTGGACATTATCACTCGGCCGATGCAACACTTGATAGATGTGCACATCTAGTGCTGTTGTGCTGCATTTCCTGTTTTCAGCTCTGAATTGAACTGACTGTCGCAGATGGTGGGTTTCTAAACCTTGATTTTCTCCTGTAATGTTACTACCATAAGCCACTGAGGGAGGGAATCTTCTGTTTTTTATCGTCTCGTTGTGCATTACATGCTGAACCCCAGGCTGATTCTCTAGGTCCTACATGCCTGTTTGTACATGTGTCTGTGTATTAATTTGTATACCTCATCATACTTACCGAAGTACATGCTGAACCTAGAGTAAAGAGGACAGGAAAATGCTGGCGAGAGTCACTTTGGAATATCAAAATGGAGGGACTCATCGCTCACTCGTTCAGTACAGTATCTCACTCATGATACTATTCTGCACTGAATGACTGAGTGAAGAAGCTGATAGTAAATCCCAGCAAATGGGGAAGAAGATCTACACAGGTGACCAAAGATGCGCAAACCCAATTCTGTGAATTCCAGTTCACAGGCTGTTCAGAACAGGCCGGACTAATGGTTGCCATCTACAAAGAGAAAAGGGGCAACAGGAGGCTTCTTTTTCATCTTTAAGTAATCCCCATGTGATCTTTGGATGCTGAATGTTTATTCAGACCTCGGTCTCTTTCGATTGCGTGGTCTTGTGTGAGAAAGAAGTTTTGATAAAAGCAGAGTCAGTGTTGACATGCGAAGCAAATCGCTGCATTTGCTTTAATAGAAAATTTCAGTCACTCCCTGTTTTGGACAAAGGATTGTTACAGTCAGTTAAATGAATAGGTCACAAACTTTTGCATAATTAGATGAGCAGATTTATTAATTCGCTGATTGTCAGGGGTTAAGGGAACTAGAGCAGTTTGCTGTAGGGCTCGGCTGTGGGTTCGCACAAACTAGTGCTGTTAGCTAAGTGTCAGCATCGTTGCAAAAAAACTTCCTGAAGTGGATTTTTTCTTCAGAGTAGACCTTGCTCTGATGAAATCACTGTAGCCATTACACAGCGTACTATTGCTGAAGTCCAATATGCACTTGAGCAATCAGAGGTGGAAATGGACAGACTATAAAATGGAATGCAAAATATTAAAGATGAAATGATACAAAAAACATTTTTGGTGAATACCAATGTGAGATAATATACTACTCAAAATTTGATAGGGATCATAGGAATTTTTTTGTGAAATGACATGCAATTTGGTAACTGCCACTGATGAACAATATATTGGATAAATGACATGCAGTCAGACACAAAACACATTTGCAAGTGCATTTAATGACATTAAATGGGCGTGCAGCCTCACACTTTTGGCTTTCACGAACACTTCATGGTTTCACCTCTGACATGTAAAGTGAAAACAGACAGTGTTCGTTTGATGTTTCATTACCACAGTTAATGTCAATAACGGGTATGGCCTCCCCTAGCTTGAATGACGGCTTGACAACGTCGGGTCATACTGTCAATCAGAACCCGGATGCTTGCAATTGGAATGTTGTTCCATTCTTCAACAAGGGCATTTCCGAGGTCTTCTAGAGTTGTGGGTTGTGCCCTACGACCGGAAATGGCGACCTGCAGCATGTTCCACACATGCTCGATAGGGTTTAGGTCCGGCGAACGCCAGGGCCAGTCCATGCGGGACAATTGTCTCCTGCTCTAGGAATTGATTCACCACCCTAGCACGATGGGGACGGGCGTTATCATCCATCAAGATGAAATCAGGGCCAACAGCACCAGCGTATGGTCTTACGTACACATTGAGGATCTCATCCCTGTTCCGCACCCCTGTCATCGTCCCTCTCCCCATGACATGCAGGTCCGTTCTGCCATTCCTGCTTATTCCTCCCCAGACCATAATTGATCCGTCACCATAACGGTCGTGTTCGTTGATGTAGGCATCATTAAATCGCTCACGTTGTCTTCGCCACACCCGTTGCCTCCCGTCAGTAAAGTCCAAGCAATATCGGGACTCATCAGTAAAGAGAACTGGAGCCCAATCGTTGTGTGTCCATGTGACATGATCGTGAGCCCAATCCAAACGGTCACGCCTATGACGCACGGGTCAGTGGGATTCAACACATGGCCTTCTTGAGTTGAGGCCGGCAGTATGAAGACGATTCCGTGTCGTCTGAGTGGATACCCTGACCCCGAGGCGTTATGAAGGTCATTTCGTAGGGTGGTGGCTGTCCAGAAAGGATGACGTCGTGCCTAAAGTGTGAGAAAGTGGTCTTGTCGTTGTGTAGTCAATCTCTGACGACCACCCCCATGACGGTGTGCTGCTGTACCAAACGTTTGATGCGGTTCCACGCTCTGTTCTACAACGCTTTGGCTGACGTTAAGTGCATTAGCAACGTGGCGTTGTGAGAAGCCAGAGTCAAGCATTCAGATGCATCTTCCCAATTGCTCTGAAGTCAATCGACGTCTAAGGCGTTGAGGAGACATTGTTATTGCTAAATGTAATGCAAAAAATTTGGGAACTTCCAAATTTTCACCAACAAGCAACACACACGTCTGAGTTGAAATGGTGAAGTGTTAGTCAAAGCCAAAATGTGAGGCTGCATGCTCATTTAATGTCATGAAATGCACGTGCAAATGTGTTTTGTGTCTGACTGCATGTCATTTATCCAATATATTGTTCATCAGTGGCAGTTACCAAATTTGCATGTCATTTCACAAAAAAATTCCTATGATCCCTATCAAATTTTGAGTAGTATATATATTTGCTTCTCTTGGTTTAATTTTACAACTCAGGATTACGTTAGACAGTTAGTGTGGTCAATTAATCAGCAGTCTCCACCATATCCATCCATGTATCCATCCATCCCCATATCTATCTATCTATCTATCTATCACTCCATCTATCATCCCTCTCTCACTCCACTTATCCATCCATTGATCAATTTATCTAACCATAATCCCTCTATCCTATCATACTATCTATCCATAATTTATCTACATCTGTCCATTTTTCCATCTCTCTATCTGTCGATCTATCTACAGTATGTATTCATCCATCCCTTTATACGTCTATCTACAGTATCTATCATCCGTCCATCAGTCTATTTATCTATCTGAATCCATCCATCTCTCTTCCATCCACCTATGTTAACGTAAGCATGTTAACATGTTAATACTACTGTTAGCATGCTTACATTGGCTACCATGCTAATAACGATATACCATGCTAACATGCTAATGCTAAATTTAGCCTTCTAACACATGCTAATGTTGGCATGTTGATGCATTAATGCTAACCACAGAGCTAAAGACAACACTAGAGTGAACACGAGACCAGTTTTGGTGAGATTCGCATCCGCCATCTTACCGAAGGATAGTGTCTCGCATGGAACTGAGAAACATTAGAGGAAGGTAGTTCAGAGGTAGAATACAGAGATTATGTTGATGAATTTTATCATATATAATATTTTTACTGTGAAAGAAATTAATACTGGTAATTATTATGAACCAAGATGAACATTTAAATATTAAACAAAAAAATTGCCATAATCTAGAGTCAGGAGCACTATAGGAATTCAAGGTACAAATCCGTGTTCAAAATATGAAAACAGCATTCCTTAGACATAAATATATAACTCTTTTTATATATATATATATATATATATATATATATATATTTACAGTTAATTTAAATGTAATTTTTTGAATTTTAACAAACGATTCAGAATTTCCTGACAACGAACACCCGTAAACAAAATAATTATTAAATAATTGTCGTGCTTGTAGGCTGATGTGTGTCACCAGTCCAGTGTTTTTCATTTCATTTTATCTAGTCACATATACACATGTATAGTGTTAGATTGTGCAATTCCCCCGCCGATTCCTTACACAAAATGGCGGACGCTTCTCACGTTTTGCGGTTGGTTCAGCCAATGAAGTTGTCCACTCTTGTGTTTTTTTTTTTTTTGGCTCTGTGATGCTAACATAATCAGGCAAACGTGTTGATGCAGATGTTTGCATGCTAAAAAGCTAATGCTACTCTTGGCGTGCTAACTTTTTACTGCTAATGTAGCTTGCTAACATGTTAATGATAATGTTGGCATGCTAATATATTAATATTAATCTTCAGATGCTAAAATGCTATTGCTGATATTGGCTTGCTAGCTTGCTAATATTAATTTTAGCATGTTACCATGTTAATGCAAAAGGTAATGCTAATAATAGTGCTAACATATTTAAGTTAATGATGGCACGCCAAAATGCTAATGTTAACAATCTCATGCCAACATGCTAATGCTAATGTTGGCATGATAACATGTTCATGCTAATATAAGCCTGCAAACTTATTTATGCTAATATAACATGCTAAAATTTTTAGGGTAATATCAACATGCTAACATGTTAATGCTAATAATAGCATGCTAGCATTTTAATGCTATCAGTTTATCTTCCCATTCATCCATGCACTCATTCATTTATAATGTGTGTCTATCATCTATCACTCCACCATCAATCTATCTGCCCATCCATCTATCATGCCATGCAGGTGTTCTTAAAGAAGGCATTGGTGAGCTCAGAAATACAAATCAGCTGGGCTAGTAAGACCACAGATCACAACTGAGCTGGATAACAGAGTAATTCTTGCACTGGTTCGGAAATACCCCTTTAAAAATCTGCTTGTGCCAAAATGATGGATGAAGAAGAATGGGGAGAGTATGTGGCTCAGTGGTTAAGTGTGCTGGTCTTGGGGGCGAAATTGTAGGGGAAACCTGACTAAGAGCTGAGAGGTAACCTGTGAGCCCATCCAGGGGGTGAAGCAATACTCCTAGTGATATCGTGCTCAGAACAGCAGAGATAAACAGAGCCACTTGGCTCGGCGCAGACATTATGCAAGAGTGAATCAGTCTTGAACAAATAACCGATCGAACAAAGGGAAACTGTCGACTTCTGCTCCATCACAATGTCGGCTAGGCACAGAGCGCGCTCCATGCTTTCATTATGTGTTTTCAAGGAAAAAATTTGACTTGCCTGCACGATGCCCTGACAAAAACCACTGAAGAGCTGATGTCATACGATGTTTACCATTTTCTAATATCTTCTGAAAAGCCTTCAAAGATGAGGACAGTCTGTTATGAAAGCAAAGCGAGGACAAACTGTACAGTGATGTGCATGGTGCTGGCCAGGTGTCCACGTGCTTTGACCCATATAAAGAGAGGACATTTCTATGAGTCATACTGATTCCAAACTTTGGGAGCCAACTGGAAATTGAAGTTGACCTGTAGACATGAATTGCATTTAAAACCAGCTATTTTTATATACAAGGTTATTACCTCTCAATTTAAACAAATATGGCTTGTTTTTCTGACTAAAAGGCAATTGGGAAACTCTAATTAATTCATCCTGAAGCCTTTTTTCAGGGCTCTTAAAGGGTTTGCTGGGTTCTAAGGTATGTGTCCCTAACAAAAAATAAAAGTAATAGAACGCATGGTGAACCTCATACCAGTGACGGCACAGACAAACATACACCCTCCGTAACACGCAGTTCATTTCCAACTGTTTGTTTGAAAATTTTTGGGTTGACTGGCCTTACTCAGGGCGGCACAGTGGTACATGAGGCACGGCTGCCATCTCACAGCGAGAAGGTCATGGGTTCAAGTCCAGCCTGGGGCCTTTCTGTGTGGAGCGTGCATGTTCTCCCCGTGTTCACATGAGATTTCCTACTGCAGACTAAAACGTGTGGTTGGTAAATTGGTGACAGTAAATTGCCCATAGGTGTGAGTATGTGAGTGACTGATTGGTCGGTGCGCCCGGCGATGGATTGGCGAGCTGTCCTGGGTGGGTTCCTGCCTCTAGCCCATAGTCAGCTGGGAGAGGCTCCAGCTCCCTGACGACCCTGGTGAAGGAGAATCGCTTTAGATAATGGATGGATGGACTCGGCTTGTTCAGGCATTTGCAGTCCTCTGTCCCTTTCTCTACTGTCTGACAGTAATGCCAGGCCTCTGCCAAGAATTCACCAAATGATGAGGCAAGAAGAAAGGGCAGGATATTTTGTCTTGATGCCCTCTTTAGGCCTGATATTGTCTGATTTTATTAGGTCTCATAACTGCCATTTTATCTCTTTTTTTTGTAAATGTTTTTTCCTGAAAGGTTTGAAAGGAAAGCAATAAAGCCCATTCAGAGGGTGTGAATGCCGAAATCCCCTTTGGGAGATTGACCAAAGGGCTCCTTTTCTTTCGCTGGTAATCAAACTGGAGCCAAAATGAAATTGGAGGTTTCTTATGAAAATAGCCTTTGTTGCCTGGAAGGCTGGGTGATACATAAACAATAAGCAGCCTCTTTTGTGCGGGTAATATATTCATGCTCTCCGTGAGGTGTTACAGCCAGCGCTGGGCCGCTATAAAAGGCAGCTCCAGGTTAGATGAAGAGCATTCTGCTCTGCCAGGTTTAAGGAGTTGGAGCGGCTGAGCTCTCCCTCACTCTTCGTGAAGAGATCGACTCTGTTCCCTCCTTACCCTGCCAGTCTCCCCTCTCCATCTCTCTCACTCTCTCGTCTCTGTCCTCTCTCTCTCTCCCTTTCGAGAGGTCGTCTCAGGTACGTCTCTGCTCGGTTTGAGACGTCTCTGGGGGACAGCATTAGCTGTAGGGGGCATGAGGGTGCAGAAGGAGACAGTCTCTCCTGTTCAGAGTTCATCACTGCAGTGGAGGGAGGGAGAGAATGACCACAGCCCATGAAGTGAAGGAGTGAATTTTCCCAAAACTACTTCTGCTTGCTACTCTCATCCTGGGCTGAGGAGCTTTAGCACTGGAGGTGCAGGATAGTCTGGAAGATGGAGGAACTGGAGCGTTGGGTGTCCGGGATGCTCTTCGCCATGGTGAAGGAATCACATTCCTGCACAGTGCAGTTGGGTATGTACAGCGTGACGTCTATGGTACAGGGGACACACTGTAAAGAGATGAGCAGGCAAATGGGGAGCGTTTATATGAATGCCGTTACCGCTAACACGATTCCTCAGGTTTCTCAGAGAGAACAGCTAGTGTTTTTCTATTTGTTTAGGCAGACAAGAAAGAAACATGACCAATATTTCTTGTGTTTTAACTCCTTAAACTCCAAACTATTAGAAATTACTCCTGCTGATTCTAAGAAGCACATTAATGTACAGTACATAATATTTACATGATTTTTTTGTTCTGAATTTTGATATGACTGTTTAAATGAATATCAAAATTTTAATTAATTTTAATTAACTGCATCAGAGCTGTGCAAACTCATTCAATATTAAATGAATTAAATAAACTTAGAAAATGCAATACATGAGGTCGGAACAGAAATATGTTATGCATCTCTTGTGTCTCCCTCATTTTGAGCAATCTCAACTTTTATTTTCACTTATCTTTCATAGTCAACTGAATTTTCCATACAGAGGAATGTTTAATGCTTCATACTCTTTCAATTTATAAACCTTATCATGAAATCATAAATTCTATAGCATTTCCCCTTACATAAAAGGCACTCTAAAAGATATGAAGTCTTTTTGAAAAGCGCAAGTAAAGCCGTGCGGAATTCTTTCATAACATCACTACTCTTAATTGAGTATCAAAGTATGTTCCTTTTGGATGGGAGCTGTAGATTATGATTTCTGACACTTGGGGCTCTGACTTGACTTCAGTTAAACATCATACAACCCCAATCCCGAAATAGTTGGGACAAAGTGTCAATTGTGAATAAAATCAAAACGCAATGACTTTCAAATCACACCAGCCAGTATTTTATTCACAATAGAACAGAGATAACATAGCAAGTGTTGAAACTGAGAAATTTTACAATTTTATCCACAAAATGAGCTCATTTCAAATTTGATGGCTGCTACAGGTCTCAAAAAAGTTGGGATGGGGGCCTGTTTACCATGGTGTAGCATCTGCTCTTCTTTTTAACACAGAGTGGAGGCATCTGGGCATTGAGGAGACAGGTTTCTTGAGTTTAGCCATTGGGATTTGATCCCACTCTTGTTTAATACAGGCTTCCAGGTGCTGGAGAGTTTTGGGTCTCCTTTGAAGGACTTTTCGTTTAATTATGCGTCAAATGTTCTCAATCGGCGAAAGATCAGGACTGAAGGCAGGCCAGTTCAGCACACAAACTCTTCTACTATGAAGCCATGCTGTTGTAATGGCTGCAGTATGTGGTTTTGTATTGTCCTGCTGAAATACACAAGGCCTTCCCTGGAATAGATGTCACCTGGAGGGGAGCATATGTTGCTCTAAAACCTTTATATACCTTTCAGCATTCATGGTGCTTTTTAAAACATGCAAGTGTCCCACACCATATGCACTAATGCATCCCCATACCATCAGAGATGCTGGCTTTTGAACTGAACGCTGATAACAGGAGGGGTGGTCTTTCTCCTCTTTAGCCCGGAGGACACGACGCCCATGATTTCCAACAAGAATGTCAATTTGGACTCGTCTGACCACAGGACACTTTGCCACTTTGCTAAAGTCCATTTTAAATGAGCCTTGGCCCACAGAACGTGGCGGTGCTTCTGGATCATGCTCAACAATGGCTTCCTTTTTGCATGATAGAGTTTTAGGTGGCATCTGTGGATGGCACGGCGGATTGTGTTTACATGCAGTGGTTTCTTGAAGTATTCCTGGGCCCATTTAGTAATGTCAATGACAGAATCATGCCGGTGAGTGATGCAGTGGCGTCTGAGGGCCCGAAGATCACGGGCATCCAGTAAAGGTCTTCGGCTTTGTCCCTAACGCACAGAGATTTTTCCAGTTTCTCTGAATCTTTTGATGATGTTATGCACAGTTGATGATGAGACCTTCAAAACCTTTGCAATTTGACGTTGAGGAACATTGTTTTTAAAGTATTCCACAATTTTTTTACACAAGCCTTCACAGGTTGGAGAGCCTCTGGCCATCTTTACTTCTGAGAGACTCAGCCTCTCTAAGACATCCCTTTTATAGCCAATCATGTTACACACCTGATGCCAGTTAATTACTTAACTTAATTACTTGCTAAATGTTCTTTCAGCTGATTCTCTTATATATTAATTTTTTTGCCCTTTTTTTGCCTGTGTCCCAACTTTTTTGAGACCTGTTGCAGCCAGAAAATTTGAAATGAAGTCATTTTGTGGATTAAAATGTAAAATATCTCAGTTTCAACATTTGAAATGTTATTTATTTTCTATTGTAAATAACATTGACTCGTGATCTGAAAGTCATTGCATTTTGATTTTATTCACAATTTACGCTTTGTCCCAACTATTTCGGAATTGGGGTTGTACATCAGCGATGAACTGTGTATTTATCAGGGGTAACGTGTTTTTTTTTTTTGGAAATTATATGCAAATATTATAGCAGGGAATGACACTGCTCTGTTAATGAACTGAAGCTTGAAGTGGGGAAACAGCCTGGTTTAGACTGCAGTGACTGGGGCAGTTAAATGGTGTATGTGGTTTAAATCCTGGTCTCCTGTAACATTGTGCCGCTGGTGTCGAGAAGAAATGTCAGAGTTCCAGTACAAGCTGTGGCTGAGAGTTCTGTTGGGTGAAATGCAGTTTGCCTCAATAGCGCCACCGTCTGTTGGATAAACCCTACTTTACTGTGTAAGGGCTCATTTGGTTGATCAGAATCCCAGTGATTGCGGAGAGCAGGCTGAGGGGCCATTCCTGCCTACTTCAGTAGCGTAGTCATGTCAGCTGGCTCTGACTAAAGCAGCTTTCCTCTGTACACAGTGGGTAATAGTGTAAACAGAGTGAGATGTGTACCAGTCAAAGTGGAGTCACGTATATTCATCGAATAGGTCCAGTGTTTGTGGGACACGATCCGCCCACAGACTGTATAAAAAGATGGAGGAAGCAACCGTGATGTCACCCATTGGTTTCAGCATACCATTTAGGAAGCCTCCATTTTGGCAATTTGAACAGCGCCATTTTGTCATTTTTAAACCGGATGTGATTACTATTGGACGAGAGCCTGAATTGAAGATCCAGAGAGGAGTGAGGGGTGGGTATACGGGTGGATCTGACCGTATCTGACGAGGACCAGAAGATAGCCATGCCCCTAAAGCATATTCTGGCTTTATTCTTTATTCTAGTCTATTTGGGACCATAATTTACGAAAATGAACATCACAATATATCGAAGGAGACTTGAAACTTGCGATAGATACCATAAAGTAATGTGGAAAATCATTATTGAAACAATAAATCAGGTGGGAAAGTAGGGTCATTTTCTTAAAGACTTTTGTAGCATTGAACTTCTTTCTGTAACCACCGATGTCGCCATCTGCAGGCCATTAAATAGAATGCAAATTTTAGAGATTTCCGCACTGGCCTCAGTTTTCAGGCCTGGGCGCTGTGTCCATCTTTTTATACAGTCTATGGATCCGCCGCTGCACTGCGTTCTTCCTCCCTTTCATTACATGTTGGTATTTGAGCTATATCTATGGTGCCCTCTAGTGCCCATTGATAATGACATCACTGAACAATCAGTCTGTTGATGGACCATTTTCTTGCATTTCACATACAAAAATAAAAAAAATACCTTTGTCCTAAAATATATACTTCCAGTCTAGAAAGCATTGGTCTCTGGATGAGCAGTTTTTAAAGTTTTTAGCAGAAGTAGATGAGCATTTCTTGTATTTATTGCTGTGTCGTGTAAAACAACGCAGTGAAATGGTCTGAGATACAGTGGCGATGAAACTGCGCTCCTATGTAGGGCATGTGGACTGTGACTTTGGTACCATATGAAATAATAGTCAACATGGTATATGAACGCCAAGTATAAAAATGCACACATTGCTGTCCTACTGATCAGGCATTTAATCAATTTAGTTTTAATGTATTTTCATTGGTAGCAATGTATTCAGTCTTTGTTGGAGTAATGTTTTGGTAAATGTACTAAATTCATATATTTTATGCACAGATGTTGTTATTTTCTATGACAACAGCTACATCGGCAACCTGTGACCTCTGTTCCTTTATTTTTGCTGGAATGGCTCTGTATGTGCAGGGACACTGTTGGGTGGTTTGCCATGTGCATATTTTGTAAGAATTTCATACATTCATGTCTCTTTTTGGGGGACAGCCTGCGTGAGGATGACCTGAATGAAATTGAAGGTTTATGTTTGGTTTATGTCACCATCAAGTGGTGAAAATGAATAATTATCTCAAGGAATTCTGACATGGGGTCAAAATGCCCCCCATTCTGCTCTTACCTGTATGTTTCAATCTGTTATTTCTTTGAAATATATGTTTTTGTTTTTGTTTGTTTTGTAAAGGGGGTAATACTAAGTACTGCTCAACATAAGTATATTCTGAGGAAACTTTATTTTCAAGAGGATGAATAAGTGTTGCTGCAAAGTTCACTTTTTCAAGCTTTATCTTTTACATTTCTCCTCCTCTCTTCGCTGTGTTTTCTGTGCTGAGCTTGAAATGTGCGGTTTTAAGACATTCTTGCACAAACACTACACCGGGTGTATGTTCACGTGCCTGTGGAGTTTTCGAACTTTGATGTTTCGGACATGAAAAATAATTTTTGAGTTCTAGCCTGCATTCATTATGGCTCAAACGTCTCAAAAAATAAAAATAAATTAAATTAGAAAAATAAGAAAATGGCAGTGTTTTGTGACAGACACTGTGCTTATGTGCTTATTCATCACTGTGAGTGATTGATTAACTGCTATTGCACATTAAATATGTTTTTAATTCCTTTCATTTATACTCCATTTAACCAATTGTTCACTTTGTATCGTTGAACATTGCATAGGTCATGACTGAATGGATGAAAAGACTGTTTCTGAGCGAATTACGGGACGCCCTGCTGGGCTCTGAGAGATAATGCTTCTATAAGTTGATTTGTGTATAAGCATTTTTACATCCTGTAGAATTCCACCTGAGAGCCTTTCTGAGGTGGACTTGAAGTTAGCCGCATTTATACAGGTTTATTCTGAGAAATGGTTTTAACAAGCAATTACATGGAGGTTATCACAGTCACAGAAAATTCAAACTTCACATTTTTTAATAACTACTGGGTGAGCTTTACAGAAAGAATATGGAAATGTGCTTCGAATTCTCTCCAAGGCTCTATTGAAAAGCCAGACAATGGAGCATTTGCAGCCGTAATGAAAAGCCTGAGCAGCGGCAAAATTGAGTGTGACCGGGAGTATCAGTTATTTACTGCGAGAACAGGGTCAGATATTTACTGTGTATGGTTCCTGTGACCCACTGATTGTCTAGGATTTTAAATACAGTGACCTGCACTTTTTCTTTCTCCAGTAGCAAGTCATCTGAAATACAATGTTGGAGAATGCCTGTACAGTCGCATCAGTGGAGTTGTGACATTTCAAATAATGAACAGACTATGAAAATAGGAGAAAATCCCATAAGGTTCAGGGTGCTCTGAAAGGTGGTTTACAGCCAATGAGGCAAACCGTGCTCTCGGGTTGGGTCTACACAGTATTGCTTGTTAACTCCATCCGCCGAAGGCTACTGCAAGCTACCAGACAAATCTGAATTAAAATGTAATTTCCCTGACCCAGGATTACCTTATACCAGCTTTCACCGATGAAATGTACAATTTCCCTCCTGTCAACGTTGGGTTAGGTATGTGGTTTAGCTGTTCACTCATGGGTCACCACACTTGCCTGTAAAGGGAAAAAAAAAAAAAAGTGTCCTGCCTGCTCGCACATGACATGATCATTCAAGATGGATCAGGTGATAGATGCTAAACTAAAATTGGCTTAACTAAAATAAGATATTTTAAAACACCTCGGTCTTCTCGTTCAAAATGTCTTACACTGCCCTGGTCTGGACCATGAGGGTTGAAGCAGACAGGCTTCAGATAATCTCCCTGTTAGGGGCTCTCATGACTCTCTCCTGTCAGGAGGTAAAGCGCAGCACCGCTATATAAGCACAGCACCGCTACAGAAGTACAGCTCTCCACCCCTATAGAAGCACAGCACTCCACCACTACAGAAGCACAGCACCGCTACAGAAGCACAGCACTCCACCACTATAGAAGCACAGCACTGCTATAGAAGCACAGCACTCCACCACTATAGAAGCACAGCACTGCTACAGAAGCACAGCACTCCACCACTATAGAAGCACAGCACCGCTACAGAAGCACAGCACTCCACCACTATAGAAGCACAGCACCGCTACAGAAGCACAGCACTCCACCACTATAGAAGCACAGCACCGCTACAGAAGCACAGCACTCCACCACTATAGAAGCACAGCACTGCTACAGAAGCACAGCACTCCACCACTATAGAAGCACAGCACTGCTACAGAAGCACTCCACCACTACAGAAGCACAGCACCGCTACAGAAGCACAGCACACACCACTATAGAAGCACAGCACTGAAACACAGCACTCCACCACTACATAGAAGCACAGCACTCCACCACTATAGAAGCACAGCACTGCTAAGCACAGCACTCCACCACTATAGAAACAAAGCACAGCACACGAAGCACAGCTAGAAGCACAGCACTCCACCACTATAGAAGCACAGCACTGCTATAGAAGCACAGCACCGCTACAGAAGCACAGCTCTCCACCACTATAGAAGCACAGCACTGCTCCACTATAGAGAAGCACAGCACTCCACCACTATAGAAGCACAGCACTGCTATAGAAGCACAGCACTCCACCACTATAGAAGCACAGCACTGCTATAGAAGCACAGCACTCCACCACTACAGAAGCACAGCACTCCACCACTATAGAAGCACAGCACTGCTATAGAAGCACAGCACTCCACCACTATAGAAGCACCACTATAGAAGCACAGCACTGCTATAGAAGCACAGCACTCCACCACTATAGAAGCACAGCACCGCTATAGAAGCACAGCACTTCACCACTATAGAAGCACAGCACTGCCATAGAACCACAGCACTCCACCACTATAGAAGCACAGTACCGCTATAGAATCACAGCACTCCACCACTATAGAAGCACAGCACTGCTATAGAAGCACAGCACTCCACCACTATAGAAACAAAGCACTCCACCGCTACAGAAGCACAGAACTCCACCACTACAGAAGCACAGCACTCCACCACTACAGAAGCACAGCACCGCTATAGAAGCACAGCACTCCACCACTACAGAAGCACAGCACCACCACTATAGAAGCACAGCACCGCTATAGAAGCACAGCACTCCACCACTATCGAAGCACAGCACTGCTATAGAAGCACAGAACTCCACCGCTACAGAAGCACAGAACTCCACCACTACAGAAGCACAGCACTCCACCACTACAGAAGCACAGCACCGCTATAGAAGCACAGCACTCCTCCACTATAGAAGCACAGCACTGCTATAGAAGCACAGAACTCCACCACGACAGAAGCACAGCACTTCACCACTACTGAAGCACAGCACCGCTATAGAAGCACAGCACTCCACCACTATAGAAGCACAGCACTGCTATAGAAGCACAGCACTCCACCACTATAGAAGCACAGCACTGCTATAGAAGCACAGCACTCCACCACTACAGAAGCACAGCACTCCACCACTATAGAAGCACAGCACTGCTATAGAAGCACAGCACGCCACCACTATAGAAGCACAGCACTGCTATAGAAGCACAGCACTCCACCACTATAGAAGCACAGCACTCCACCACTACAGAAGCACAGCACTCCACCACTATAGAAGCACAGCACTTCACCACTACAGAAGCACAGCACTCCACCACTATAGAAGCACAGCACTCCACCACTACAGAAGCACAGCACTCCACCACTATAGAAGCACAGCACTTCACCACTACAGAAGCACAGCACTCCACCACTATAGAAGCACAGCACTCCACCACTATAGAAGCACAGCACTCCACCACTATAGAAGCACAGCACCACTAGTGTTTCCCAGTTTTGCTTTTGTCATGTGACTGACATGAAAACTAAGTTAAGTTTGTTTCGCTGCTCACGTCTAAAGCTGTGTTGCTTTATAAATACTACAAAACCCAAAACCAGTGAAGTTGGCACGTTATGTAAATCGTAGATAAAAACAGAATACAATGATTTGCAAATCCTTTTCAACTTATATTCAATTGAATACACTGCAAAGACAAGATGTTTAATGTTCAAACTGAGAAACTTCATTTTTTTTTTGCAAATAATCATTAACTTAGAATTTAAAGGCAGCAACACATTGCAAAAAAGTTGGCACAGGGCCTTTTTTTTACCACTGTGTTACATCACCTTTCCTTTTAACGACACTCAGTAAACGTTTGGGAACTGAGGAGACCAATTTTTGAAGCTTTTCAGGTGGAACTCTTTCCCATTCTTGCTTGATGTACAGCTTAAGTTGTTCAACAGTCCGGGGTCTCCGTTGTCGTATTTTACACTTCATAATCGCCACACATTTTCAATGGGAGACAGGTCTGGACTACAGGCAGGCCAGTCTAGTACCCGCACTCTTTTACTACGGAGCCATGCTGTTGTAACACGTGCAGAATGTGGCTTGGCATTGTCTTGCTGAAATAAGCAGGGCGTCCATGAAAAAGACGTTGCTTGGATGGCAACATATGTTGCTCCAAAACCTGTATGTACCTTTCAGCATTAATGGTGCCTTCACATATGTGTAAGTTGCCCATGCCTTGGGCACTAATACACCCCCATACCATCACAGATGCTGGCTTTTGAACTTTGCACCTATAACAGTCCGGATGGTTCTTTTCCTCTTTGGTCCGGAGGACCACAGCGTCCACAGTTTCCAAAAACAATTTGAAATGTGGACTCGTCAGACCACAGAACACTTTTTTTCACTTTGCATCAGTCCATCTTAGATGAGCTTGGGCCCAGCGGGCCGGGCGTTTCTGGGTGCTGTTGATAAATGGCTTTCGCTTTGCATTGTAGAGTTTTAACTTGCACTTGCAGATGTAGCGACGAACTGTAGTTACTGACAGTGGTTTTCTGAAGTGTTCCTGAGCCCATGTGGTGATGTCCTTTACACACTGATGTCGGTTTTGATGCAGTACCGCCTGAGGGATCGAAGGTCACGGGCATTCAATGTTGGTTTTCGGCCTTGTCGCTTCGTGCAGTGATTTCTCCAGATTCTCTGAACCTTTTGACGATATTACTGACCGTAGATGATGAAATCCCTAAATTTCTTGCAATAGCTCGTTGAGGAATGTTGTTTTTAAACTGTTCGACAATCAGCTCACGCATTTGTTCACTAAGTGGTGACCCTCGGCCCATCCTTGTTTGTGAATGACTGAGCATTTCAGGGAAGCTGCTTTTATACCCAATCATGGCACCCACCTGTTCCCAATTAGCCCGTTCACCTGTGGGATGTTCCAAATAAGTGTTTGATGAGCATTCCTCAACTCTCTCAGTCTTTTTTTTGCCACTTGTGCCAGCTTTTTTCGAAACATGTTGCAGGCATCAAATTCCAAATGAGCTAATATTTGCAAAAAATTACAAAGTTTACCTGTTCGAACATTAAGTAACTTGTCTTTGCAGTGTATTCAATTGAATATAGGTTGAAAAGGATTTGCAAATCATTGTATTCTGTTTTTATTTACGATTTACACAACGTGCCAACTTCAAAGGTTTTGGGTTTTGTACATGTTGACATGTAGACTATCTAAAGCTGGACGTATGTGGTCGTGCCATATAAAATATTTGTAAAAAAATAAATAAAAATACTCCTGGTTGCTGTGTGTTTATGATATCCATGTAAGGTACAGTGCCGTGAAAAAGTATTTGCCCCCTTCTGGATTTTTTTTTTTTTTTTTTTTTTTTTTTTGCATATCTGTCACACTTAAGAGCCATTCCACGAGAGATTGACATTCAGTGCGCAGTTGACCCCCCTGGAATTGAATGAAACTTGGCACATAGGTAGATATGAGTGTCTCACAGAAAAAGCCGAATTTTTATGTCCGTATTTCACTTTGCCTGGTGATAGCGCCACCTGGAAGCCACTAAAGTGGCTCAGTTTTGCTGTTGAGGCCACATTTTACATCAACTATCATGACTTCAGGGTACACAGTACCAAATATGTTATACTTCTATCATGACCTTAGACACTTCAAGTCCTGTTAGACTTCAGCACCACATCAGCGCCAAGCTGGGTTACTACGTTATTGAGCCAGAATTATTTGAGAAATAAGACCAAAAATTCAAAATGGGAATGGGAATACAATAATACCCCAGACATATACCAAACTAGAATGCTTTATTATGTGTTTACCCACAACAAGACTATTATTTTCAGTGAATAGTACTTTGGTATCTCGCTGTGTTTGTGCAATGGACGGCCAGAAAGATGGTTGAAATCCATTTTTGGTGCATGTTTGCAGTATGTTTTCTCTGTTACCCAGATTTGTACTGTGAGGGTAAATGCTGTTTGTTGTGCTTCTGGAACTCTACTTTCAGGAATACCAAGCATTTCTTTGGTAGTATCTACACTTTCAAGCTAGACGGAGCCAAAGTTGGAGGAAAACTCAGAATGGTCAATTTCATAGCAGATTGTGCCTATGTTTAGGTGGCATTATTTTTTTTTTTTTACCCAGCAAGATCGAGATCTGATATTCTCTGGATACATAGTACCTTTGGGGTACATTACAGCATTAGTAAAATCTCAATGGTAGTATTTTCAGTGTAGATCATTTTAAACATCAAAAGTCGGAAAAATTCGCCCCCAGGGGGCACTGTACACTGGATGCAAGTACTGGCCATCCCCAGCGAAGTACCAAAGAAATTGTTTTTGAATTGTGGTGCACACAGCTAGTTTTCTCTGAATATGAGGAGTTTAGCTTGGTACTATGCTGGGCAGATAGCTATCTGACCAGAGGTGCTGCTCTAAAGAACTAAGACCTAATATTCCATATTCCCAGACATACACCAAAGTTCTGTCTTTTGACATAAAGTACATGCACAGTTATACATACAATTTGTAATCTCTTTGGTATAAAGCTGGGTTGGTTGTAAATTGGAAAAGAATGCTGGTTGTGATTGTAGCATTGTGTCAACATGCAAGACTTTTACCAGTAGTTAGTACAGTGTACAGTTTTGTAGTGTTGGTGAGTTTCAGAAAATAACAAATTCTCAGCATTTTTGCATTAATATTAGAATTGGAGAGCAGGCTTCAGTGTTAATTCCAGGATTTCCCTAGGGTATGGTGCTTGGGTATGAAAAAGGGCACAGCAGTTGCGTCGAGCAAGTGGTTATCCTGATAAAGGGCACAGAGGTCCTAGCAAGCAAGCAGCACCCTGCCAAGAAAAGGGCAGTTCATTTGTAGTGGTAACTTGTATGCCTTCATTCCTAACACCTGCCCATGATGCCTAGCCTATGAGATGCCCGATGGTTGGGAGGGTGGGGTTTCTTTTACAGACTTCCCATTTCCGTGCGTACCAAGCCATGGGTGTTGATGCAACTATTGCGCCATATAGGCTGCAGCCCGCTATTTAATTCAGAGACAGACAAGCTCACTATCAATGGCCTGTAAGCAGCCCTGGAGAGACCCAGGATGCAGTGTAGTAGGGCTTGCCTCGAGCTCAACCGGCTCCGTGGGTAACATCGACCCGAATCCAACGAAGAAGGCCATGGATGGCTGCTCAAGGCCAAGGCCAAGGAGCACCTCTGGTGCGCACCACCAGGTGCCGCCAACCCACAATCGAATTCCAAAAACAGATTGACGGATAGAGCTAGTCACATGCTGTGTTGACATCATTTCGCTTTAGATGACATGAAAAGTATAAAACAGTTTTAACTTTTGTACTAGGCATTCTGTCTTCATGTACACGGTTGTGTGACAAAGATTTTTTTTTTTTTTAGAGTTCAGATTATGGACTTTTATTTTATGTAAGTGTATGTATACTGTTGACGCATGTCTGCGTACTTACGGTGGTACGCCTTTTACATTAGTTCTTTTATTGGCATTTAAAAATTTTGGACTGGTCATGTTTTATAACGTGCTGTATGTTTCTGACTGCGCTGTACCCGTACTTGGTAATAACCTGTGTATTGCGCATTTGATAATGCTCAGTCACCACCAGTTTACAACCAAACAAGCTTTATGCCAAAGGGATTACAAATTTTATGTATAACTGTGTATGTGCTTCGTATATTTCAAAAGACAGAACTTTGGTGTATGTCTGGGAATATGGAATGTTAGGTCGGTGGAACATTAGCTCTTTAGAGCGCCACCTTTATCCAGAAAGCTATGTACCCAGCATAGTACCAAACCAAGCTCTTCACTTTCTGAGAAAACTAGCTGTGTGTATCACAATTAAAAAAAAAATTCTTTGGTTCATTGCTGGGGATGGCCAGTACTTGCATCCAGCCTACAGTGCCCTCTAGAGGCAAATTTTTTCTGACTTTTGATGTTTAAAATGATCTACACTGAAAATACTACCATTGAGATTTTACTAATGCTGTAATGTACCCCAAAGGACTATGTATCCAGAGAATTTCAGATCTCTATCTTGCTGGGTAAATAAAATAATGCCGCCTAAACATAGGCACAATCTGCCATTAAATGGTCCATTTTGAGTTTTCCTCCAACTTTATCTCCGTCTAGCTTGAAAGTGTAGATACTACCAGAGAAATTCTTGATATTCCTGAAAACAGAGCTCCAAAAGCACAACAAACAGCATTTATCATCATGGAACATATCTGGGTTACTGAGAAAATATACCGCAAACATGCACCAAAATCAATTTTGACCATCTTTCTGGCCGTCCATTGCACAAATCCAGCAAGATACCAAGGGAATATTAACTGAAAATTATAGTTTTGTTGTGAGTAAACACATAATAAAGCATTCTTGATTGGTATATGTCCAGGATATTATTTTATTCCCATTCCCATTTTCACTTTTTACTGTGATTTCTCAAATAATTCCAGCTCAATAACATAGTTACCCAGCTTGGCGCTGATGTGGTGCTGATGTCTATCCAGACTTGAAGTGTCACAGGTCATGATTAAAGTATAACACATCTGGTACTGTGTACCCTTAAGTCATAATAATTGAGGCAAAATAGGGTGTCAATAGCAAAACCGAGCCACTTTAGTGGCTTCCACGCGGCCCCACCGGCAGACTTCTTGAGATACGGACCTAAAAATTTGGCTTTTTCGGTGAGACTACCATATCTACCTATCTGCCAAGTTTCATTCAATTCCAGGGGGGTCAACTCCTCAACTTCTTCAAAAAGTGCCATTTTCTCACGGAATGGCTCTTAAATGTTTCAGATCATCAAACAAATTTTAATAATGGACAAAGATAACCCAAGTAAATACAAAATACAGTTTATAAATGATGATTTCATTTATTAAGGAAAAGAAGCTATCCAAACCTACCTGACCCGATGTGACAAAGTAATTGCCCCCCTTGTTAAATCATGAATTAACTGTGATTAACAACATTTTTTTAGTTCAATTTCACTAGCCACACCCAGGCCTGATTACTGCTAGACCTGTTGAATTAAGAAATCAATTAAATAGAACCTGTCTGACAAAGTGAAGTAGGCTAAAAGATCTCAAAATCAACACATCATATGACAATCTAAAGAAATTCAAGAACAGATGAGAAACAAAGTCATTGACATCTATCAGTCTGGAAAGGGTTACAAAGCCATTTCTAAGGCTTTGGGACTCCAGTGAACCACGTTGAGAGCCATTCTGCCCCGTCAAGCGAGACGGCAGTATCTGCAAAATAGCAAAACTGAGAAAATTGGCCTTAAAGTTTTACCTCCTGCCCTACGTTTGTAGATACTGCTAACTTGCACGTGCAATAACTCTGTACATGTGTATTGATCAGGCTAATCTCTACTAAAAATAGATGGAGCTGGTGCTGTAGAGGGTCAATGGTAGGTTTTCCCAGTTTGGAGAGATTTACAGATACTGGTGTCTGGCTTGACATGGCAGCATTATCCACGAATGGAGAAGACTTGGAACAGTGGTGAACCTTCCCAGGAGTGGCTAGCCTGCCAAAATTACTCCAAAAGCGCATCGACGACTCATCCAGGAGGTCGCGAAAGAACCCAGAACAACATTTAATGAACTGCAGGCCTTGCTTGCCTCAGTTAAAGTCAGTGTTCATGATTCAAAAATAAGAAAGAAACTGGGCAAAAATGGCATCCATGGGAGAGTTCCAAGGCGAAAACCACTGCTGACCAAAAAGAACACAAAGGCTCGTCTCGCATTTGTCAAAAAACATCTTGATGATCCCCAAGACTATTGGGAAAATATTCTGTGGACTGACGAGACAAAAGTTGAATTTTTTGGAAGGTGTGCATCCCGTTACATCTGGTGTAAAACTAACACAGCATTTCACAAAAAGAACATCATGCCAACAGTCAAACATGGTGGCGGTAGTGTGATCTGGGGCTGCTTTGCTGCTTCAGGACCTGGACGACTTACCGTGATTGATGGAACCATGAATTCTGCTCTCTAGCAGAAAATCCTGAAGGAGAATGTCTGACCATCAGTTTGTGAACTCAAACTCAAGCGCACTTGGGTTATGCAGGAGGACAATAATTCGAAACACACCAGCAAGTCCACCTCTGAATGGCTTAAAAAAAAACAAAAACAAAATTAAGGTTTTGGAGTGGCCCAGTCAAAGTCTGGACTTAAATCCAATTGAGATGCTGTGGCCTGACCTTAAACATGCCGTTCGTGCTCGAAAACCCTCCGATGTGGCTGAATTAAAACAATTCTGCAAAGAAGGGTGGGCCAAAATTCCTCCACAGCGATGTGAAAGACTCTTAGCTAGTTCTGGCAAACGCTTGATTGCAGTTGTTGTCGCTCAACCAGTTATTAGGTTAAGGGGGCAATTACTTTTTCACATAGGGCCAGGTAGGTTTGGATAGCTTTTTCCCCTCAATAAATGAAATCATCATTTAAAAAAAACGTTTTGTATTTACTCGGTTTATCTTTGTCTAATATTAAAATTTGTTTGATGATATGAAACATTTAAGAGTGACACATACGCAAAAAAATAATAAATCCAGAAGGGGCCAAATACTTTTTCACGGCACTGCATATACATGTGTGTGTATATTTATATATATATAATATGTATATGTATGTATGTATGTATGTATGTATGTGTGTATATATATATATATATATATATATGTGTGTGTGTGTGTGTGTGTGTGTGTGTGTATATATATATATATATATATATATATATATATATATATGTATGTATAATATAAATTTTTATTTTTAATTTTATTTTTTTTCCACACAATATATGCACAATATATACTCATTGGCATCCTCCCTCTGCAAGTGTGCATCCTTGTGTCGTAGATTAGTTCATGCTTGAGCGGTATTCAGGCCTATATTTTCCCTGACATTTGGCTTCGCAGAAGCGGTGGAATTGAAATCGGGAAATGGGGAAATGCAAGGATCCGCACAGGTGTGTCCCGGTGCGAATTGTTAAATAATTTCGCAGCATTCCAAACCTGCAAACCACACTTTGGTCTTTGGTTTGTAGGAAAGCAAAAACTCGGTGAATGAGTTGCCTGGCTAAACTCATGTTTGCGTGGACCTTGCCTAATTTTGCGTTTTTGGATAAACACATTTTAGTTCTCATGAATGTGGTGGGAAGAAGCAATTTTTGGGACCTAGATTTCGTTGGCTACTTCCAGTCTGGGAAATGAGGAGATTCAATTGAACCGCTCAATAAATTCTACACTTTTTATTCAATACGGCAGTAAATGTTAATGAAACAAACTCCGCATGGTTGTCTGAAGACTGGTGTGCATGCCTGGGGTGAGTAAGTTACACTTTTGAATCTTGGAAGCCGCTTTGTACTGACAGTCTGCACCCCGGCCTGCGTCTTTGTTGGACTGCTGTGTTTCAATACCTTTTCGATGACCACGGCAATCTCGCACAAATCATGTGTATCACAAAATGAAGGTAAAATATTGCAACGGCTTAGATTTGCTCTTGGTGGGCGAAATGCAGAGAAAACTAATCGATTGCATGTTTCTCAAAATACCCATTAGAAGGCACTGTCGAGCTACGACAGAGAAGCCCTTTACTCCGAGGAGGCTCGAATAGATGATTCGGATACAGTAAGGTTGTTGCCTAAATTCGGGAGCTCATGATCAAAAAACTAATTAACGCTTTATTTGTGCTAATATCTCAGGCTTAACATAGTAGGCCTACACAGAGTAACTTTTTTGTTGTATACAGGCGATGTTGTTCAAAATGTAAATGATGGGCCAATATTATATATATATATATAATATATATAGTGGGTTGTCATTCTAAGTCTCTGGGAATAAGCTCATGTTTCTGGCACGACTCTGCTCTAAGCTCTGTGATGCTCTTTATGCAGTGGATATGTATGAAATACAGAGATTGTAAAGTAATAAATGTTTGGCTTTACTTGATGACGGCAGCCTATATAATTATCGTCAGCATGCATCAGAGCGGTTGCTTTCTTGGTTTCTATAAACTGAATTGAAAAGTTTACGGAGAACGCGCCACTGACTCCGAGCCGAACCTGCGCTGGTGTGCCGCTTGACTTCGGGACAGTACCAGCGCAGATGTTGCCCAGTCCCGCATGCTGTGCCGTGTGTTGGGAAGTGGAGAAAAATAAAAAGAAAGATAAAAAAGGAAGTGGCTATTCGCCCCGCGGCGGGGTGAATTGGTGGGAAAGAGATCGGTCATCTGCACCGCAACGGGGCCGACAAAAGAAGCAGTTCTGCTATTCGTACCGCGGTGGAACGGATAACAGAAGCACTTTTGCCATTTGACCCGCAGTTCGGCCAATAAGAGATTTCACCTCATAATCCGCCCCGCTCTTTGATCTTTCGCGCTGAACAGCCGCGGGGCGAATAGCTTCTTCCTTAAAAAAAAAAAAAAAAAAAAACTAGGACCTGGAAATCTCTGCAGACGGGCTTGGACGATTTAGCGATACGAGTCTCAGTCGACATCTGACTTTCACCTGAAGCTGCGGTTTTCATTGCGGTATCCTGGAAAATGCAGCGAAAATATTCCATAGCCTATAGCCTATTGATTGAAACTACGGTTATACTCTTTGTGTTTTAATTTTCTTCGGCAGACATAATTTCCTTTAAGTTGCAACTTGTATTTAAAAAACCTTCCTGCCCTGTTGGTCTAATGTGTAAGGCTGTGGGGCAGACGAACACCTGATAATTCTTAGGCCTAATTCATGACCTTTTTAAAAAATGATCATGGCGTATCATTGATGCAAAAGTAATATTAAACGGTATCGGTTTTATGTTTTATTGCCTGAAACGTACTCAAGAATATTATTATGTTTTATTTCAATATACATAGTTAAACAATTATTTACTGAGCAACCACTATGTTATTGTTTTTAGTGATCGTAGATATATTTCATTTGTATTTGCCGGTAGCACTTAGAATCATTGGTTTGCTGTTTGTATACGATGGTAACAAGCGCAGCTGCAAAGGGGCAGTGCATTCACTCCAGGTAGACCGTATCGCGGACCGATCGCTCTCTACCTCACGTATTATGAGCGCTAGCTGAACGATAACGTCCGCACATCTGCACACAATCTGGCACATGACCTCGTCACCTCGCGGCGGTGGTGTGTGCGCACCGCAGCTGGGCAAACAGCGCAGAGCGCGGTCACCATGGCTCGCGCCTCGCTTGCGCGACACTCATAATTAGGCTCTCGGTACACGAGAAGGCTGCAACCCCAGCAATTTGATCGCAGATTATCCCTGAAATTACACAAATGCACGAGCAAACCGATTATGGGGGACATTTCAAGTGCGCAAAGCTGGTTATTGGGGAAAACTGGTGTTGCGGTGTGACAACTTTCATGATTGCGTGATTTCAGTACTATTTTCAATACATTGAGAGATTTTATTGTACAACCACGAATGTTTCGAAGTCCTAATGGGTTTGAAATGGCTATCATTTCGCTTGAGATTGGAGTATATCAGGACTCTGTTCCACCTTCCGATTCTCTTTTTTCTAGCTGAACAAATTCCCACTGAATGCCTGACTGACCTGTAGAGAGGCAATTCGAATGATTGGCCGAAATATTAACACAATGTTAACACCAATTTAACATCTGTCATTACACTGTCAGTTTAGTGATACGTACTTAATGTATTCGCTGTTAGAAATGAATGACGCTGATAGTGTTGTCTGATACACGGTTGCATGACGAAAATGTCTGTTTTAGTCTGCATTATTAATTTATTTTTTCCCCTGCTTTGGAGCCACGTTTTCTGAATAATAGTTTTTTTCCCTTAGGTCCCACTAATTTGCTTGAGGGTTTTGTATGTTATACTCTTTTGAAACCCATTTTTAGAGGCGGGTTTTGTTTTATAACTGTGGTAAAATTGATGGCACATTCACTGCAGCAAGTGCTCTTTCCAAAAAAAAAAAAAAAAAAAAAATTAAACAAAGGGACTCTAAATACTGTGTAAGTATCTGTTTGATCTGCTGTGAGGTCTCTAGAAAGTGGAGGATTGTATGACACACACCATAAATAACTGTCAGGCTCTATGCCACAGAAAACATACAGAGACCAGTGGCAGAGGGTGTGTGAATGGTGATTGTTGCTGGAAAAATGTAAATGATTTCTGCCTTTAAAAAGGGAGAGGGGAGCACTTATTTAATCGTGGAAATGTATGCAGTGCGACACCTGTTGTGCTGAAGTTGTACATGACAAAAAAGGTTCTATTCAGTCCTATTGTGCCAATTACCTGCCATTAAAGATCCAGGCTGCAGTGTTTTTACTGCACTCTCACCCTGCAAATTCGCTCATTACTGAAATGTGCCAGGGTCCGGTGTGGCTCGTTTACGTCTGACAGCCATTGAGGCCCATAAACGTCAAGGCAGCTGCCAGCCTTGTGCTGCCCAGCAGGACGAAATGGCGCACTTCTTTTAGCGCAATTATCCCCACGCATTACTCCTGTGTCTCAGGCCACTCAAACACACCTCCTGTATCGCAGCCACAGGCCTTCCTTAATATGTGGCCCCTCCCCTCCCTGGGTCCTCGGGGCCCCCTGGAGAGAGACGCGGGGCCCTCGCTTACACAGGGAACTGGCACACTGAGTGTTGCCCCTTTTTCAAGGAGAACTGAAAAGGCGACTTTTTCGCCCTTTTTCCTCCTTTTGAGTGAGTGAAACAGCAGAAATCAGGGTTTAGCACCTTTAACCAAATGCAGAGAGGAAGATGAACTCTTAGGCGTGCAGGGACACGTAAGGGAAACGGGAGTGACTCACCCACTGTCTAAACTTCCTGCAAGGCAAATAAAAGTGTGCCGCACGTTGTATTCAGTGCGGCAGTTTATTTAAAGACATGGAACAGTGGAGGATAGCAGAACATTTTACTTCTTGTGTTTGACGCACTTCTGAATGAAGAACATGTTTGTTTTTGGGGGGGGGGTATATAAACGTGAGGGGTGAGTCTGCAGTTGAAGGTGGGAGTGGCCTAGCGCAAAAAGTTTGCAAGAAGTTCCTGCTCAATGATTTCAGAGCCCAAAGTTCATTCTTTTGTCAGGTCTTAAGGGTGGGATTTTTTGCAGTGGAAAAGCTACAACACACATCAGTGAGACATTGTGAACAGAGCAGAACTTTTGCTATACGAAGACATCCAGGATTGAAATGCTCCGTATATAACCACCCCTACCCACAGAAGCCCTGATTTGGTGGCATTGTGTTCTTAGTAATTAATTAAACCCATTGGTCTTCCATCTTAGGGGGATGTTCAGTTCTGTGAAAGTGTATTTTCCCCCCTCACAATTTCTTTTTATTTATTATATTTAAATGGTTCAGGTCAATCAACTCATTTTAATATAAGACAAAGATTATGCGAGTAAATGCAAAATGTAACTTTTGATCATGTAATTTATTGAAGGTCAAAACCTATATCACCCATGTGAAAAAATACAACGTAATTGCCCCCTAAGCCAGTTGTGCCGTCCTTGACGGCAAGAACTCTTAACATCTGCATCAACTAGTAATGAGTCTTTTACATTGTTGAGGAGGAATTTTGGCCCTTGCTTTTTGATGGAATTGTTTTAATTTGGCACACTGAGGTTTTTTGAGCATGAACTGCCTGTTGAAGGTCATGCCACTGCATCTCCATAGGAGTCAAGTCAGGACTTTGACCAGCTACTCCAGAACCTTCATTTGGTTTCTTTTGAGTGATTCAGAGGTGGATTTGCTTGTGTGCTTCAGATCACTGTCCTGCTGCATAACCCAACTGCAGTTGAGCTTCAGGTAATGAACTGATGGCTGGACCTTCTCCTTCAGGAGCAGAATTCAAAGTTCCTTCAATTACGGCAAGTCGCCCAGCTAGTGAAGCAGAAAAGTAGCCGCAGACCATCACATTACCACCACTGTGTTCGACTGTTGGTATTTTGTTCTTACTGTGGAATTCTGTGTTAGTTTTACACCAGATGTAACAAGACCCATGTCTCTCAGAAAGTTCCACTTTTGACTCATTCGTCCACCGAATATCATCCCAGAAGTCTTGGTGATGCTCTTTAGGTCAGAAGTGGTTTTTGCCTTGCAGGTCTCCCATGGATGCCATTTTTGGAATCATGAACTGTGACCTTAACTGAGGCAAGTGAGGCCTGCAGTTCTTTTGATCAGTGGTTCTCAACGTCAGTCCTGGGGACCCCATGTGTGTGCTGGCTTTTGTTCCAACCACAGTTGCAATTGTAGGATTTTAACAAGCTACTAATTTGTCTTAATTATGTGCATTTAATGTTTAGAGCAGTTATTTGCCCTCTTAACCCACAACTTAACAGAAATACCTATTTGCCATCAAGAATTTCAAAAATACCATTCGCACATTGCAGTATATCGGAAATAACAGCATAAAATGAGAGAAAACAATGTGACCAATCAAATTAATGATGTAGTTGGCTCCTAATTAGTGAAAACTACTTGGCTCATCATGACAAATGTAGTCCACAAACAAACCAGTTTTGTGTTATGTTGATCTGATTAAGTTCACCTGAAGCGTTTTGAAAGAACTTGAAACAGTTGTGTCCAGCAGCCTAATCTGGGGTTTATTGATTTCCTCAGTGTATAATTTGATCTGTTTGACATGTTATGTTACTTGACATTACTTGCAGTATTGCAATAAACACACTATCTTCAAGGGTGTTTTATTCTTCATTGCATGTATGGATGTTCCTATGTAACATTTGACTAAAGAGATATATTAACAACTCTGAACATGAAAAGCACCTAATTAAGACAGTCACAGCTTGTTAAAGTTCTACAATTGCGATTGTGGTAGGAACAAAAGCCAGCACACACATGGGGTCCCCAGGACCGACGTTGAGAACCACTGCTTTAGATGTTAGTCTGGGTTCTTTTGTGACCTCCTGGATGAGCCGTCGATGTGCTCTTGGAGGAATTCAGTTGGCCAGCAGGTTCACAAATGTTCCAATTTTTCTCCATTTGTAGATAATGGCTCTCACTGTGGTTCACTGGAGTCCTAAAGCCTTAGAAATGGTTTTGTAATACAACCCCAATTCCACAAAATTTGGGATTCTGTGTAAAATGTAAATAAAAACAATGCAATGATTTGCAGATCTCATAAACTGACATTTTATTCACAATAGAACATAAACAATATATCAGATGTTGAAAGTGAGACATTTTACCATTTCATGAAAAATATTACGTTGTAGCTCATTTTGAATTTGATGGCAGCAACGCATCTCAAAAAAGTTGGGACAGGGCCATTTTTTTCAAAGTTTAGTATCCCCTCTTCTTTTAACGACAGTCTGTAAATGTCTGGGAAGTGAGGAGATCAGCTGCTGAAGTTTTGGGAGAGGAATGTTGTCCCATGTAGGATTCTAGCTGTTCAACAGTCCTGGGTCTTCTTTGCTGCATTTTTTGTTTTATGACGCGCCAAATGTTTTCTATTAGTGAATGGTCTGGACTGCAGGTTGGCCAGTTCAGCACTCAGACTCTCCTCCTGCGAAGCCATGCTGTTGTGATGGATGCAGTTTGTGGTTTGGCATTGTTTTGCTGAAACATGCAAGGCCATCCCTGAAAGAGACGTTGTCAGGATGCGAGCATATATTGTTGTAAAACCTCTATACTTTTCAACATTGATAATGCCTTTCCAAATGTGCTAGCTCCCCATGCCATAGGCATTAATGCAACCCGATACCATCAGAGATGTTGCCTTTTGAACTTTGAGCTGATAACAAGCTGGATGATCCCTCTCCCCTTTTGGTTTCCAAAAAGAATTTCAAATTTTGATTAATCTGACCACAGAAAAGTTTTCCATTCTGACTCAGTCCATTTTAAATGAGCTTTGGCCCAGAGAAGACAGCGGCGTTTCTGGATCGTGTTCACATATGGCTTCTTCTTTGCATGATACAGATTTAACTTGCATTTGTAGATTGCACAATGAACTGTGTTCATAGACAATGATTTCTGGAAGTGTTCCTGAGCCCATGCAGTGTATTCCAGTGCAGAATCATGCCTGTTTTTACAAAACCCAAAACCAGTGAAGTTGGCACGTTGTGTAAATCGTAAATAAAAACAGAATACAATGATTTGCAAATCCTTTTCAACCTATATTCAATTGAATACACTGCAAAGACAAGTTACTTAATGTTCGAACAGGTAAACTTTGTAATTTTTTGCAAATATTAGCTCATTTGGAATTTGATGCCTGCAACATGTTTCAAAAAAGCTGGCACAAGTGGCAAAAAAGACTGAGAGAGTTGAGGAATGCTCATCAAACACTTATTTGGAACATTCCACAGGTGAACGGGCTAATTGGGAACAGGTGGGTGCCATGATTGGGTATAAAAGCAGCTTCCTGAAATGCTCAGTCATTCACAAACAAGGATAGGGCGAGGGTCACCACTTAGTGAACAAATGTGTGAGCTGATTGTCGAACAGTTTAAAAACAACATTCCTCAACGAGCTATTGCAAGAAATTTAGGGATTTCATCATCTACGGTCCGTAATATCGTCAAAAGGTTCAGAGAATCTGGAGAAATCACTGCACGTAGCGACAAGGCGAAAAACCAACATTGAATGCCCGTGACCTTCGATCCCTCAGGCGGTACTGCATCAAAAACCGACATCAGTGTGTAAAGGACATCACCACATGGGCTCAGGAACACTTCAGAAAACCACTGTCAGTAACTACAGTTCGTCGCTACATCTGCAAGTGCAAGTTAAAACTCTACAATGCAAAGCGAAAAGCCATTTATCAACAGCACCCAGAAACGCCGGGCCGCTGGGCCCAAGCTCATCTAAGATGGACTGATGCAAAGTGGAAAAGTGTTCTGTGGTCTGACGAGTCCACATTTCAAATTGTTTTTTGGAAACTGTGGACGTCGTGTCCTCCGGACCAAAGAGGAAAAGAACCACCCGGACTGTTATAGGCGCAAAGTTCAAAAGCCAGCATCTGTGATGGTATGGGGGTGTATTAGTGCCCAAGGCATGGGCAACTTACACATATGTGAAGGCACCATTAATGCTGAAAGGTACATACAGGTTTTGGAGCAACATATGTTGCCATCCAAGCAACGTCTTTTTCATGGACGCCCTGCTTATTTCAGCAAGACACTGCCAAGCCACATTCTGCACGTGTTACAACAGCATGGCTCCGTGGTAAAAAGAGTGCGGGTACTAGACTGGCCTGCCTGTAGTCCAGACCTCTCTCCCATTGGAAATGTGTGGCGCATTATGAAGCGTAAAATACGACAACGGAGACCCCGGACTGTTGAACAACTTAAGCTGTACATCAAGCAAGAATGGGAAAGAGTTCCACCTGAAAAGCTTCAAAAATTGGTCTCCTCAGTTCCCAAACATTTACTGAGTGTCGTTAAAAGGAAAGGTGATGTAACACAGTGGTAAAAAGGCCCCTGTGCCAACTTTTTTGCAATGTGTTGCTGCCTTTAAATTCTAAGTTAATGATTATTTGCAAAAAAAAAATAAAGTTTCTCAGTTTGAACATTAAACATCTTGTCTTTGCAGTGTATTCAATTGAATATAAGTTGAAAAGGATTTGCAAATCATTGTATTCTGTTTTTATCTACGATTTACATAACGTGCCAACTTCACTGGTTTTGGGTTTGTAATACAGTGCTGCCTTAGGGCCCGAAGATCACGAGCATCCAATACTGACCTTTGATCTTGCCCCTTGCCCACAGATATTTCTACAGATTCTCTGAATCTTGTGATGATATTATGTACTGTAGATTCAAAGTCTTCGCAATTTTACATTGAGGAACATTTTTCCTGAAATTGTTTAACAATTTTTTGATGCAGTTTTTTGTAGAACGGTGAATCTCTGTCCATCTTTACTTCTGAGAGACTCTGCCCTTCTAAAATGCTCTTTTTATACCCAATCATGTTATTGACCTGTTGCCAATTATCCTAATTAGTCGCAAAATGCTCCTCCAGCTGTTTTTTATTAGTACCTTTTGCTTTTCCAGCCATTTGTTGCCCCTCTCCCAACTTTTTTGAGATGTGTTGTCGCCATCAAATTCAAAATTTTTCATGAAATGGTAAAATATCTCACTTTTAACGTTTGATATGTTGTCTGTTTTATTGTGAATAAAATGTGGGTTTATGAGATTTGCAAATCATTGCATTATGTTTTTATTTACAATTTACACAGCATCCCAACTTTTTTGGAATTGGGGTTGTACTTTCCAAACTCATATATGGCAACACATTTGTTTCTCATTTTTTCTTGAATTTCTGTAGATCACACCATTAAGTGCTGCTTTTAGTCTACGTCACATTGCCAGACAGGTTTTATTTAAGAGATGTTTTGATTCAACAGGGCTGGCAGTAATCGTGGCTGGGAGTGTCTCTTAAATTTAACTGGTTGATTTACTCACCATGGGGCCATTATTTTCTCACACAGGGCCAGGTACAGTTTGATGGTTTTTCCCTTCAATAAATTGGATCACCATTTAAACATTGCACTTTTCGTTCACTTGAATTATTTTGTCTGCAGTTTAATATCAAAATATGCAAAAATTAAATAAATTGGGAAAGGGGCTTATGCTCTTTCACTGCACTGTGAACTGGTTTCATTCCTGTTCCAGATTAATATAAAAATAATAATAATAATAATAACAAATTTTCAGACCTATAAGTGCAGGTAAAATGAAATCCTATCCTCGTGGGCAACACCAGTGATGTCGTATGAGCAGAATCAGTTAATTTAGCAGCAGCCTATGGATAGAAGGGAATAAAAGGCCTGTAGCTGCGGACGGACTCCTGGCAGGCTATCCCATTAGCTCACTTGGATATATTGGCATTGAAAAATTAAATGTGTCTCTCAGGGGTGGAGACATTGACCGAAAACGACTACAATAGGAAACCCTCCGAATCTATAGACTCGGGATGCAAAAACTGCTGGTTTGAGTGGAGAGATATACTGAAAACCATATTTATATTTGTTTGATTAAAATGCTAATTCTTTTGACACATCAAAAAATGTGAATGCCACTTGTTTCTCTGTTGAATCTGCATGTACACTTTGAATAATTTTCAGAATTAAAATTTAATCACTTACTTATCTGTGTGAATGAGGTGGCGAATTAACATGGAAAAAAAAAATCTAAATTGTAAAATACGGTGAATTTTTATGTTGCGGTGTTTTATGACGATTGAATTCACACTTTTATAGCTTAAAGCCAGATGTATACGTTACAGTCAGATTGTTAAACCAGTCATTTTGTGAGATGACTGAAGTTTAGCCCCAGCCATTTCATGAAATAACTGGTTTCATAATCTGACTTTAACATATACTGTATGTTGTATTGCCTTACATTTGGTTGTTATAGGAAAGTCTCATTTTAACACTTGCTGTGAGTTCGATTTAGCTGATAGTGCTGAAAATAATTATAATGGTCAAGTATTTTTGTCATAATAATTGACAAAAATATGTTCTATCTATGACTGCACCTTAATGAAGACACATGGATAGAAAGCATAAACTGAGTGAAAATGAGGGCCGGTGAACCTCTGACTTTCTTTAAGCAAAAGTGTGTTATGGGGGCTTGGAAATGCTGGGTTTTTTTGCCATAATGTTAGGGGTATCGGAGATGAAGCTGTACCACAGTGGGCTGAAGCCTGGGCCTGGTCAAGCATAGGTGCACATGATGCGACTTCTGCTCCGAGTGATGCATAGTGACGAGACATTAAACTGTCCCTGATTGGTCAAACAAATGTACTTATTGTCCAGGTGATGCAGTAGTTTCAGGAATCAGAACACAGGGCTCAGAAATAACCGATTGGGCCCATTTGCTCTCGGGGTAAAAATGTTGCTCCCTTGTTGTGGCTGCACTGGCACCGCTGACCGTGGATGAATTGAGGAGCTGAAGGACCTGTTCTTGAGCAAAGTCCCTCAAAAGTACCTGGACATTTCCTGCATAACTGTGGCCAGCACTTGACCATTTTGGCTGAAATGTTCAAGAAATGGTTAAATAAACTGGAGCTGAGAAGCGGAGCTCAGCCTGTTTACCCCAAACTTCCTGAGGCGTTTGCTCGCCTGCCGGCTGATATTTCTCTCGCTCCGCTCCTCACGTCTCCCGCTGCTAAAAAGCCTTTTTTCAGTCGCGGGTGGCCAGGTGTCAAAATGTCAGCCTCCGTGTCACTGAAGAGAGCCTTTTAATATCTTCACTTTACTGGTGGCACAAATTTTGGTGAACTGCATTTGTGATGGAAAAGAAATGCGTTAATTCTGTCAGCCTTTCAACGGCTAAATCTATCTTTGTTCCTGATGTACTGTCCTGCACAGGAGCATCTAGCTACTGTAAGTGATTGGAGTCACCCTTTGCATTTTATTTGATCTGGGGAAATACATTGCGATTGAACTGAACATGAAATGTCACTTCTTTTTTTTTCTGCATTGTTGTTGTTCTCACTGGCAGAAATTGTGATGTTCACATGCTCTAAGTTTTGAATTAATATTGCAAATAAATGATGCATGTCTTTGAGCACAATAAAATGCTCGGCACTTATTTGCTTGAGTCTAGAAGGGGTCAAGTGCTCTCAGCAAAATTTACTGTTGGACTCCCTATGCCAGTTGTTTACATTAGTAGATGTATTCAGTATACACTAACATATGCTATGCTGAGAGTTAATCTGTCATTAAAGTACATCTTTGGTTGCAACAGCACTGCCACTGTTTTTTTTTTCTGTACTCCTCTCTAATGAAATATTTCTCATTGTCTTTTGACTGCTGCCATTGAGTTATCAGAACGTGCATTACCTATTCCGTAATGCTGAAGTGAAACACAAATATCATTTTTTGAAGATGTGTACTTAAAATGTTCAGCACAGATTTACTCAGTACTCAATGGCAATAATTCACTCTCTTCAGAAAAGAAAGCAGAAAGCCAGTTCACTGTGTTATTGACAGAATAATACTCACAGTATTATTTTCTCTGTTGCCAGTTATTTATCCGTCAAAAGCATATGGCGACTTGCCAACTATTGTGACAAAAGCTGAACATCTGACAGCCCTTTTTTCTTATTGGAGAGGAATAGGAACCTCTTATGGCTCAGAATTCTTATTGGAGTAGAATACGAACCTGTTTTAACTCTGTAATTTCATTGGAGCAGAATAGAAAATGTCTTACAGCTCACGATTCTTATTAGAGGAGAATGTAGAGCTATGAAAGCTCATTAGTCTTGTTGGATAAGAGCTTATTACAGCTCAGTATTGTATTTATTAGGCTCCAGTGCATATACTGAATGAGACATTACATTCTGCAGACCCAGCAAATGAGATTACATTTTTACATGCAATCGATGGAGCTGCATATTTGCGGAGGAAATTCAGGTTAAGTGCTTTGGTCATGAGTATAACGGCAGCTCCTGGGACTGTAATTGAGCTGCAGTCTTTGAGTGCCAGTTCAGTTCTCTAATCACTGTACTAAAATAATCCCCCTAACCTCCACCACAGTGAAGTAATTCTGACCAAATAATATTTTCAGAGTCATTTTATTTAAGGTGAGATGAGGCAAATGACAGTGTAAACTACTTTTGGTGATGATTATAATTTTTTTTAATCCCTTGGGTTAAAATTGACAATGAAATTATCCTCTTGATCACAATGCTGTCTGTAAAACCTAGCATTGCTCGGGTTCTGCGTCAGACACAGCTATACTCCTGAGCAAGGGTTAGGCTCCGCCCACTTCTTTAAACAAGTTTCACTTCGCCAGAGGTCTAAATTCACATCAACAAACATTGCCCAATTCTTGGAAATATGGCTTGGCCATACCTTTTCTGTCATATAAAATCGATTTTAAAGGAATTTAATCTTCGTTCACTGTTCGTTAGCTCTTAATGCTGTTAAAAGTATGGGCCTTCTGTCCTTTAAAGATGGAAAGGAGTCCTGTGCTCGCCAAGGCAAAAACTCCCCTGGAGTCTGAAATTTTTTTGGAAGTTAAACAAACCCAATATGTGACTAAGACGACACCAAAGTTTTCAGAAGTGCCACCCAACTGCTGGCATTCAGCGTGTGCAATTAAGCATGATTCATGACGAAGCCTTTTGGAATGCAGGCTGAAACTTTCAAATGTACAGCACTTGCAAATTTTCTTAAAAGTTCGTTTTGAATCAAGTGATGCTTAACTTTTGCCGAGATTTATTTTAAATAAATTTATATATCTATGAATTTTTATTTTTTGTAAACCCTTTGGTCAGGAAAATAGCTGTCTTTATAATTGGCTGCCATCTAGTCAATAAAAAATAGTAAAATATCCGATCCAGGCCGTGAGCTGTTGTGTGTTACATGAAGACTTAATGACACCAAAGATGTTTCTCACAATTTTTTGTTCAAACATCAGTAAATTGTATCCAACGCAAGGTTGCCTGGGATGCAGGTCACACACCGCCCCCCCGCTGCGCCGCTGTGAGGAGCGCAGAAGGGTTCTGTGTTCCCTTTGCGGAACCGAATTCGGTCTAAACTGCTGGGTACATATATGATCCATAGGATGAACGATGAGTCTGGAATCGTCCTGGCAGGAGATGAATGTCCTCCATCTTAATCCTTTGTAAGAGAAGGCGGAGGATTTTCAATCCAGTATTGTGCTGGGGGTGGGTTATGTTGAAAATATGCAATAGAAACACCGATGGATTTTCCACAGATAAGTTGTATTTCAATGATGTGTTTGCTGGCTGCCTGCCATGAGCAAGCAGCGTATAAAGTGTATTCTGACACAGTGCAAAAATGTCAAAAATGGGCAAATCGTGCATAATTTGATTTCAATAAAGATTATATTCAAGTGCAGGGATCGGCATGGTCTCTTGGGACCAATTTTAACAAACAAAAAACTAGGAAGAATATCTGCGGTGCGATTACCCAAAATTTTGGGTTTCTTTTGAGTCGAAGTGGTTTCAATTATTCCAATTATTAAAGGTGTTTTTTTCTCCTGTCATAGTGCACTAGTTATTTAATTGTTGAATCTGCATGATTCTGTTTCATTAGCATGTTAGATGGGGAGAGAGGCAGTTAATAGATTTGAGTTTTCAGCTCCAGCTTGCATAGTGAGTCCTGATTTACAGGCAAAAGGGATTGTAGTGATTGTGCTGCTGATTTTATTGAAACATTTTTATATGGTGTCAGTATAAGCCACAGCATTTCGTTAAACAATGAGTTGGATTTATTAATGACAATATTATTAATAGCTAAGCACTAAAGGTGCATAGACCTCTGTTGTAATTGTTTGCCATCTTTATTATTCTGTAGTGAGTGTCTCTGTTATTTAGTAGAGTGATTAGAGGCCTTATCTTCTATCCAGGCAGCAAATTTAGCGACCCCATGACATTCCTAGGGACACCATCAGGCCAAAGTTGCACACATTTCTGGTCGTGTGTCACACATCCCTTCTGCTACCTGCCTTATCCAATCATCTTCCTGTTCCTCGTTCATTTCTCACACTCAGTTTTCGTGTGTTATTTATCGCATTTACGCAATTGATGCCCCTCTACCCCACATCTAGGCAAGTAGCCATATATTGTGACATCCTTGCTCTATTTCCTTGTACCAAACACTCCGTTTTGTTTGTAGTTCTTTCATTACTTTACGTAGTTTATGTTTTGTGATCTACGCTTTGTTTAATTATTATAATTCCCGGCTTCTGCATTTGGGTCCTTTATGCCTTTCGCTTTCATGGTGCCCTTTTATTTTCTCCGGGGCACCAACCATTACACCAAGACTTCTGATCTGTGCGTTAGAAATTCAAACCTTTATATCTGCTGGTAAAGCCCGGTCCACAGCACCTCTCATTTTCTGCCTAATTAGATTTACACCATTTTTCATCTTAGCAGATTTTTTTTTGAATCTACTCCTACAATAATTGCCCAGTCACCACCAAATATGGTTCAAATCATGAGAAGACGTCTCCGATATTGGCTCTTATGGATGTCAAACCTAATGCATGCGACGGCCTCAGCTGGCATCATCAAGTATAAGCCGATATTTCAGTGTTTCGGTGTGCGGTTCAGCTTTTGATTCTGTGGGCTGAAATCCCTTTCCATGTGTTTGTGCTGGTTTTTATTCTCTGACTGACTGACCCGGGTGGTGGAGTCCCTCTTAATACATTGAATGGCAAAGGCAGTGTATTTTCATGCTTAATGTGGTGGTTCAATAAAAAATGAGACACCATTTCTGGATCCACTGGATTTCCTTGCGCGATATCATCAGTCTTTCCTGCTTCTCTGTCGTTTGCTCGTTTACTGACACAACCTTTGTAATTTTGGCAAGATTGTTCAATGAATTTCTCACCCAGGTAATAGTTTGTTTACTATCGTGAGCAGTGCCCCTAGAATCCTCGTTATGATGTTACATTATCTAGACGGTGACCAGTTTTCTGCACGCCGACCGACATCAATCCATGCGCAGACAAGCTGGTGCAGAAACAACCACTTCGTTGTGCTTTTTGCCATTTAGAAAAAAAAAAAACACAATTTTGAGTATGAACAATTATTCTGCTCATGCGCTCAGCAGAAAAAGCTCATATTGGCCCTAAAAAGACCCTCATATCTTGCTCACCATAAATGGATTTTCATTTGGTTGTTTTATTAATGGTGATTATATTCTGTCCTTCGTTGGACAACTGCCAGTTTTCTGTCTTTTGTAAAGTTTTTTTCCTCGTCTGCACACTGTCAAACATCATTCCATATTTGCTTATGATCCTCAACTGTTTCATTTTGATTTATTTTACTTAAATTAATTTTGCAAGTGACATGACTCCAGTTCTTTAAAGTTGTAGTTATGTTCAGCGTTGCCTGTCTGTTCTGATTTGCAAATGTGAGATGACATTTCATGTGGTTCCCTTGTTTGCAGTGCTGTTCCAGATCCTCTTCAGCTCTGAGCTGTGTGGACATATGTGTGTGTGTGTGCGCGCGCACCGCGCTGCTCCTCATCCCTTTCAGCAGCTCCTCCTGGTGCATAATTGTGAATGAGGGTGTTTAATTTCTTTGACTGTGTAATTAGTAACAGTCTTAGTAAATTGGGCGATAACATGTCAGCATCTGTGACCATAACAGCGTCACAAAGCTGTGTATGTTTTTTGCTGATGCTGTTTTGTTCGTAAATCTAGCCTATGATCCAACACTGCCTTCAGAGACTCATGTACGATTTCCAAACACTTGCTCTGACTTCAAATCCGTTACGAACACTTGGTAAGAGATGGTGATGATAATTTTCATTATCTTTGATCCGCATCATGTCTTCACTGGCAGAGGCCTACAGCTAATAGGATTAATGTGCTCACTTTTCTGGGGATTCAGTAAATTTACCATTCAGCGTTTCATTGAATTCCTAAATCTCTGTATGCTGAGCGTGAGTCATATTTGAGTGAAAATTGAGGCAAAATGGGTGTTTTAGGTTACCAAATACAGACAGTAATATTTCCCTAAGTGATTACTCAGGCTGTTTCCGAGGTACTCAGTTTGATAATGAGGCAAAATTCACTCAAATTCCTAAGTCTGATTATTGTGGCATTTAAAAGGTCTGACTGAACCAGGAGCACTACGGCAAACTTAGTACAAAGGTCTGTAGCAGCCAGCGTGTAATATTTTTCCAAAATGTCGTCACATAAAAGTATGTTCTGTAAATCCCAAAATATGCTTCTTTATTTGTCAAGGAAAGTGCAGAAGTTATACGATTAAGCGCATGGTATAGTTTATTGTTGTCCATTTCAGTGAATGCCCTGCTCGCACTGTGGTGCTCGTCCCTTGCAGTTGTATGATGGTCTGATATTTGCGGCCACACAGCAGTCTGACTCTACTGTATCCATGACTAATTAGCAGGTTTGGATTTTTTAAAATTACATTACAAGGCTGTGAGGGAGGCCATTAAGCTGCAGAAGGGGGCATTTCGGGCCTGATGGGCTCAGGCGACTCCTGACTCGGCAGACCCGTAATCAACAGGCTCGGACTGCAGCCATGGAGGTTGCAGAAGCAAAAACTCGGGTTTGAGAGGAGTTCGGGGAGACCTTGGAGAGGGACCTCGGGTGGCCTCAAAGAGGTTCTGGCAAACCGTCAGATGACTCCGGAAGGGGAGGCAGGGCTTTGCCCAGGCTGCTTTCAGCAGGGTCTGGGAACTGCTGATCTCAACTGAGGGTGTTATCTGGCGATGGAAGGAGCACTTTGAGGAACTCCTGAATCCGGCAGACATGCCGTCCAAGGAGGAGGCAGAGATGGAGGACTCGGGTGAGGCCCATCTCCCTGATGGAAGTCACTGAGGTGGTCAGAAAGCTCCGCAGTAGTAAGTCACCAGGGATGGATGAGATTCGCCCTGAGATGCTGAAGGCCCTGTATGTTGTTGGGCTTCCATGGTTGATACGCCTGTTCAACATCGTGTGGATGTCAGGTACAGTACCCTTGGGTTGGCCCATTTTCAGAAAAGGGGGCCAGAGGTTGTGCTCCAATTATAGGGGGACCATACTGCTCAGCCTCCCAGGAAATGTCTATGCCAGGGTGCTGGAAAGGAGACTCCGCCTGAATGTCAAACCTTGGATTCAGGAGGAGCGATGTGAGTCCCGCCCGGCTATGGAACAGTGGACTAACTCTTCACCGTTGCACAGATACTGGAGGGGTCATGGGAGTTTGAACATCCAGTCTACATGTGTTTTGTGGACTTAGAGAAGGCTTATGACCATGTCCCACAAGGTATCCTGTGGGGGGCGCTGCAGGAGTGTGGGGCCCCGGGGCCGTTAGTCCAAGCCATTCGAACCCTGTGCTACTAAAGCCGGAGTTGCCCTCTCAATCTCTGCATTAAGTCTAGTCTGGGACTAGATTCTGATTGGTGTTGGACTCTGCCTAGGGTGTACGGTGTCTCCTGTTCTGTTCATGGGCAGGATATTCAGGCACAACCGAGGCTTGGAGGGAGTCCAGTTTGGCGGCCTCAGGGTTGCATCTCTGCTTTTAGTCCAGAGACAATATTTGCTTAACACCTGATGTTTGAGGGGTGGAGATTTTTTAAAATCTGCTCAGAGTAGATCTGATTTTTGGCAATTATTAGGTTGGCAAGTATTTGAACATTGGTGACTCACAGCTGTAGATCGGCGTACACTTTGTCAAGCATTCAGCATCTTTAGCCTTTATCTCCAATGTTAATCCCATTTTGCCATGATTATCCTTTACATTGGGCTGCATTATCTGACTTTTACAGTTTCTGACGGACTTCTATTTTTAAAATTGTTTTAATAATTGAGGAGCTTGTAGTAAAAGTACTTAAATCACATTTTCATGCACCGGGAGGTAAGGCTTGCAAAATGTCTTTTATTGTTACTTAAGTACTTTTACCACTAGGCTCTTCAATTTATTTCATCAGAAATGTGGACCTATCCCTACTCAGAGGGAAACTTTTAGACCTAAGTGTTTGTTTTTATTTTTTATTTTTCTATTGTCTGCAGTGTGAAAATACACTCTTGTTGATGATTGATGCCCAGAGGATGTTAAGTCCACCAGACTGGGGGGGGACTTTGAATGGACACACAAAATCACTATTTGTGTTTTGGAGCTTGATTGTGTTCCAAAGGCAATTTTCTTTCCTCTGTTGGTGCAGAAAATGGGCCATGTTAAAATACGCTTTAAAGATATTTTTTGGCATGAAAAAAAAAAAGCATTCTTGCTGGTAAAACATTTTAAATAACCAGTCAGGAAAATTAACCAAGAATAATATTTCATACAAGTGCTGCATTTTCTTAAAAAAAAAAAAAAAAAAAAAATCGAAAATTGAAAATCACCTTTGAATGAAGCCATGATCAGTGTTTCAGGGGTTACAGTATGCTTGGTAAAGTTACAGTATAGCCTCCTGCATGAACACTAATATCTGTTGTGGGTTTTTGGAGTGAGCTTCTCACTTAAGTGCACACGAGCCTCTGACTCACCCAACGCACAAACATGAAATCCTGCTGCCCTCCGGCTTTGTGAAGTGCAGGCCCTAGTCCTACAGCGTCTGTTTTTTGTTGATTTTTATCTTGGATCACGGGGAATAGAGAATTTTGGTGGACATTGCAGCCCCCGACCCCCAGCGTACGCACCACATCTCCTCCAGTCATTCCAGTGATGTCATTCATCCCCTACAGACTGTTATTGTACCTTTCGTTCTCCCGGGTACAATGGCCCATTGACTTTTCACTCTTAAACAAAGTTATTTTTTCTGGAAGCGGGACACCAGCATTGTGAGTTTAATTAAGATAATTAAGATAATTAAACATTGACTACTCCACACGGATTGCCTAGACAATGAAATCGCACACATGTGCGGTCACGCATACGCACGCACGCTCACACAAGCTCACACATGCTCACACACGCACACACTTGCACACACTCTCACACACAGCTGTGCGGCTCGGTGGAATGTGTGGAGCTGTAATGTCTTTGTCAGTTAGAAACAGAGACCCTCGATAACCCATTCATAGGTGACCACTAAAGAATTTGATAGGTTAATGGAAAGCAGAAGGTGCTGCGCCCTTTGTAATTGGACGTCATAAATCCTAAGGGTCTGTGGCAGGGAGGGACAAAGGAGCAGCTTTATTCTCTCGCCCGGCTCCACAGGGCCTGAATGGGAAGCGATGGGCCGTTTTATGCATTAGGTTGGGAGACTCATGACCACTCGCCCTGTACATTGATTTTTTTTCTTTCCCAGTCCTATCCTCAACCAGCAAATGGACACACGCAGCAAAAAAAACTCAGGATCTTCGCTTATCAAGATCCCCCCACACCCGATGCCTCCAGGAACCATTAACCTTGCTTTTTTTATCGCGATGCCGGTGATTAGCACGCGGACTTTTAAAGCCCTATCGATGGGACAGTAGAGGCCTGGGGAATTGTGGGTGGGGAGGGGAGGGGAGAGTGCGGAGTTATCGGAGGTGAGGGGACAGATCTGCTGAGTTTTCTGATGTGGACAGATAGCATGTGGAATTGCTAATTTGTCACTCCTTTCATGGGGTAGTCAATGAAGCGACACTAACGGATGCCGTGCACAGCTGTGTAACCTGCTCGGCTACAGGTTAAGCAGGTTTTTCTCTGCTGGTCTCAATTACTCTGACTGATTTATTGGCTAAAGTCACAGGCTGTGGTCTTACAGTGTTGAATAAACTTTCCCAACAATGTTTTACTGCGGCTCCCTTCGGGTAGAGATCACAGGGGCCAGAATTCAGAAATAAATTTTATATTCAAATAGTATTTGTCTATCTTTTAAATTCAGTTTGGGCCAAGACAGATGGCATGTAAATTTGTAAAGCAAAGAAAGTCATATAACCAATCACATCTAACTAATCCTGTATATCTAATCACATATAACCAATCACATATATCGAATTATGTATTAAGTGCTTAATTATGTAGGATTTAGCTGGTAAAGTGCAACACTCGTCAAACACAGCTCCTGTTTGTGTCTTTTGCTGTAGGGTGACCTGCATCCACAACACACTGAGGGAACATTTCAGACGTGCAAACAGACCAGAATCGGATATTTATGCCTCACCATGAATTTGGAGCAAAGTCACTTGCGGAACGGCTGTATTTAATCTCTGTGTAAGTCAGACGCCTGACTCCAGCGCTCCGTGTAAATGCTAATCTGCTCATGTTGTATCACCATAGGGAGTCGTTCTGAACTCAACTCCATAACTGCTAGAGGGGAATGATACTCCTCGCTCAAACCCTGACCTTAGAGCCATCTCAAACCTGGCCATGTATACTGGAGCTGTTGTCCAGTCAATGTTCTACCTCACTGACTTCCTCACTGACAGCGCCAAACTCTAGTCAAGTCAAGTCAAGTCAATTTATTTATATAGCACATTTAAAAAACAACAGGAGTTGACCCAAAGTGCTTTACAAAAGAGGCAGGGAGAGTAAAAACATTGGGATGAAACATTGCTTAGCTTAGCTTAATGTAGCTCAGAGCTAAGGCATCACAGAGGTCTAAAACAAGAAATAAAACATACAAGAGCAAATAATAATAAAAGCAGGTACACAATTTAGAAAAGGCAAGTCATAAAAGGACAAGCACTAAAAACCACTCAAGAAGTAATAATAAATAAGTAAAATAATCAAGGAGGGGGCCTCAGGCTGAGTCAAAAGCACAGGAGAAAAGATGGGTCTTAAGACAAGATTTAAAACTAGAAATGGTGGGACATGACTTGATATGAGGGGGGAGAGAATCCCAGAGTTTGGGAGCAACTACTGAGAAAGCCCGGTCCCCTCTGGTCTTAAAAAGAAAAAGTAGGGACTGCAAGAAGGTTCTCCGAGGATGACCGAAGAGATGTAGGAGCAGAATGCGGAGATAAAAGCTCAGTAATGTAAGATGGAGCTAATCCATTAAGAGCTTTAAAACAAACAGTAAGATTTTAAAATCAATTCTGTACTGTACAGGGAGCCAGTGCAGTCGGGCTAAAACTGGAGTTATGTGATCTTTTTTCCTGGTGCCTGTTAAGAATCTCGCAGCTGCATTTTGAACTAGTTGTAGTCTGGCTATGTTGGACTGACTAATACCAGCGTAAAGTGAATTACAGTAGTCAAGTCGGGAGGAAATAAAAGCATGGATCAGTATTTCCAGATTATTCTGAGAGAGGAGGGGCTTAAGTTTAGCTATTGAGCGCAGTTGATAAAAACTGCCTTTGACCACATTACTGATTTGTTTATTAAAATTCAGAGAGCTATCCAATAAGACACCAAGGTTTCTGACCACACTATGTAGATTAGCAGACAGGGGACCAAGAACATTACTTAGGTTAGCAACAGCACTTGGAGAACCAAATAAAATAACTTCAGTCTTACTGTCATTGAGCTGGAGGAAATTACTAGCCATCCAGGATTTAATTTTGTCTAAGCAGCTAAGTAGCTTAGTCAGGGCACAGGGGCTGCTAGGTGTAACAGGGAGATACAGCTGTGTGTCGTCCGCATAGCAGTGATATTGAATGTTGTACTCATTAAGGATAGAGCCTAGAGGTAGCATGTACAGAGAGAACAGTAGCGGGCCTAAGATAGAGCCTTGAGGGACACCACAGGTAATAGGGGCAGTGGAGGACGACTGGTTACCCAACTCAACAGAGAAAGTTCTATCTTTCAAATAGGAGGAGAACCAGTCTAGAGCTTTGCCTCGCAAACCAACCTCATCTTTCAAGCGTTCTAACAAGATGTTATGATCGACCGTATCAAATGCTGCACTGAGATCTAGAAGTAACAGAATGGCACAAGAACCAGAGTCAACACAGAGAAGGACGTCATTGTGGACTTTTAACAGTGCCGATTCTGTACTGTGCAAGGCTCTAAAACCTGACTGGAATTTATTTAAAATGTTAAATCTATTCAAGTAGGATGAGAGCTGTTGAAAAACCACTTTTTCTAAACCTTTGGATATGAAAGGCAATTTAGAGATTGGCCTGTAATTTTTCAGATCAGAGGGATCCAGGGTAGGCTTCTTTAATAGAGGTTGAACAATAGCGTGCTTAAAGCCAGAGGGGACAACACCAGTAAATAAGGAGTCATTCACTATAGCAAGAATAAGAGGGCAAATGAGGGTAAAAACTTCTTTGAAAAGGCGGGAGGGAATAACATCAGAGGAACAGAGGGAAGGCTTCAGGTGAGAGACCACCTCGGACAACTGGGAAGGAGACACAGGTGAGAACTGATGAAGAAAGCATGTCGAAGTGTGAGACTCAGGAAGGGCAGAGTTTGAAGGTGTGATGTTGGCTCTGATTGTATTAATCTTATTGATGAAGTAGTTTAGAAAATCCTCACAGATTTCTGGGGAGAAGGTGGTGGATACAGCAGTTGGGTTAAGGATGGAGTTGATAGTCTTAAACAGAACTCTAGGTCTGTGGGCCTGTTTGTTGATTAAATCAGCATAATAGTCAGCTTTGGCCTTTTTCACAGAGGTTTGGTAGAGCTTAAGTTGGTCTAGGAAAGTGTCATAGGAGATCTGAAGTTTATCTTTTTTCCATTTACGCTCTGCCACTCTGCAGGCACGTCGAAGAGCACGGGTGGAGTCATTTAGCCAAGGGGACACAGTGGTGGCCTTGACCCGCTTTACTCTTAAAGGGGCTACATGGTTTAGAGTGTCTATGCAAGATGAAGTGAAAAGTGAAACTAGCTCCTCTGTGTCAGAGCACGTGGATAAAGCATCAGAAATATGAGAAAGGTGAGAGCTCCTAAATGTATTGGAGAAATTAGTGGCTGTGGTAGAGTTTATGGATCTTATGAGGGAGTGTGGTTGGAGGGGGGTGGGGGTAGGGCTAATCCAAGAAGACTCAAACTCAATCAACAGGTGATCAGACACAGTGATGTTGGAGATCATCAGGTTGGCAATATAAAGGCCAGAGGACAAGACTAAATCAAGTGTGTGGCCCTTGTGGTGGGTTGGGCCTAAGACAGCTTGACTTAGGTTGAAGGAGTCTAGGAGACTTAAAAATTCATTTACCATAGGTTTAGTTGGACAACACACATGGATATTGAAATACCCTAAAATCAGTAATTTGTCAGAGCGAGTAACCATATGGGAGAGGAGATCAGAAAACTGAGATAAAATTACTAGAGGATTTAGGGGGTCTGTATACCAAGGCGCAGAGGACCGGGCACTGGGCATTAATAGCTAGAAGTTGTACCTCAAAGGAAGAGTACGTAACAATTGGCAGAAGTCTACATTTGAAAGAATTGTTATGAATAGTGGCTAAGCCACCTCCACGTCCCAGACGTCCTAGGGAGTTTAGAAAAAGCAAAATTCGGGGCAGAGATCACCAAATGAAGACAGATCCCCAACCTTCAGCCAGGTTTCAGTTAAAAATAGAAAATCCAGTTTATGTGAAATAACAATGTCATTCAAAATAAAAGTCTTATTAGCCAAGGAGCGGGTATTTAAAAGTGCCAATTTAACAGGTATTTGTTGTGCAGACAACGTCGGCGACACAATCTTATTAAACGTCAGCTGACGGAGGTTCGCCGCATTTACTCCACCACCAGAGTGGGGAGACTTAGCAACGAGGCGAGGGGTCCAATGCACCGGGATGTGGGCCGCAGTAGAGGATTGGGAAGAAGGCACAGGCAGGAGATTACGTCGGACAATGCCACGATTCTCGCCGCTTAGTCGAAAGCAAACGAGTAGGCAGAGCGGAGAGGATAGTTGGGATCGGCCGTGAGGAACGTCGACTTGAAGGAAGGATTTGCGCGACAGCTCCGATGCAGATAAGCGGGGCTGGCGTGCGCCTAGGCTAGCACACAATTTGTATATTCCAACAGGAACACGAAAAGACGGTGAGTTCCATTTAAGGAGTTCAGTAGCAGAGAAATATGCATCCATGTTTAGGCACGACGCAGTAAAGGCGCCGCATGTGCAGATAATCCACAATGTCCATAAGGCGACGAGGTGGTGAGTCGCTGAGGCTAAAAGACGCTCGGGACGCATTTTAACTCCCCATTCAACAGGTCCGACAATACACACACACAGCCAAGTTCGAAAACCTCGATAGGCCAGCTGCGACTGAACTAAACTCTACATGTGTTAATTGAAAAATGAAAGACATGGAGGGAGAGAATCGCACCACACACACTTTCAGTAGTTCCTGTCCTTCAGGCTGGTCCATCACCAGCAGAAGACCTGTGCACCCTTGCAATATAAGCTATGTGAGATAATGCCTGATCTACCAACAATAAATCGGGAATTACAAATTATGGATGATGCCACTGCCTTTTAGGTCTGCAGTTTTGTTACATCATTCCCCTGCACAAAATGGCTATTTGTACTTATGCTCTTTCCTTGTTAATAGATTAGATCATGATTGGAGTGAACAAGTAACTTCTCGATTATAAGGATATCAACGCCGAGGTGAAGAAGGCTTGTGAACATGTGAAAAAAGCTGTGCTGCGCAATGTAATGAACCTTCCCGAGATACAACCGTTATTTTCAGACCAGCTGCTTCTATGAGGGTGAGAATTCACACCAGTGATTCATGGGATTCTTTCCAAATTAAAGTTACAGCTCTCTCCATGGGTAATGACTTGCTTGTGTATTTTTAATTCAACTTAAGGTGGTCCAGCTTGAGTTGTTAATATGGTGTAAACACTCTCCGCTGTTGTCCATTGACAATTCAACCCGTAACCTTTGGCAGTCAGAAATCAATCAAATCAAATCTGACTGAACTTCTTATGCTACATATTTAGCATGTAAACTACTTTAGGATGGCATTTCCGTCCCACACTCCTGAAAGTGGGCGCGGCAGGGTGATCCTGTCGGAAAAAATGAAATTGTCCATGTTTCACTTTTCTAATATAGATAAAGGGCTGAAACTTGGTATGTAAGTAGTATATAATATGTCTCAACATAAAAAATGAGGGGTTTTGGCTATTTCTGAAAAATGGCCAATTTGTGACCTTTGACATTCCTTCAAGTATAGACGGTAATTAGAACAACCACTATCCTTTAGCAGCTGCAAATATTGATTAAATTTTGTGAAACTTTGCACATCTCCAGGACATAAACTCCATCAGCATTTAATTTCAGCTTTACACCCCCCTCCCAAATGGGCGTGGCTGGGGGGGCAGATCAGTTGAGTTCAGGATCATTGGAGCCTCTTGTTCCGCCATGTTTTAACCAAGAGCTCTTCCCCTTCTAATGTCCTCTTTTTATAAAATTAAGGTTAATTTAAATGTTATCCGTTATCATGTGGTTCACCATGCGAACATCAGAAGAGTTTGAAACATTGAGAAACAGACGAGCAGTTAAAAGCAGTGGCAAACACTGCTGAGATGGACTGGCAGAATCTGGCTGAAAATCTGTTACAGTACAGCGTTGCATTTAGATGAATTTTCTGATGCTAAGAAAAACAATATAGTAACTCGCAAAAAATATTATGTTTAGATTAATTTTCTCATTATATATGTGAAATTATAAAGTGAAGAGTTGTAATATTCAAGCTAATTAAGCATTAATGTAGTTTGCTGCTGTTGAGCCTAAGGGTACTTAATGAATTACGGCTGTTATTTTATTTTGTCATTATGTTCAATTAATTGCTTCCCACCATACTTTCCATATTATATTCCGAACAAGGGATGTCACATTGTACTGCCTTACCCTTCTAAAGACACCACAGTCACTTCATTGTTTTTACTGACACTGTGCCTGATGAGTGTATTCTGAGTTTACTTAAGCTCTTGTTATATGTGGACGCCCCCTTTTTACGGTGCAATTGGCTGCTCAGCTGTTCCTTGACTAGGAGTTCCTCAGTATTTAATTTACGAACAAGCTGGTAAAAAGTCAAGCGTTGATTTTATGTGTGGTATTTTCATCTGCATTTATTGCAGTTAGCTGTCAGCATGAAGTCCAAAGAGAGATGTTGTAGCCAGAGACGCAAGTCATCATTAGGCTGTAAAATCAAACCTAAACCAGTGGAAAACTGGCAACATTGGGCATGTTCTTAAAAAACGCACACTGGGCTCAGGAATGATAAAAGGCCCAGAGGTCCACAGATACAAACTGTGATGTTTGGCTGAAAGGGCTGAAGTATCTTCACACAGTGTCCAGGCACTCTCCAGGAGGAAGCGTATCTGTATGAGGGTCAACTCTGAAGAGAAGACTTCACTAGAGTGAATACAGAGGCTTTAGCCAAAGATGTAAACCATTGGTGAGTTTAAAAAATAGGGAGACCAGATTAGAGTTTGCCTTGAAAAGCTAAAAGCCCTGTACAGGCCTGGAACAACATCCTATGAACAGATGAAATAGAGAATGATTGTAAGGGAATAATATGGAGAAATGCAGGAACTGCTCATGATCCTGAGAATACTACCACATCTGTGCAGCATATGGAGGTACGGTATAGGCGAGGCATTCATGGCTGCCAGTGGAACTGCTTCGCTCAAATATACTGATGATGTGACTCCAGACAAAGTTTGCAGGACAAATTCAGAATTTCACTGGGCTATTTTATCTGCTCAAATTTGGCCAAATGCCACAAAACTCATTAGACTGTGGTTCAGTACACTGTGGGACAATGACCAGAGGGTTCCAAGACTTAACCTGTTATGTGTGACTCGCTTTAGCCACGATTGTGGTTTGCCTCCTTATAGAGATATGAAAATGGTCTCGCAGACCATAACCTCTCAACAGAAATGTAATTTCCTAACCAGCTTCACTATTGCCACATTAGCATGTACTGTATATAATTATTAGCACACCTGGTTGCTAGTCTGTTTGGCCACTTTAGCGGTTTCCCTCTGCAGTGGGAATATACAGAGGTATTGAAAGGAAAGCACTGCGGTGCAGCTCATCCACATACACTGAACAGACACATTACACATGCGCTCACCAAACCTTTCTCTTACATGTGAGACCACGTCCATCCGCACTAATATTTACACAGGAGCATGTGTGTTTGAGCAAACTCTCCCCGCTCAGCTCTTCAGACGAGTGCAGTGAGGGAACAGCTCTTGTGCTGAGTGGAAAATGCCTTGTTATCGCTCCACCTGAGCAGAGATCAATAGTAGTTTATGTAGAGTTTGATAATTGCGGCTGTTGGACAGAAGTGCCGCTCCCACCATCGAGTGACTCTTATCAGTTTATCGCCCATCGCGGGCAGATGGCGGAACAGCTCACTGCGATTACCGTCACGGTTTCGCCGAAGTGCTCCGTCTCCATGATTATGCCATAGAGAGCTCATTGTGTGTGCTGGGCTATCCTCGACTCTCTGTGCACCCGCTATGTCCGCTGTAGCATGCAACTACTCGCCCTACGTGTGGGTTTGATGATCTTCATTACTATGCGAGTACTAGACTGTGGCTGTATGTGACGGGCAGGTGTTCCAGTTTGTGACCTGTTCAGTTCATGTCCACGGCGTAACCTTCACAAGACAAATATTGGCCTCTAGGATCCATGTTCAGCATTTTTTTCCTGTTTTCACAGATTAAGGGCCAAGTGGTCAAAATCTCATATTTTCACAAAATGGCTGTTGTGTCACACGGTCTTACATTGCAGGGGTTCTTTAGAGCTGTTGCATGAAAGATGAGATTCTGCAGGTAACACCGTTGAGAATTCAGTAATCGTCTTCCAGATTATGCTGATTTGGTTAAATAGTCAAATTATCACAAATTGAGGAAATTAATGCACTGTTGTGGTGGCAGAATTATAAGTGGTAGACAAAGGACAGAAGTATCAGAATGAGTTTCTGCAATTTATTTCTGTCCAAATGGCAGTTTTGTAGATCGGGTTGTGTTGGTGCAGTTTTGCCTGAGTACCCATTCTGTTTTTAAATATTTCACCTGATTCTACGGCAGAGCAGTATGTATACAGTACTTATTTGAACTCTTTGGGGTTATTTTCTGATGGCTGGTGGATGTTGGAGCTCGTAGCATGAGATTCGTTCTGAACATCCTTCGTCAGGTTCAGTTCACCTTCCAGCATGTAGGTGGCGCTTGTGACGTGCATTGGAAGAAATGGAAATAATGCCGCTGTAATTTTATGAGATGTTATTCAGCACCCATCAAACTGCAATTGAATCCTGCAAAAGGGCTTTTTTTTTCCATTTTTTCCTGATCACACTCACCCTCTGGCTGTTTAGTGCAAACACAGCCATTGAGTTCCTCATCTCCTCTTTTGACAAGTTGTATTTTGGTGCAACTAAGAAAATTTAGTGCTCTTGTGATTCGCATGCATGTGTGTGCATGTACATGCGTGAATGAGTTTGCGTTCGTTCGGAGGGTAAGCTTTCTTTTCAGCTGAGAACGGATCCATTAGACTGGCTTGCTTCGCTGCACCTGTACAGGAAGCATTGAGAATATTCTATTGATTAATTACTGCAGCACATGACCCCATCTCACGAGTTCACCCATCTGAAGGCCTTCATTAAGGGGGAGGGTGTCAGCGTCTCGCGCTGAATCGCTGGCTGCTGAGCGCATTTCCATCGTCTGAAAGACTCGCGGCGCCCTCTTTAAATGCTGCTAGATTAATACTCGCAGCTTACATTGTCAGGCATATTTCTCTCATTACAGGAAATGGGGAGACTTTCTGATAAGACCCAAATTATGAAAGCAAACTGGCACTGCCATCTTTCCCCCTTGATCTGCTAACCAAATTAATATCAGGTCATTTCAGATTCTGGGTTTTTTATTTCCTTAAAAGTCTCCCTCCCCCATCTACGATTTCAAATTTGTGCAAATTATAAAATCAGGGAAGGAAAACAGGCTGCACCTCGCGAGTATTACTTATCATATTAATTAAAATCTGGTGACACAATGATGCCGGCAGCTGTGCAGTAAAGCGAGGGAAATTAACACACGTTTGATTTGTTGTGTTGCTAATGTGACACTTATTATACAGGTCAATGTAAAACAAAGAGCGAGCCCCGCGTATATGCTAATACGCGTGCGGAGCCAGAGAGCTGCGCAAACACTCGGCCTCGGCTAAATATCGCCTCATTGTCTCAGCAGATCGGAAACAGTGTTGAAAGACAAACTGTCACTATGGAGAGAGTTTCCCCAAGTTACCAAATGTAGACATGCGGCAACACTGCAAATTGTAGGGTACAGCGTTAATTTACTCAAGATGGAGCCTTCAGCCGGATGACTTTACATTTCGCTGTTATCTTTCTTCAGACGACATCATTAGTGCCAGTTAAATTATTAAGCATAAATTGATCTCAGGATCGCTAAATCCTTAAAACACTGAAAAGAGCACCATTGAATTTACAATGGTATTTCTGTGTTTCATGTGCAATAAATAAATTAATTAATAAATAAAATAAAATAAAAACAAACACAATAAGTTTGGGTGACATTAAATTGAAATTGGTCTGTTTATCTGGTCCAGTATTGCTTACCATTAGCGATGGATCTGAGGATGGTTAGATGGCTGATGGTGTAACTGGAGATTTTGCGCATTAAGAAATTTGCACGACTGTGACTAATCATTAATCTTCCTCTTAAAAAAATCTGTCAAGATTCTGTGAAGATTCTGGGGTGCAGGACTGACCTGATTCTTATTACGAAGTGGTGCTTGGTGAAATCCACAGTTTTTTAAAGCAGAGATTTTCCGTAAATATTTTTAAATGAGTTTTGTGCTGAATCTGCAAAGAAAAGGCTGGAGAGACTGGAGGAGGAGAAGAGGGCTGTCCCCCTGTCTCTCTGTCCCTCTGTCCCCCTGTCTCTCTGTCCCTCTGTCCCCCTGTCTCTCTGTCCCTCTGTATCTCTGTCCCCCTGTCTCTCTGTCCCTCTGTCTCTCTGTCTCTCTGTCCCTCTGTATTTCTGTCCCCCTGTCTCTCTGTCCCTCTGTCTCTCTGTCCCCCTGTCTCTTTGCCCCTCTGTATCTCTGTCCCCCTGTCTCTCTGTCCCCCTGTCTCTCTGTCCCTTTGTCTCTCTGTCCCTCTGTAGCTGCAGAGGAAACAGTGATCATTTTATCTGTGATTTTAATATTGCCATCAGTGAAACATGTCAGAGAGAGAAACTATGCAGATTTTGTTGAAGGTGGTTGGGGGGTGAGGAATTGTGAGAGAGGTGGGGTTGCGATTCTGCCCCGTATGTTCCCCTCTGACCCCAGAGAGCAGACGGACTCACACACAGAATATTGGACATCATTCAGACATCACCCGAGAGGTGATCCAATCCCGCTGATTTCACGCTGCGAGATTGTGTGCATGTCCTTTTGAACCCACTCCCACTCATGGCTGGGAAAGAAACAAAAACACGACCAGAAACACACCTGTGTACACAGTGTGATGCTTGTGTGTTTTCTATACATTTGTGGCTTAAATTCTATTTAATTATGATAACGAATACTGTATTTCTGGGGTGAGTTTTATGTGTTGTGATGTACTGTGTAAAGTCATTAATGTACACACGTGCACATAAATATGTGCATTACAAATATGATCATAATGCAGATTGTTTTCAGTCTAAAATGAACACTCTGGATCTGTGCATCAGTCCTGCTTCGCTGGGCTCGAACACAGTTCATTAGCAATGCTGGTTCTGAGGAGGTAGTGACTGTGGATGACAGATTCATCACAGCTCTTCCTGTGATCATGTAGGTCCCCGTGTTTCTGACGCTTCGCGCCTTTAATTGCTGCTTCTAACAGTGGCGATGTGACTGAGATTCACAGGACGGGGCTGTTAGCTCTTAGGGGACATCCCTGAGCTTTTGTGCTTCTCTGCTGTTGAGTCCATTCTAATCTGCTGTAAAGTCTATTATTTGAAGAGTAACAGCCAGGAGGTAGATGAATATTTCTCGTGATCGCTGCTTTTCCTGGGGTTCTGTGGGGAGAGCTCGTCCTCGGCCGCGTGTGAACCCCGATTCGGATCGCAGCGGCTGCGGCCTCCGGGCCTGCTGTATCAGAGTGTTCCCTTATTAGCGGGTCACCTGTGTGATGCTAATTAGGATGGTGAATAATGAAATTAGCTAAGTGGGGGTGGCGGGGGGCTCGGGGGCTCGTGCGGGTGGGGTGATCGGCTCAGGCGAGGACTGCTGCCTGCGGGTGACACGGCCTGTAATTAGAAGTGTTTTAGGCAGCTCCGCGAGCGTCGTACGGCATCGGAAAGAGTCCCTCGGCCTCCGCACACACACACCCACAGCTGCCCCCCAATGCCATTTCAGCGCCGGGTAAAAGGACGTTTTAATTAGTGGAAACACCGCAGAGGAAGCCGTAATTGGGAGTCTTGATGATCTTCATACAAATCTGTTTGCACCCCCCCCCCCCCTTCCCGCTTTCTCCGTCTCGTGTGAAAAGCCCTTTCGCCTGTATTTACAATTAAACAAGATGACGAGCAGGAGGCTTCTTCTCCTCTGCTGACCTTTAAAACTTCTCTCTTTGTGAGGAGCTGTTTTCTCCTCCAGCTTTTGCTGTGTGGCAGTCTGTGATCCTTTTATTTTTATTTGAACATTTATTTTTTTATTTGGTGGATAGATTTTTCTGTACCCAAAAAAGCATTGGTTTAAATGAAAATTGGGTAACAGTTATAAAACATCTGAAGCGCGTCTTATTTCCTGATACTTTTCAGCGCTGTTCAGGTGCGCCTGCAGGCTGGATTATTTTATTTACAAACGTTTCTCGGCGTCCTCGAATGCCCATGCTCCTGGTTTTTCGAGCGTACACACTATGAGAAGAGCCCTGCCCGAGCTCAGATAGGACGGCACGTACAGGTGTCGCTTCCTCCACACACCCCGAGTCCTCGTTTATTTTTTATAGCAGAAGAAATGATAGTTATTCCTGAATGCCTGAACCCTACAGATAATGATGTGTAATTGGTCGTATGTCTTGGCGTAATGGCGGAGCATTAGATAATGGCAGTGGTGAGAGACTGGGCTGCCTGCTTTTTGAGCTCTGCTTGCCAAAGACATGCTTCATAGCCCTGGGCTAATGGGCTTCTGTTGACTTCAGGCAATTCTTCTCTGGAGGTGGATGGTGGGGAGGGGATCTGTGAGGACTCAGGTACGGAGCAGATTTATACTCTCATTTCCTGCCTGTAAGGCCCACAGAAACCCCAAACCGGAGCCCCTGTCCCGTCCTCACCCCCCCAACGCCCCAACAGCCCCCCCTGCACCCCCAAACCTCTGGGAAGCTGCAGTGTGACAGAGTGGGGGGAAATTGATAAACGGCTTGGGGCTGGGTAATTTTCATTAAACACTAAGTGTCACATTTAACCTGCATTATAGGAATCAATTACCCAGCTATCAGCAGTGCAGGCCTGGAGCGCTGGACGGAGAGAGTCCCCCCTGCGTCTCTCACCAGGGGAATAAGGGCTGTTCAATTAGTAGGTAAATATGTGGGGAGGAGGGGGGTGGGTAAGGGGGGCTTGGGGCTCCCCCTGGGGAGGCCGCCGTGAGGTGAAGTCATCATATCCCCAGTAATAACCGTCAGTGTCGGCCGCGTCACAGCGTCCCCCGGCCATCTGCTTCCAGGCTCCTGTTTGCTCTGCTGCGGCTCAATATTTACTGAGCTCCCATCATCCTCCTGGGCTCGGATGGCACTCTGCCAGGGCCGGGGGGTGGTGGGGGGGGGTATGGTGCTCGTTTAAAGGTGTTTCATCAGGCTAATTAATTTACAGGCACCTGTTTCATCACAGAGAGTTGGCTGCCAGCGGACGGGTCGGGGAGGGATGTGGAGCGGGGGGGGGATGGGGGGTGTTCAGACGGCAGGAGATTCGACACAAACTCTCTCCACTCCTCTCTTCTCTCTTCCCTCCCTCCATCCTCTATCCAGTTTTCCCACTGTAGATTCATTAACAGCGATGTCCGACTGACAGGTTTTTTTTAAACCCTTTGAGCGCTGAATACATTTTCGAGGAACTAAAAATGTAGTTGTCCGGAGCCGTTGAAAACCTATCATGTGGCAACTTGTTTAAAAGAGCTCTTTTAAACAAGTTGCCACATGATAGGTTTTCAAAAGCGTCTGATTTTGATAGCTTACATCATTGGGCAGCTATGGTTGCCCACGGCACTGAAAGGGTTAATGCTCCTGATTTTTCGATCAAGATGCTCCAGCTGACGGGAGAGTTGGGACGGAGGACTGAGGCATCCCATGATGCATTGGTTTGTGCCAAGTAGAACGTGGATTCAGCTCATCAGCTGGACATATCGTTTGATATGATTACAACGTGTACTCTATGTAGAGCACACAGTATGGATTCTCAGCTTTTACTAAAGAATTATTAACAATATTGCTCTGCACTTTGGTTTCACCATAACAAAATGCCACACTTTTTGTATCACCCAACTCCTTCCGTGTGTGGGCACGGCAATGGACTGGTGTCCTGTTTCCAATTAGTCCGGGACATCCTGTTGCTTTAGAGAGAGTTTAGTGTCTGGTCTGGATTGTGGAATTTAGCATGTGGAGTTTATTTTTGAGGTTTTTGTCAAACATGAGGGCTGCAGGTTGGCCAATGATATTCAAGGAAGCCATTTTCAGGAAGAAAAAAAATCAAATGCTTGTAACTGGCCAAACTTTAGTCTCACGAACTTCACTTGTGGAACATTGTTTAGAAAAGGGAGAGCTCTGGTGAGACCAGTAAAGGGCCTGGAAGACCAAGGAAGACCTCTTCCGTTTACGTCCGAAGAATTCTCTCAAACGCTGTCTGACAGATCGAGAGCAGTGTTACGGAGGCCAGAGTGGATGTGTGTACGAGTGCAGTTATCAGAAGGCTTCACACGCAGCCAAAACCAGGAAAACTCCTGACTGGTCAAGTCATTCTCCTGAACTAAATCCAGCGGAGCACATGTGTGTCTACGGCTCGTTAGAACAGCAGGAGATTAAGATCGCTGCAACACAGGCAGGCAGTATCCCATCTCGGGAGATGCTCAGCACCTGCTGATGGCTACAGTCAGGTCCATAAATACTTGGACATTGACAATGTTATTATTTTAGCAGTCAACCATGGAATATTGGAGTTGAAATTATATATAAATATGAGCTAAAAAAGAGGTCATTCTGCCTCAGTTTGAGAGTTTACACATCACAAATTGGGTGGCTAGTCTAGGAATGACAGCGTTTTCAAAAGTTCCTCCTTTTTTGGGACCAAAAGTAATCGGACAATATGATGCTCAGCTGTTCCACGGCCCGTTGAGTTTTATTCCCTAATAATTTCATTTAAAAGTAAACACATAAAAGGTCGACAGTCAATTTGAAGAGTTGTCATTTTCATTTGGAATCTGTTGCTGTTAAATCTCGACATCAAATCCAAAGAGCTGTCAGGATCAGTAAAGCAAGTCATTATTAAGCAAAAAAAAAACCCACCTGAGAAAAAAGAGAAACCATGAGGTGAGGCCAATTAAAATTTTCTGTATATTTTTAAAAAGGAAGGAAGTGCTGGTGAGTTCAGGGAAAGAAAAAGGCCTGGAATAGCACAGATAACACCTGTGGTGGATGACAGAAGAATTCTTTCCCTGCTTCAGGGAAAACCCCCCACGGCCGCTGGCCAGTAGAAGGTGAGGGTATCAGGGACAAAGTCTGCAATCAGGAGAAGACTTCACTGGAGTAAATAAAGAGTGTTGATTTTAACATGTAAACTATTGGTAAAGCTTTAAGACAGGAAACTTGCCAAAAAAAGCCAATGTAGTCCTGAAACAACATCTTTTAGACAAATGAGGCAAAGATCATCTTATCCCAGAAAGATAAGAAAAGGAGGATATGGAGGAGAGAAGGAACTGCTCATGATGTGAGGCAGAGCACCTCATCTGTGGAGAGTGGTTGTGTATGGGCATGCATGGCTGCTAATTGTGCTGGTTCCCTCATATGGAATGGTGACGAGACTGTTGGAAAAATCTGGAGGATGAATTCTGAATTGTATAGGGCTATGTTGTGTGCTTAGATTCAGCCAAATGCATCAACATTAATTGTAAAATGCTTCACAGTGCAGAGGGACGGTCACTCAGGAGCATACTGCAGAAACAGCCCAAGACTTGTTAAGGGAAAAAAAGTGGAATATTCTACAACAGACAAGTCAATCATATGACGTGAATCCAATTGTGCATGCATTTCACTTGCTGAAGGAAAATTTCTCAACAACGAGGCAGCAACTGAAGACAGCAGCAGTGAAGCCCGGGCAGAGCATATACAGGGAATAAACCCAGTGTCTGGTGATGTATATGGGTTCCAGACTTCAGACAGCCATTGACTTAAAAGGATTCACCACCGAGTATTAAAAATTACAATTTAATTATTGATTATGTCAATTTGTCCAATTACTTTTGAGTTTCTAAAACTGAGGGGACTGTGCATAAAATGTATGTAATTCATACATGGTTCAGAGAATATTTTTGGAGAAAAAAAAGTCTTAAATTGAAGTTGAAAGTCTGCACTTCAAGCACTCCCTTGTTTCTTTTCAAATCCTTAATGGCACAGGTGGCATACAGAACTAAAACAATGAAAATTGTGTCACAGTCAAATTATTTATGGACCTAAATGTATAGGTCACAGACTTCCTGCAGATATTGCACTTAAAATATATGCACCAAAGTCCTAGACAAATTATTACTTTGATTGACATGCCATTGATTATTCCCAAGCATTATGCTGCCCTGAAATGAATGATTTGTGTCAAAAGTGCTGCTCATTAAAAATGAATTCTATTACTTATTGAAACAAAAGGAAAAGAAATGACCTCAAATGACGCTGAGAATAGTTAAATCACACATTATTATAAACCCTAAATTTTACCCAGGTCCTCTATGTAATTTACTGCACCTCTTGTACAGTTATCAGTATGATGGTGGACGGTTCAGGACTAACCTGTCCCCACATGTGCCGCCCAGCAGGGCAGCGAATCAGAGGGACTCCTCCGCAAACCCCCTGTAAGAAACACTGCAGAACATCTTATTTGCTGCTGTTCTTTCCTCCTCCCATTTCCCCTCCACCCTTGTGCTATTTCTCCTGCTCACACAAGCAGGGCATGGCCAGTACTTCCAGGTGACAAATTGGGAAGTTTTAGGGATCAAAGGTGAGGAGGAGATCTTTTAAGGTTCCTCTGCGGAGCCTCAGCACTTTAGCTTTAAGAAGAGATTAATGGGGATGCAGGGCAGGGCGCCACAGATCTGTACTCAGCATTATTTAACCACATATATTCTCTAGTCTCTGCAGCGACTCCATCTCTAAGGCTGAGGTTAGATGTCTGTTTTGTGGAATAACTTTGCTGTGACTGAAGACTTCTCGGGTATTCACAAGGCTGTTCCTTTCACTAACAGTGGAGATCAGAGATATCCCTGCCATCAGTGGAAAATGAGGGTGACATCGTAACATGTACTTAATGTTGTCTGAGGAAACAAATATCCCAGCCTCTGAACTTTATAAATCAAATTCCTGAAGTGTCAAAGAGCTGCGATGTACTGCAGTCAGGTACCTGCATGAATTGTGACCTAATAGCGATATGGCCTTGGCCCATTCCACCACTACTCCATGAGGTTACACCGCAGCACCTGCTGGATATTCTTATTTTTCTGGGTGTTTGCAGATTATAATAAGTTATAAATTCCTGAAAACCTGAGCTTTGTACTCCATTTCATTTTGCTGGCAGATTCTTAAAGTTCAGCAGGTGTTTAATGTGCTGCAGCATGAAATATGATTTATAACATCTGAGGGCAAACTGTAAACCTTTTTAAAGAAATATCTAAGAGTTTTTTGACTGTGTAGAATTCTATAACATCTGAGGACAAACTGTAAACCTTTTTAAAGACATATCTAAGAGTTTTTTGACTGTGTAGAATTCTATAACATCTGAGGGCAAACTGTGAACCTTTTTAAAAGAAATATCTAAGAGTTTTTTGACTGTGTTAAATTCTATAACATCTGAGGGCAAACTGTAAACCTTTTTAAAGGAATATCTAAGAGTTTTTTGACTGTGTAGAATTCTATAACATCTGAGGGAAAACTGTAAACCTTTTTAAAGAAATATCTAAGAGTTTTTTGACTGTGTTAAATTCTATAACATCTGAGGGCAAACTGTAAACCTTTTTAAAGAAATATCTAAGAGTTTTTTGACTGTGTTAAATTCTATAACATCTGAGGGCAAACTGTAAACCTTTTTAAAGGAATATCTAAGAGTTTTTTGACTGTGTAGAATTCTATAACATCTGAGGGCAAACTGTAAACCTTTTTAAAGAAATATCTAAGAGTTTTTTGACTGTGTTAAATTCTATAACATCTGAGGGCAAACTGTAAACCTTTTTAAAGAAATATCTAAGAGTTTTTTGACTGTGTTAAATTCTATAACATCTGAGGGCAAACTGTAAACCTTTTTAAAGGAATATCTAAGAGTTTTTTGACTGTGTAGAATTCTATAACATCTGAGGGCAAACTGTAAACCTTTTTAAAGAAATATCTAAGAGTTTTTTTGACTGTGTTAAATTCTATAACATCTGAGGGCAAACTGTAAACCTTTTTAAAGACATATCTAAGAGTTTTTTGACTGTGTAGAATTCTATAACATCTGAGGACAAACTGTAAACCTTTTTAAAGGAATATCTAAGAATTTTTTGACTGTGTAGAATTCTATAACATCTGAGGGCAAACTGTAAACCTTTTTAAAGAAATATCTAAGAGTTTTTTGACTGTGTTAAATTCTATAACATCTGAGGACAAACTGTAAACCTTTTTAAAGACATAACTAAGAGTTTTTTGACTGTGTAGTATTCTATAACATCTGAGGACAAACTGTAAACCTTTTTAAAGGAATATCTAAGAGATTTTTGACTGTGTAGAATTCTATAACATCTGAGTGTCATGGTTATGGTTTTTGGTCATGTTTATGTTCATGTTCAGTGTTCATGATTTTGTCTTTTATTTATTCTTTTTGGTTATTGTAATACTTTGGGTTTTAGTTCATTCCATTTCTCAGTTCCATTGCACTTGTCTCCCCTGTCTTGTGATCTAGTTGGTTCAGTCCATCCTCCCAGTCTGTGTGCTCACTTTCTTCGGGTGATTTAAATGTATTCTGGTGTTTAACGTATTCCTTCGATTCTTGTTTACTTCCTTCGCCTTACTTTTCTGATTACTAACAAAACTAACGTTTGTATTTTGTATCATAGTCTACTAACACAACTAATCCATGTATATAGATTACTAACTTACTAATGAGCACTCTAGTTAAATCTGTAAAGTTGCACCGCTACTAATTAATACTAATTCCCTCTCAGCAATCGCCCTGTTCTAGTCTCCGCCTCTTGCTCAGCTTTTAACTATCTCCCCCCTCGTTTCTCTTGAGATCTCTCTCGCACGTGTTAATTACTTTCCTGCTCTCGTTATCTGTGCACTTAGAACTCCTTGACCGGAGCTGTTTAAATGTCATAGGCTGTCTGTGTGATTCCCGTCCGTGTCTTGGCGTTAAAAGCCAATTTTAAATGGTTAGGGTTTCCCTCATGTGATTCTCCCGTTGTAATTAGTCTGATCCAGCTCACCTGCTTCCTGCATAGCATGTGACTTTCCTCCCGTCTATTTAAGCAGTCTTTTCTCAGCCAGCTCCTTGTCAGAACGTTGATCAATATTTCTTTGTGCAGAGTGCCTTGTATGCCATTGAGTATTGTTTTTCTTCGACTGGTTTGTCCGACTCGATTCTTGCCATAGCCCTTCTTGTATTGTTTTGTCTTTTTGGATTTCGACCTATTTTTGTATGACCCACGATTTCTGTGTTTGGATGCCCTATGTATGACCCTTGGCCTTGTTCATCGGCTACGACTTTTTGCCTACCGCCTATGTACCTTTGCTCATCTGTCTTACTGGTTCTGACCCCTGCCTGTCTAGTCGACACTGTTTTTGGATTTCGTATTGTGGCTTGGCAATTCTTGTATTTTTTGGCTTTGACTCGGACCTCATTAAAGGCATACGTTTTTTGGATTTCCCTCTCTCGCATGTGGTTCCTGAACGCACCGTCACAGTACGTTCTGACCACCATGGAACCAGCGAGAGATACTAAGCTGCAAGATACGGTGGCGAACCAGGCAGTCATGCTGGAATTCCATCAGCGACAGCTGTTAACCGTCGTGCAACACCTGCAGTCCATGATGCACCAGATGTCGGACCTGGCTTCCGCTGTGAGAGCTAGTCAGCCCACACTCGCCACCTGTTCTTCAGCTGTCCCTGCTCCTGCACCTGCACCCGTCGTACCCGCTCCTGCTCCTGTCCATGAGCCACGCCTTCCACCCCCGGAGAAGTATGACGGTGAGCCCGGCACGTGTCGTGCTTTTCTTATTCAATGTAAGCTCATCTTTAGCCTCCAACCTGCCACCTTCCTCACTGAGCAAGCCCGGGTGGCTTACATCATCACCCAGCTCACCGGAAGAGCTAAGCAGTGGGCGACCGCTGCCTGGGAAGCTGGTCTGCCTTGTATGCAGTCATCCAATCTGCTGGAGGAAGAGATGAGGCGCATCTTCGATCGATCCAGGCACGGGCACGAAGCTGGCCGAGAGCTCCTGCGCATCCGCCAAGGTAGCCATTCAGTTTCTGATTATGCCATCACTTTCAGACCCTGGCTACCAACAGCGGGTGGCAGAAGAGGGCGCAATACGACGCTTTCCTGAATGGTCTGGCGGAGAGGATCAAGGATGAACTCCTTACCCGCGAGCTGCCTGAGGAGCTGGAGGCTCTTATTAACCTGGCTATTCGTGTGGATGCACGACTAGAGGAGCGAAGACGGTCGAAGCAACCCAGTGCTTCCCCTGACCTCCCTATCATGTCCCAGGTGAGACGGCAGCTTCCTCTCCAGACCTCTGCGGCTACCAAGACGGTACCTGAGGGGGTTCCTACGCAGATGGACCGAGCCAGACTGACCAAAGAGGAGCGGGAACGCAGGTTCAGGGAACGGGCCTGCTTCTACTGCGGCAAGGCTGGGCACATTGTCTCCCAGTGTCCAGCTAAAGGCCAACGCCCACCCATGAGCAATGGGCCGCTAGTGGGCGTAACACCGGTTAAGACCACCTCCTTCAATCGTAACTGCCTGCCGATCAGTTTGGAGTGGGAAGGGGGGTTTAAGCAAACCACTGCCCTGGTGGATTCCAGAGCTGAGGACAGTTTCGTGGATGCAGAAACAGCGCGGAAGTGGGGAATACCTCTGGAAGAGGTTTCATGTTCACGAGTGGCTAATTCTGTGAACGGTCAGAGGATCGGCCATATCACCCACTCCACTGCCCCCATCAAGTTGCGCGTTTCTGGCAACCATCAGGAGACCATCCGATTGAATCTCATTGACTCCCTTCACTCCCATGTTATCCTGGGCCATCCTTGGATGGCCAAACACAACCCCGAAATTGATTGGGCTACCCATGAGATTAAGGGCTGGAGCCCTAACTGTTCACAGTTATGCCTTGTAAATGCTCATGTTCATGTTCATGTTCCTTCCCCTGCAGAGATCCCTAACCTGGAGAAGGTCCCTCAAGTTTATCATGACCTCAGGGAGGTGTTTTCCAAGTCTCGTGCCACGTGTTTACCCCCTCATCGCCCTTATGACTGTGCTATTGATCTCAAGCCAGGTACCATGCCCCCTAGAAGCCGTCTGTTTTCCCTGTCCCGTCCCGAGACCCAAGCCATGGAGAAGTACCTGAGTGAGTCCCTCGCTGCCGGAATCATCCGCCCTTCCTCCTCTCCTGCTGGGGCGGGGTTCTTCTTCGTGGGTAAGAAGGACGGGACCCTACGTCCATGCATTGACTACAGAGGCCTCAATGAGATTACCATTAAGAATCGCTACCCATTGCCGCTCATGACCACTGCTTTTGAGCTTCTCCAGGGGGCCACCGTGTTTACCAAGCTAGACCTGCGCAACGCCTACCACCTGGTCCGCATCCGAGAGGGGGATGAATGGAAAACGGCGTTTAACACCCCTACGGGGCACTGGGAATATTTGGTTCTTCCCTTCGGATTGACTAACGCCCCAGCTGTGTTCCAGGGTCTCATTAATGATGTATTGAGGGGCATGATTAATAAGTTTGTTTTTGTATACCTTGATGACATTCTCATTTTTTCCAAGACCCTGGAGGACCATGTCAAGCAGGTTTGACAAGTCCTGAAGCGCCTCCTGGAGAACCGCCTGTTTGTGAAGGCCGAGAAGTGCGAGTTCTCTGTCCCCACCACGACCTTCCTGGGTTTTGTTATATCAGCTGGTGCCATAAGCATGGACCCCTCCAAGGTGAATGCTGTCACTGAATGGCCCAGACCCACGGACCATAAGTCTTTACAGCGCTTTTTGGGATTTGCCAATTTCTACCGAAGGTTCATTCGTAATTATATTTCTGTCAGTGCCCCTCTCACATCACTAACTTCAAGTAAACTCAAGTACCAATGGAATGATGAAGCTGAAAATGCCTTTAAAGACCTAAAGTCACGTTTCACTACAGCCCCTATTCTTTCTATCCCTAACCCTGAAGCCCAGTTCATTGTGGAAGTTGATCCTTCTAACGTTGGCATTGGAGCCATTCTGTCTCAGAGATCTGAGAAGGATAACAAGATTCACCCATTTGCTTTTTATTCTCACCGTTTAAGTCCCACAGAACAGAACTATGACATTGGCAATCGGGAGCTGCTGGCGGTCAAACTGGCACTGGAAGAGTGGAGACAGTGGCTAGAGGGCGCCAAACTCCCGTTCCTCGTTTGGGCTGACCGTAAGAACCTCGAGTATTTGCAAACGACTAAGAGACTGAACCCTCGTCAAGCCAGGTGGGCTTTGTTCTTTTCTTGTTTTAACTTCCATCTTGCCTATCACCCAGGCAACAAGAATGTCAAGCCAGACGCACTATCCCGGATTTTCGAGCCCCCTGACAAAGAACTTTGTATGGACACCATCCTTCCACAAGAAGTTTTTGCTAATGCCATAGCCATGGATATCGAGAAAGAGGTGAGAAATGCGCTCAATGACTCTGCCGCTCCCAGTACTTGCCCCACCAATCGCCTGTTTGTCCCCATACCCAAACGTCCCCAGGTTTTGGAATGGGGACATGCCTCCAACCTAGCCTGTCACCCAGGAGTCAACCATACTTTAGACTTCATTGCACAACGTTTCTGGTGGCCAGATATGCGTAAAGATATCCAGGACTACATCTCTGCCTGCTCAGTCTGTGCCCAGTCTAAGGCCTCTCACCAGCCCCCTCAAGGCCTACTCCAACCACTACCCACACCCCATCGCCCTTGGTCTCACATATCACTTGACTTCATCACCGGTTTACCCCCTTCCAATCACTATAACACTATCCTCACTATTGTAGATCGATTTTCCAAAGCTGTTCATTTCATTCCCCTCACCAAACTCCCCACTGCACAAGAAACCGCCTCCCTACTCATCCAACACGTTGTCCAACTTCATGGCATTCCCACTGATATCGTTTCTGATCGAGGTCCCGAGACCGAGCGGGTGAACCAGTGCATTGAAACTGTTCTCAGATGTCTCTGCTCTAAGAACCCAGCCTCCTGGAGTCACTAATTGCCGTGGGCCGAGTACGCCATCAACAGCCACACCTCCTCCTCCTCCTCCAAGCTGTCCCCTTTCGAGTACTGCATGGAATACCAACCGCCACTGTTCCCCAGTCAGGAGGAGGAGGTGGCCGTCCCGTCCGCACAGGCCTTCATTCGCCGATGCAAACGCACCTGGAAGACCACACGCATCGCCCTGCTGAAGTCGGCGGCCAGAATGAAGCGCCTGGCGGACAGAAGGCGTACTCCGGCCCCAAACTACCGGGCAGGACAGAGGGTTTGGCTGTCGTCCAAGGACATTCCCATTAGGGGTGGTAACCGTAAACTGTTTCCCAGATATATTGGTCCCTTCACTATAGATCGTATCATTAGCCCCACTGCTGTTCACCTTAAATTGCCATTATCCATGCGTAGAATCCACCCCACTTTCCATGTTTCTCAAATTAAGCCTGTTGTTACCCGCCCCCTGTGTTCTGGTCCTGATCCCCCTCCACCCCCCCGTATTATTGATGGTGGTGAAACCTACACGGTTCGCGCCATCTTGGACTGTCATCATCGGGGCCGTGGCCTCCAATACTTCATTGATTGGGAGGGCTACGGTCCCGAGCATCGGAGTTGGGTTCCTTCACGTTTCATCCTTGACAAGGATCTGATTAAGGACTTTCATGCCCATCACCCCAGACCCAGTTGTTAAAACGCCAGGAGGCGTTTCCTTGGGGGGGGTACTGTCATGGTTATGGTTTTTGGTCATTTTATGTTCATGTTCAGTGTTCATGATTTTGTCTTTTATTTACTCTTTTTGGTTATTGTAATACTTTGGGTTTTAGTTCATTCCATTTCTCAGTTCCATTGCACTTGTCTCCCCTGTCTTGTGATCTAGTTGGTTCAGTCCGTCCTCCCGGTCTGTGTGCTCACTTTCTTCGGGTGATTTAAATGTATTCTGGTGTTTAACGTATTCCTTCGATTCTCGTTTACTTCCTTCGCCTTACTTTTCTGATTACTAACAAAACTAACGTTTGTATTTTGTATCATAGTCTACTAACACAACTAATCCATGTATATAGATTACTAACTTACTAATGAGCACTCTAGTTAAATCTGTAAAGTTGCACCGCTACTAATTAATACTAATTCCCTCTCAGCAATCGCCCTGTTCTAATCTCCGCCTTTTGCTCAGCTTTAACTATCTCCCCTGTGTTTCTCAGAGATCTCTACTTACGTGCTTAATTACTTTCCTCGCGCTCGTTATCTGTGCACTTAGAACTCCTTGACCGGAGCTGTTTAAATGTCATAGGCTGTCTGTGTGATTCTCGTCCGTGTCTTGGCGTTCGCCAATTTTCGTGGTTAGGGTTTCCCTCGTGATTCTCCCGTTGTGATTAGTCTGATCCAGTACACCTGCTTCCTGCATAGCATGTGACTTTCCTCCCGTCTATTTAAGCAGTCTTTTCACAGCCAGCTCCTTGTCAGAACGTTGATCAATATTTCTTTGTGCAGAGCGCCTTGTATGCCATTGAGTATTGTTTTTCTTCGACTGGTTTGTCCGACTACGATTCTTGCCATAGCCCTTCTTGTATTGTTTTGTCTTTTTGGATTTCGACCTATTTTTGTATGACCACGATTTCTGTGTTTGGATGCCCTGTGTATGACCCTTGGCTTTGTTCATCGACTACGACTTTTTGCCTACCGCCTATGTACCTTTGCTCATCTGTCTTACTGGTTCTGACCCCTGCCTGTCTAGTCGACACTGTTTTTGGATTTCGTGTTGTGGCTTGGCAATTCTTGTATTTTTTGGCTTTGACTCGGACCTCATTAAAGGCATACGTTTTTTGGATTTCCCTCTCTTGCATGTGGTTCCTGAATGCACCGTCACACTGAGGGCAAACTGTAAACCTTTTTAAAGGAATAGCTAAGAGTTTTTATTTTTTTTTTTGACTGTAGAATTCTATAACATCTGAGGGCAAACTGTACAGCTTTTTAAAGGAATACCTAAGAGTTTTTTTTTGACTGTGTAGAATTCTGTAACATCTGAGGGCAAACTAAACCTTTTTAAAGAAATATCTGAGAGTTTTTTGACTGTGTAGAATTCTATAACATCTCTGGGCAGACTGTAAACCTTTGTAAGTAAAAGTTTATTTGATATAGCACCTCTCATAGACAGAGTCACAAAGTGCTTTACAAAAAATAAAGTAAACAAAACATTAGAATAAAAACAAAGGAAAACCACAAGCCTACCCCCCCCCTCCCGGCAACATTACAATCAAAATTAGACAAATGCCTGTTTGAACAAGTGTGTCTTTAGCTGGCTCTTGAAGGAGTCCACAGAGTTCGCATTTCTTAAATCTTGTGGAAGAGCGTTCCATAACTTAGGAGCCACTGTTTCAAAAGCGCGGTCACCCTTAGTTTTAAGTCTTGTGCGGGGGACAAACAATAAGCCCTGATCAGAGGACCGCAGAGCCCTACTGGGTACATATGGGTGGAGCAAGTCACAAATGTAAGCAGGCGCCTGACCATGTAGAGCTCTATAAGTAATAACCAGAACTTTGAATTGAATCCTGGAAGTGAGCGGAAGCCAGTGCAGAGAGGCTAAAATAGGAGTGATATGACATTGTCTCCTGGACCTGGTCAAGAGCCTGGCGGCAGCATTTTGAACTAATTGTAAATGATTTAGAGATGATTTGCTGATAAAGGTGAAGAGTGCGTTACAATAGTCCAGGCGCGATGACACAAAGGCATGGATGATTATTTCAAGCTCAGCATATGAAACAATAGATCTGAGTTTTGCGATGTTCCTCAGGTGGAAGAAGCCTGTACGGGACAGGGACCTAATGTGGTTGTCAAGGTGCATCTACTGATCAAAAATAACACTAAGATTTCTCAAGCTAGAGCGCACATAGGGCTTTAGGGAACCCATACAATTAGTCACCATTGAAGCAGAATGATCATTGCCAATGATGAGAACCTCTGTTTTGTTGGCGTTAAGCTGGAGGAAAGTATTGGCCATCCAATTGCTAATTGCAAACAAACAATCATTCAAGATGGTGAGTTTTTCCGCAGCCCTGTCAGGTTTAAAAGAAATGTACAGCTGAATATCGTCAGCATAGCAATGATATGAGACACCATTAAATTTATCGATAATAGCTCTGAGAGGAAACATGTATAGGGCAAACAATATCGGACCCAGGACAGAGCCTTGAGGTACCCCACAGGATAAGACAGCGGGCTCAGACGTATGAGGGCCAACAGCAACCGCAAAATGTCTGTCTGAGAGATAGGAAATAAACCAGTCAAGAGCGCTCCCAGAAACACCAACCAAATCTCTGAGCCTGTCTATCAAAATTCGGTGATCAGTGGTATCAAACGCTGCAGTAAGATCAAGCAGCACCAAGACAGTGCATTCACCAGCATCAGAGGACATCATAATGTTATTTGAGACTCTGAGGAGAGCTGTCTCAGTAGAATGTTTCTGACGAAAACCAGACTGAAACTTATCCAATATGTCATGGTTATTTAAGGCTACAGTAAGCTGATTTGCAACCACCTTTTCTTGGATTTTAGAAATAAAAGGCAACTTGGAAATAGGCCTATAATGTTTGAAAAGTGAAGGGTCAAGGTTAGGTTTTTTAAGCAGGGGATGAACGACTGCCTGTTTAAAATAAAAGGGAACATAACCAGTTTCCAGTGATCTATTTATAATAGATACCAGACATGGGGCCACAGAACTCAACACATCTTTTGGAAAGGATGTTGGTAGGATGTCTAGGGGACAAGAAGAAGTTTTCATGGAGCTCACAAGGTCAGTTAGGTCTTGCAAGGAGACAGAAGAAAATTGGCTCAAAATTGGCGGCCAGGATGGGCAGATAGGAACAGGGGAGGATGAGGGACTGAGGTTGGATCTAACTTGAGCGATCTTGTCCACAAGAAATGAAAGAAAATTACTGCAGTCCTAATTTGAGGAAATAGGCACAATAGGAGGAGTAGAATTTACAATATTATTGATGACATCAAATAGGACTTTTGGATTTCGCCTACTAGAGGAGATGAGTTTAGCGAAATAAGAAGCCCTTGCAGCCTTAACCATGCTATTAAGTTCAGTTAACAATTCTTTAAGATGTAAACGATGAACCTGAAGTTTTGTAGATTTCCAAAGACGCTGCACTCTCCGACATTTACGCCTAAAAGCAACGAATGTCATCGTTAAGCCAGGGGTTGAGTTGACAGCGGGACAGTTCGGGTTTTAAGGGAGCAACTGCATCTAAAATGGTAGAACAATGAGAGTTAAAAGAGTGGACTAAACACTCAACATCACCATCAGCAGTCAGCAGCTTGCTGCTATCAAAGGAGGCGGAGAATTTCTGTGCTGAGAGATGATTTAAAATGCGGACACGCTTTACCTGTTTACCAGGAGAACATACAGAATTCAAAAATAGGTTGAAAAGAACACACTCGTGATCTGTCATTGGCAATTCCTCAGAGTAAACACTGTCAATGTTCAAACCAAGGGTGAAGACTAGGTCTAGAGTGTTACCCCTAAAGTGTGTTGGGCCAGACACATGTTGGGTGAAGTTAAAAGATTCAGTGACATTTAAAAAATTAACAGCAAAGCTGTTAGTAGTGTCATTTACATGAATATTGAAATCACCTAGCATCAAAACTCTCTCAAATTTGATAATAGAAGCTAAAAAGTCACTAAATTCAGGCAGAAAGGAGCTGTTTAAACAAGGAGGACGGTAAATTAAAATACAACAAAATGGATGAAAAAGTCCAACTTTGGACATTAACAGTTCAAATGAGGAGAAAGTACTGGGACTTATCATCCTAGTGTTAAAACAGTTTTTATACACCATAGCTAAACCCCCTCCTCGGCCCGAGGTCCTAGGGGCGCAAGTGTAACGGCAATCAGGAGGGCAAAGTTCATTCAAAAAAAACATATTTTTTTATTCAAAAAAACAACATTTTTAAAGAAATATCTAAGAGTTTTTTTGACTGTAGAATTCTATAACATCTGAGGGCAAACTGTACAGCTTTTTAAAGGAATATCTAAGAGTTTTTTTTGACTGTGTAGAATTCTATAACATCTGAGGGCAAACTGTAAACCTTTTTAAAGAAATACCTAAGAGTTTTTTTTGACTGTGTAGAATTCTATAACATCTGAGGGCAAACTGTAAACCTTTTTAAAGGAATACCTAAGAGTTTTTTTGACTGTGTAGAATTCTATAACATCTGAGGGCAAACTGTAAACCTTTTTAAAGAAAGTGTAAACCTTTTTAAAGAAATATCTAAGAGTTTTTTTTGACTGTAGAATTCTATAACATCTGAGGGCAAACTGAACAGCTTTTTAAAGGAATATCTAAGAGTTTTTTGACTGTGTAGAATTCTATAACATCTGAGGGCAAACTGTAAACCTTTTTAAAGGAATATCTAAGAGTTTTTTGACTGTGTAGAATTCTATAACATCTGAGGGCAAACTGTAAACCTTTTTAAAGAAATACCTAAGAGTTTTTTTTTTTTGACTGTGTAGAATTCTATAACATCTGAGGGCAAACTGTAAACCTTTTTAAAGAAATATCTAAGGGTTTTTTGTAGACTGTCTGAGGGCAAACTTAAACTATTAAAGAAATACCATCTTTTTTTTTTTTTGGCAAACTATAACATCTAAAAACTTTTTTTTAAAGAAATATCTAAGAGTTTTTTGACTGTGTAGAATTCTATAACATCTGAGGGCAAACTATAAACCTTTTTAAAGGAATACCTAAGAGTTTTTTTGACTGTGTAGAATTCTATAACATCTGAGGGCAAACTGTAAACCTTTTTAAAAATACCCTTTTCTAAAACATCTGAAAACTATCTAAAGAGTGTTTTTTGACTGTAGAATTCTATAACATCTGAGGGCAAACTGTAAACCTTTTTAAAGGAATACCTAAGAGTTTTTTTTTTTTTGACTGTGTCTGAATTCTATTTTAAAGGAATATCTAAGAGGCAAACTGTAAACCTTTAAATCTGAGGGCAAATATCTAAGAGTTTTTTTTTTTTGTAGAATTCTATAACATCTGAGGGCAAACTGTAAACCTTTTTAAAGAAATACCTAAGAGTTTTTTTTGACTGTGTAGAATTCTATAACATCTGAGGCAACAAATATCTAAACCTTTTTGTGTAGAATTTAAACATCTTAAACTGTTTTTTTTTTTTTTGACTGTGTAGAATTCTATAACATCTGAGGGCAAACTGTAAACCTTTTTAAAGAAATATCTAAGAGTTTTTTTTTGACTGTGTAGAATTCTATAACATCTGAGGGCAAACTGTAAACCTTTTTAAAGAAATATCTAAGAGTTTTTTTTGACTGTGTAGAATTCTATAACATCTGAGGGCAAACTGTAAACCTTTTTAAAGAAATATCTAAGAGTTTTTTTTTTGACTGTGTAGAATTCTATAACATCTGAGGGCAAACTGTAAACCTTTTTAAAGAAATATCTAAGAGTTTTTTTGACTGTGTAGAATTCTATAACATCTGAGGGCAAACTGTAAACCTTTTTAAAGAAATATCTAAGTTTTTTTTGACTGTGTAGAATTCTATAACATCTGAGGGCAAACTGTAAACCTTTTTTAAAGAAATATCTAAGTTTTTTTTTGACTGTGTAGAATTCTATAACATCTGAGGGCAAACTGTAAACCTTTTAAAGAATATATCTAAGAGTTTTTTTGACTGTGTAGAATTCTATAACATCTGAGGGCAAACTGTAAACCTTTTTAAAGAAATATCTAAGAGTTTTTTTGACTGTGTAGAATTCTATAACATCTGAGGGCAAACTGTAAACCTTTTTAAAGAAATATCTAAGAGTTTTTTTTGACTGTGTAGAATTCTATAACATCTGAGGGCAAACTGTAACTTTTTTTTAAAGAAATATCTAAGAGTTTTTTGACTTTTTCTAAAGAGGGCAAACTGTCTTTTTAAAGAAAATCTAAGAGTTTTTTTTGACTGTGTAGAATTCTATAACATCTGAGGGCAAACTGTAAACCTTTTTAAAAAGGAATATCTAAGAGTTTTTTTTGACTGTGTAGAATTCTATAACATCTGAGGGCAAACTGTAAACCTTTTTAAAGAAATATCTAAGAGTTTTTTGACTGTGTAGAATTCTATAACATCTGAGGGCAAACTATAAACCTTTTTAAAGGAATACCTAAGAGTTTTTTTGACTGTGTAGAATTCTATAGCATCTGAGGGCAAACTGTAAACCTTTTTGAAGGAATACCTAAGAGTTTTTTTTTGACTGTGTAGAATTCTATAACATCTGAGGGCAAACTGTAAACCTTTTTAAAGAAATATCTAAGAGTTTTTTGACTGTGTAGAATTCTATAACATCTGAGGGCAAACTATAAACCTTTTTAAAGGAATATCTAAGAGTTTTTTTTTACATCTGTGTAGAATTCTATAGCATCTGAGGGCAAACTGTAAACCTTTTTAAAGGAATACTTTTTTTTTTTGACTGTGTAATTCTATAACATCTGAGGGCAAACTGTAAACCTTTTTAAAGAAATATCTAAGAGTTTTTTTTTTTTTGACTGTGTAGAATTCTTCTATCTGAGGGCAAACTAACTGTAAACATTTTAAAGAAATATCTGAGGGCAAACTGTAAACCTTTTTTAAAGGAATATCTAAGAGTTTTTTTGACTGTGTAGAATTCTTAACATCTGAGGGCAAACTGTAAACCTTTTTAAAAGAAATATCTAAGAGTTTTTTGACTGTGTAGAATTCTATAACATCTGAGGGCAAACTGTAAACCTTTTTTTGGGCAATAAACCTAAAAGAAATATCTAATAGTTTTTTTTTGACTGTGTAAAATTCTATAACATCTGAGGGCAAACTGTAAACCTTTTTAAAGAAATATCTAATAGTTTTTTTTGACTGTGTAGAATTCTATAACATTTGATGACAAACTGTAAACCTTTTTAAAGAAATATCTGAGTTTTTTGACTGTGTAGAATTCTATAACATTTGATGACAAACTGTAAACCTTTTTAAAGAAATATCTATGAGTTTTTTGACTGTGTAGAATTCTATAACATCTGAGGACAAACTGTAAACCTTTTTTAAAAAAATATTTAAGGGTTTTTTTTGACTGTGTAGAATTCTATAACATCTGAGGACAAACTGTAAACCTTTTTTAAAAAAATATTTAAGGGTTTTTTTTGACTGTGTAGAATTCTATAACATCTGAGGACAAACTGTACAGCTTTTTAAAGGAATACCTAAGAGTTTTTTTTGACTGTGTAGAATTCTATAACATCTGAGGACAAACTGTACAGCTTTTTAAAGGAATACCTAAGAGTTTTTTGACTGTGTAGAATCACATATGGTGTTGCCTCCATTTTCCTTTTGGAGATGTTTGGCCTCCCTATGCGACAGGGCTGCTCCAGGCGATGCTGTGCCCCTCTGCCCCTCTCCCTCAGCCTCTCCTCCTTCTCTCCTTCTCCCCTCTCTCCTCTCTCCCTTCTCCAAATTTATGTATTTTGATATTTTCTGTGTAGACTGAGTTTTATTTAGACCTATTCTTTTTTCTTTTTTTTTGCAATGACAGTGATAATCAAAGCAAATTGACAGATTTAACATCTACTGAGCAGAGATCTACCAAATACTGGCCAGTTTGTTTCTGTGAAAGCTATAGCCATTAAGGATTTTTTTGTTTTCTTTATCAAATTTACATCCTTAGGTGAAAGAATGCTTATCTAAACCTTGGAAAGCCACAGAATAATGTCAAAGATGATTAAAGCAATGTTTAGAAGTTTAAAATCATGGCAAAGGTCACCAATGGCTGGTGTCGATGAGTAAAACGCACACGTTTAGTGCTCACTGTCCACAAAAATATCATCTGAAGATGTAGCATGAGACGGAGACCAAAAGGTATTGTGTAGAGAAGACTAATCATTGAAATTATTATGATTTGTTTTGTTCATCCATTTTCTATTAAAATCAGAGGCTCCTCTAATTAAGCAGGTTACACACTGTTTAAATATTATAGATTGAAGAAAAAACAAACTTATTCGAAATCATAATCGTAAACCAATTGGAACAATTTTAGACAATGTCTCGTTGTGTTTTTGTCTATTGATATTGTCCTGTAAAATAACTATAGTACCTGAGAGATGTTCTGCGTAAATGGGAAATATGGATGTACTGTATAGCGAATTTCCATTAATGTGAAGTTTTTACTCATTCTGATTGGATAGTTGGCAGTTTAGGCCCTCGGCTTTATTTGTTCAGTAATGCCAATATTAAGTCAATCATATGCATTCATGCCTAAGATAACAGACAGCAAATGCAACCAACGAGAAATGGAGATTTGCCTATGTGTTTGTCGTGCAGCAAAGTTGACCTTCAAACCTCCTTCAGCATTTTATCTGTGGCTATTTATATTACTGCGGAAACATTGTAAATATGTTTTTGTAATATAGGCCTATATTTTACTTCATGAAATTTTGAACCACAGTATATTTTTGGTCAATATTCTGTTTCTTTGTTTTTATTTGTATTTGGGTTATTACTTGCCTGATAACTTGCTTGTTTCCTTGTGTTTGAGCAATGTCATTTGATGAAGAAAATGTGGAGGAAAAAATTTTGGAACAGCTCTGTTTATTGCTAATAAAAGTTATAAATCGTAGGTGATGGCCATCCAAAACCAGACGTTAGGTTGAACTAAAGAAGAGGCGCTATCAACTGGACTTCCCCTTGCATAGTAACAGAGTAATGAGTGGCTAACTGGGAGCCTCTTACAAAATCGCAGCTGTTTCTCATGGGAGGGAATGTTACACTATCATACATAATAAATTGTTTCAGCTGCGACGCAAACCATTTAAAGTAGGATGGATGTCAGAATGTAATGGATTTTATCATGATCACGGTATTTCTGATCTTAGTGCTCCATGATATTTTTCGTTTTTCAAGTCACTGTCAGCAGCCCATAAAATCTTGATATTTGTGGAGTCATTTGACTATTCTTTATGATTAATGTTTATGCTATTATCATTCTATCATTTTCAGTAAAGTGTTTCTCACAATAAAGATGATAATCTGCAGGTCTGATTTTGCCTTATTTCTAATGGGCTTTTAATTATAAACATGGAATTATCTTTATGAAACTTATCCCATTAAGGGTGAAATTTGTCCAAAAATTAATTTAATGAGCTGGAAAAGTCACCAGAAGCAGTGATTTGATGAGTTTTGGCTGGAAAAAAAAATTCCCTGGGGGAGCGTCCCCGGACCCTGCTAGCTGTTGTTGGGTCGCATTTTTCTTCGTAATACTTGATCACCAGCTGCCACAGAGAGGTGAATTTAAAATATTTCAGTCAGTTGAAATTGTAACATTAAAATGATAAAATTAGTTGTGGCAGCAAGTATATAAACAGCATACATTTAGCGAGCTACAATGACCAATGACACAGAAGGTGCAGAAACACATTGATATTAACTATTGTTACCTGTTTTCTCAACAAAGCCAAACCAGTTCAGCTCAATTTAAATACTCAAAACAAACAAGAGAATTTATGAAAGCTTGTGACGTAAAATGTGCTGGATGCATCTGTTCTGCGGCTGCTAGGTAACGGTCCTGTCACTCATTTAGCAAACACTCTGATCAATGTTAACAGCAGTTACAAGATAATTTTGAAGGGTATGTTCAGTGCGTCGTTTGATAAGTGGTTGGGGGTCACTTTTGTTCAGAGCCCCCCTAGGTTCATCTGTGGAAAAAAGCCACGTGAAAATTTCTAAATCCACGCGCACAGTTTATGAACAATGTTATCGCATTCGTAGTGCATGCTCATGGTTTTTCAATCTGGATTATAAACCATTGCCATGGATCACAAAAACCTGGACATGGATTATAAATCCATTATGAATCCAAGGTAATGGCTATAAACCATTAGTGCGGTTATAAGCCACGTGTGTGGTTATAAACCATGTGTGCGTTTATGAACTGTGAATGCGATTTTAAACCTCCTGCACAGTTTTGTAAACTAAGGGCCAGATTTACTAAGACCTTAAGCACATGCAAAATCCTTTTGTCCGTGCAAAACCAATAACATTGCCCATGATTGGCCAGGGTACTTGCCTTGCACCAATCAGTTGCAAGGTTTCTGGTTTTGCACGGGCAAAAAGATTTTGCATGTGCTAAAGGTTTTAGTAAAGCAGGCCCTAAGAGTAGAGATTGAGCCATGGCACTTTTTTTCTCAGCTGACCCCAGAGGGCTCTGTTCTTTTACTCCAAAGGAAAGTGAGCAATAAAATTAAATTAAAAATTAAACAACTTATGTGGAATTGTTTGTTATTATTGGGCCAAGGTGGTGTTAAGAGTAACAATTGATTTCTCCTCCATCTTTATAATAGAACCTAACCATGACCGCGGCCGCCAGTATTGCTGTGGCAATTGTACATTTCAATGTAGTATTGCTTGGCAATACTACTTTTCAAGATTTAAGACCGTATATATAAAATAAAATTTGCAAAGAACACCTGAAAACCTGCGGTAATTTTTTGGTTATACGTGACAAGGTAAAAAATTATTTTCAGCAGCATGAAATAACTCGATCCAGCTGTGATGAAGGTTATCAATGCACTTGACTAAAAAGTCAATAAGATTTCACGAGCCTGATGTGCCTCTCTGAGCGCGCCGTAACGCAGGCCGTGTTTGGGTTCTCAACCCTGATAGTGTGCCTCTCTGAGCGTACCGTAACGTGGGGCATGCTTGGGTTCTCAACCCTGATAGTGTGCCTCTCTGAGCGCGCCGTAACGCAGGGCGTGCTTGGGTTCTCAACCCTGATAGTGTGCCTCTCTGAGCGCGCCGTAACGCAGGGCGTGCTTGGGTTCTCAACCCTGATAGTGTGCCTCTCTGAGCGCCGGGGCGAACGCAGGGTGTTCTCAACCCCAATAGTGTGCCTCTCTGAGCACCGGGGCGTGCTTGGGTTCTCAACCCTGATAGTGTGAACAACAGCAACAGAATACGGTTTTTTTCTTGTACGAAGTGCTGGTACAGACAATGTTAAACTCTCAAGTTTGAGGTAAAATATACACATAACTCTTTTGGAAATTACACTAAATTTGTTGTAACTACAACTATTCTTGTATTTCGAAGTTGAACTCACGTTAGCTACGTGCCATCAGCTAATTTTATGGTTAAGGTCAATAACATGAAGGCAAGATGTTAACCCTTTCAGCGCCGTGGGCAACTATAGTTGCCCAATGATGTAAGATATCAAAGTCAGATGCTGTTGAAAACCTATCATCTGGCAACTCCCTGCGGGAGCTCTTTTAAACAAGTCCCGACATGATAGGTTTTCAACTGCTTTGATTCTGATATCTTACATCATTGAGCAACAATAGCTGCATTTAGCGCTCTAAGGGTTAATATAGTGCCAGTTATGACATTCAAGGGGGAAAACCACCCAACACAACCATTTTATCCACAGCTCCAATGATCCATATGTAAAAAAAAAAAAAAAAAAAAAAAAAAAAGCTGTTCTGGCATGAGGCATGGAGTCCTCTGCTTTTGGATGAAGCTTAATAAAAACTTACAAACTCACTTGCATTATTTTCAAAAGAATTGTGATTTTTATTGAACCATAAAGACTTCTACCCACAAGCATTCATCTGAACGGGCTGATCCAGGCGGACAGTAAAATGCATTTTTATCCCTCTGCTCCCCAAGAACACTATTGACTCATAAGATGTGCGTCTCCCATATGCATTTAGACCAATGCTTGGGATGTTTCTAGAAAACATGACTCAGTGCAAAAATCTGGTGGTCCTCCTTCAGTGCACTCGGCTGTGAGATGGGAGGCTGAATGCATATGAAAGCACTACCATTTGAAAAAGAAACTTGACCCATTTTTACTCTGGGCAAAACAGAAAGATAATTAACAGAAATAACCATTTTGAGAGTCATGTAATACAAGGAGAAAATAATTGTAGCAGAGTGGTTTACTAAACAAGTCTCGCTGTTATTCTGCCTTTTCCACCCAAATGTTCACTCTCAGCGTGGTCTTTCTACTTCCTCCTCAGCTGAGTATGCGCGACTCTGGTTTTATGCTTGAATGTGATTGGCTGCAGGAGGGTAAAGAGGCGGGAGCTGCTCATGCCCATTGGTGTTCCCACATCTGAGGGGGGGGAGGGGGGGACCTGCTCACTCCTTACTCTCTATTGCTGTCATTAGGGGTGGGGGGTAGGGGCTGGAGCGCCATCTGGTTTTGACGGACAGGAGGTCAGGGAGCGACGCCACGTCTCCCCTGTCATCACCAGCTGCCCCCCCACCCCTCGCATCCAAACCCTCGGCGACCGTCAGAAAGAGATGTGCTCTGATTGACACGTAATATTGTTTTCTGTCCCTTTGCTCTTTCTGTCTTGTGCTTAATTGAAGCTGAATAGCTGCAGTCCGTCGGTTTGCAGGAGTGATTTCTTGTTTTTCAGAGGCGTCCATCCATTTATGTAGTTTGGTCGCCGAAACTGAATTTGACAAATTGCTTCTACATGGTTTGAGCTGTGAGCAAATACGTATTCAGGCCTTGCAGTGTGTGCATATTATCTCGGCGATGGAGAGCTTGTGTTGTGTAAAAACACATATTGGCTATGGTTTACATCCTGAAGACATGTAAAGTCTATGCACACGCGAAGCGAGCTGTGTCACGGCGACAGTCTTTGAGGGTGTGTTATTTTAGCTGTGGCTGTAGTTGAGAGATGACTGACTGATGCTCCATTCATATGAGTATGAAGCTGATTTGGTCACCCAGGGTGAGTTTCATTTGCTTCTGGTGATAAATTGTACTGTCTGCAATATTGTAGCCAAATCTACTTCACCAACATTTCCAGATTCGGGTGTTTAGACATGACCATGGGCTGCAGTAATGCCCACTGTGAGTTGAAGTGTGTATTTATACTTTCCTGACAGTAACAATTAACAGCGAATAGGTAGAAACAAGCAGTTTCTAAATTAAGTGCTAAGTCCCGTGCCTGTGGGTCTGAGAAACACTGATACAATTCTCAACTCAAAAAAAAAAAAAAAAAAAAAAAATAAAATGAAATAAAAAATAAAGTCTTTATTGCTGTAACGCAGAGAGGACCGTTGGGCAGATAACAGCCTGTGAGCTCAGAGAGATAAATGGGAGCTCAGGCAGGATGGAGGCAGATGATGGCAGTACCATCCAATGCAGGTTTATTTCAATATCCTGTTATGTGTTGCCAAGGGATTCAGAAAATTTATCCACCGGTTTAAAAATGACAAAAACAAGAAGCAAATCCTTCAAATGTTCCTTAACCGCTGCTACAAATCTCCTGACCAGTACAGTAACCGAATCATCAAGGTTGTGCGGTATTTTGTGCGGCATTATATCGGGAGCGGAGGATATGTTTCAATAAATCATATTTCAATAAGTCCCCGTAATACTTATCATGCATAATGAGCTATATTAGACCCCAGATCGAGACACAAAGTGAGGCATCGCTGGACATGTTTGCGGTAAGTGGCTCCAGTGCTGTTAAGAGAGGGGGAAGGACCTGTTTGGAAAAGATTCATGAGGGGATTTTCGGCTTGGCATAGATCAGCTGGCAGACAGAGCAGAATCTGTCCTTAATATGAGCAGGAGATGGGCGAGTGAGTGGGAATCTGTATGTGCTCATGTAAATACAGTGAGATCCAAGACGTTTGGGACAAAGGCGTATGTATTTTTTTAAGAATTTGACTGCAGAATTTTAACTTGTTAAAACAAACACTTCCAAAGGTTAAAATACAAATCTTAAGGTTTTTCTTAAAGATCACTTCTGTAGTTTTTCACCATATTCAGTACCTGGGCTCCAAAATTACTGGCACCCCTGACTGGCAAAGGACAAACTATACAAAAAATATAAACAATATAATTATACAGAAATGGAATATACCAACGTGTGTGACATACTTTATTAATGTTTCAATGGAAATAACCAAAATCATCAGAATCGTTTAAAACAAATTACATCTCAACAAAATCAAAGTCTCATAATTATAGGCACCCTTCATTTAGTACTTAGTGCAACTACCTCTGGCAAGGATAACAGCATGGAGTCATTTCCTGTAATTTTTGACAAGGTTAAGGCACATATTCGGAGAGATTTTGGACCATTTCTCTGAGCAGATCCTTTCAAGATCCTTCAAATTCTTGGGTTTGCGTTTATCAACTGCCCTCTTCAACTCAGCCCAGTGGTTTTCAATTGCATTGAGATCTGGCGACTGAGACGGCCATTGCAGAACATTGATTTTGTTTTCACGGAACTGTATTGCCCTGACTTTGCCCAGTAGCATAATCAAACGCTTGTGAATCTTCTTGTAACCATTACCAGATTTATGAAGGTCAATGACCATTTGCCTCTTTTGAACTGACAGCTGTTTTGTTTTCTTCATGATGTTGGATGACAGAGGGATTATCACATTTGTGTTACTTCATTTCTATTCCTTAGTGAAACAGGAAATGATGTAATGGCTCAATATAGTTCCTTAACACATAGATAAAACTTAAATAAGTGGAGTTTACTACCTGGTATAATTTTGGTAGATGTTATTCACAATAATCTTTAAGGGTGCCATTAATTGTAAAACCTTGATTTAGTGGAAATTGATTTTTAATAAAATGAGTAAATGATTTTGGTTGGTTCCATTGGAACATTAATATCATATAGTAATTTTTACATTGTTATTTAGAGTTTCTCTATAAATGTATTTTATAGAATTTTTTTAAAGTATTGCTTGTGCATTGCCAGTCAGGGGTGCCAGTAATTTTTGAGCCCACTGTACTTGTATGTGTTTAAACAATGAACCCCATTTTTTCTGTCGCTATAACTGTGAATTAAAGGAGAATCTTTGGCCTCAAAACATGAATTGTTTGATTACAAATCTGAAGTTTTTGACTGCACAGCCAAGTCAGGAATATATATATAAAGTGTAAAATGTCATGAATATTTTGATACTTAAAACAATGTTTGTGGTTTAAGCTAATTTAGATGGAATTAGTATACACTTCCAATGTGGGATGTGCTGGGGAACGTACCGCCCCTGACTATCCCATTTCTGAACTCTTCGGGGGAAAATGGTACCTTTTCATCTGCCCTGTCTCACCCCGCGGGGATTTGAAACGACAAACCTCTCCGCTCTAGTAGAGCTCACGCTCTCTGTGTGATACATTCATGATCCATCCAGAAGCATGTTGACGAACTGAGCAGCATTCCCGTTTAGTAACAGAATCAAAACGCACATAATTATTTGATTTGTTCCACATTTATTAGGACATGCAGTAAAAGGGAGCCTTCATTTGAATAATTGCATTCTGATGACTGTGTTTATTGAGGAACTCTGAGAGTAGAGTGAAAATCACTGGGACTCATTTGCATTGATTGTAAATTAAACACAAGTTTACCAGTCTACCTTTATTAACTTTGTGGAAGATATATCTTCACTGTTTGAATTGGTGGCTTTTGGTCAGCCATTACAGTGTTTGTAGGATGGGCCCACAAACATTATTAAGCCTAGTTCTTGGTTTTAATAAGGCTGTTTTCAAGCAAACAATTTTAGTGGCAAATGGGAATGGGCATTTGGATGCATTTATGTAGTCAAGTGCCCTAAAGGATTGTAATAACCTACTGAAATATTAATTTTTGTGTTGAATGTTACAAGTGTGCTTATGTGCACTGTCTCTGTATATGTGCATCAGCGGTGAGGCGGTATTGATGAGAAATCGTGAACCAGATGGGGAGGGGTGGCTATAATCTGTTTGTCCTGTGCTGTTTTGCATTAACTTTTTATTTTTTACATTTGCATTGATAAAGGTGTCTGTCACCATGTAAAGACTCACATAATAATGTGCCTTGTTGTGCATAAGTTACCTGTGTTTAATTTCCTGTTTAATGCCCACTTTCACACAAATCTCATTTTCCTAATATCTGTGGTCGCTTCAGGAAGAAAAAAAATCAGGGAGATGGTCTAATGTCATGCAAAAAGATAAAGTATTTCAGAGATTTGCATGACGATGCCCTGACAGCTATTTCTTGTGTCAAATAATCCAGAGTAATTTCCTAACATATTTTTGTGATTGTGATTGAGACGTGTGCAGTGGAGCTGGTGGTGGTGATGTCATTGTGAAGAACAGCCACTGATAGGCATTTTGGAGAACAGTTTCTGCACAGATTGTTGTAACAGGACAAATTGGCCTCAGTCACATTTTGGTGGAATTTAAGAGACTCAAAATATGCAAATGACCTGCACCTGTGCTTGTAAAAATATAGTCTGTCACATGGAAAAAGGGTTGCTTTCAGGTATTAATGTTTTTGATTGAATTCTGACAAACGGCACCGTGGAATCAGGTGGGACGAAGCCTGTGCTTCAGTGTCGTGGCCCCATCCGAATTCCCCGCTACCTCTGGAGCCTCAGCGCTGCTCTATCCTGCGGAAGGCTGTTCTCCCAAGGCTATCCAACAACATCCTCCACCTTTCTCCCTCCCAGATTTTGTATTGGCCATTTTGCCTTATTTTCCAGTCTTAGTGTATGTTATTAATTGTATTTCTCTTGTATTAATTATTTTTTTAAGCTGGCCTGTTTTCTTGCAAAGGAGATTGGGCATGAAGCCAGATTTACAGAACTGAAAGGGTGAGAGGAATGGTCCCAAACTGCTGACGTCATCATAAACGAGGGCTTTACCTTTACATCCTTCCACTCAGCCAAGCTCCAGGTGTTCTTGTATCGCTGCATCATTACAACACGTCATTTAATAGTGAATCACTCACTGAGAGTCCAGCCCATCGCCCCTCTCTGCAGCCTCTCCTGCTGTTAAACTGATAACAGATTAGTGCTGAGGAATGTTTGAGAGCTTGTGCTGGAAATGACTCATCAGGCATCCGGGTGTCACCCGTCTTACGAGACCTGAAGTATTGCCGCCTCGCGATCCTGATTCCTCAGCCGTTTATGGAGAGCGGAAGACGTTTGTTAGACTGCAAGGATTAGGCAGCTTACGTTGTTGCAATGGTAATATAGTTCTGCAGGTTGCAGATAAATGTCAAATTACCTTATCACAAGGAACAGCTTTCAAGCGAGGTTTGTGTCCTGAGTCTTTGGGATTGCCCAAGGGAATCTCATACTTTAAACCAATAATGACATAATTTCTTAGAAAAAAACAAAAAGTAAGGGAAAAAAAAGAAAAATGGGGTGGAGGTGGTGGGGTGTGGGGTGAAAACAGAGTTCAGTATTGTTGGTTTATTTCAATAGGTTATACTGTGTGTGTGTGTGTGTGTGTGTGTGTGTGTGTGTGCATTTTTGTTTGTGTGTGCATGCATGTGTGTTTGTGTGTGCACATGTGTTTGAGCGTGTATGCCTGTGCATTTGTGTGTTTTTGTGTTTGTGTGTTTGCAGGTATGTCTGTGCACTGTGCTTGCATGTGCATCATGGAGGGAAACCTCCCCTTTTAGCTGATAATTTACAAATTAGTCTTTGCTCCTTGGTGAGAGTCAGAATGATGCAGTAGATAGTATCCTGTGGAGAAGGTGCTCAGGCCGCAAAAGCACTCAGACATTCAGGCATTCAGAGGCATAGCTGCTGGTGTCATGGACAGAGGGCTGGCAGTGTGACTGAAATCTGTTATACCATAGTATCACCTAAAGAAAACGCTTCATGGGATGTCATACAATGTGTTCTTCTACTTGGGAACATGTGTTTCATTTCATTCACTCCTAGGTGCAAGGATGTATGCACAGACCCCTGAAAACCAGCGTCAATAGCACCTGAATTATTTAAACAAAAAATGTTTAATATGCATGTGTTTATTCAGCAGAGAAATGAGATGAGCTGACCCACTGGAATTATAGGTTTGCCTCCTCCACTCATCCCTCGCTCTATTGTGTTTGAGGAAAGGAGAAATCAGCACAGGAAGAGCACGACCACTGAGTCCCAACATTTCCGCAGACCTGACAGGAACATCAGCTGCGAGTGTAAACAAGACCAGAATAAAGACCACAAGACAAAAGGAAAAGAAAAACCTAAATTAGCAAGCCTGCATTTCTATTCTATAAGAGGAGCCCGTGTCAGGATACCGTGGGTATTATAAGAGTCTGTGTCAGGATGCTGTGTGTATCATAGGAGTCCATCTGAAAGATGTTGTGGGTATTCTTGAGTACTGAGGTGACGATGTCACATTGGTGTCGGAACCCAGTGTTCCCATTCATTTTACACATAGACTTTTATAAATATTCACTTTTCAAGCACTTCCTGTTGTTTTCAAGCCTCCATCGATTTTGAGATTTTGTGTTATATATCCGAGTAACGACAAGTGTCGTTTTTCTAGACCGTAGTCAACTATACTTTAAATCATTTTAATTTGCCGACATGCTAAGCCTTTTTGTAGTCTAAAAAACTACACATCCCACAATTCCCCTGATTCCTGGACAGGAGGAGTTAATAGCGCATTAGAATTCAGCTATCCACCTTGTCATATTTGACAGGTTAGCCTGGTGCTAATTAGCTAATTAGTCAGCTACTTTAAGGTCTACTTATTAATGCTTACCTACAGTTTTGCAAATAGCGCCAATTTACATTAATGGCCAGTCATCTTTGGCTAGCGTTTGTCAGCGAAAAAATTTGGTAGCAAGTGAACAAGCTAATCAGCCTTGTAAATGCGTAACCGATGTAGCTAATTAATAACTACTTGCTTATCTAACATTAAGCACTGATTTACAGTGCTTAACAAATTTATTAGACCACCACCCAATGTAAGGTTTATGCCATAGCTGCCCTAAATTAACAGTGTTGGTAATAAAAAAAATAATTTTTATGTTTCTGTAGTGGTTAATCCACCAGTATGCACAAGCTCTTTAACTGAAATGATATTTTTAATGCTAAAATATAATTATTGTTGTTATCCATGAATTTTCGAATTTACTGTTTAACAAAAAAGCAGAAAAAATAGTTAAGCACATTATTATTTTCTGATTAAGATGCCAAATAACATAATAATAATAATTTTCTTGCATTCCTGAACATAATGTTGACCCTAGTCTTGGCTTTTATTTTATCACTTTCTTGTTTTCTTTTAAATGACTCCTCGGACAACACCTTTGCCTTCTTCGGTTTCCTCGCCGCTTCAGCCATTACAACCACTTCCAACTCTGCTTCATTCTTCATTTGCTGGTCTTGAAAGACATGGGGGAGGGGGATTGTGTGATGTATGCCGTAAAGCAGTAAGTATGTTTTGTAGTTCTTGCTGGGCCTGGGTTCCTACCCGAAACCCGAAGTTACATAGTGCCAGTGAAGGCGATGCAGGCGATCGAGCCATGACAAAGGTGTCATTCAACCCATTGTGAGTCGATGTATCATCAGAATGATCTTGGAAATATAGTTTGAGAGTGAAAAAACTACATAGTTCTCCTTTAAAAGAGGTAAGACGATTTGCTCCTAAGGTATAACCTTTGTCGCCGTGTGGGCAGGGAGATATTTCCCCACCACTTTTTTCCTTTTGTAATAACTCGGTTAACAAATAGCCAAACTAAGTCACTAATCTAGTCATATAAAGGTGACGGGAGTTTTCAGATGGGGTTTCAATTTCCTGGGAGCAAAGTGAAATAAATGTTTATGCTAAATAACTAGCTAGCTAAGTAAATTGTATTATATACACAGTACATAAAACTGAGTTATTTTCAAGGGCTGTGCTACTCTCGCTTGGTTTTTCTATCACTAATTTAGCTAACGAACTTTAGCTGGCATCTCAACGCCAAGAAACATTCTCAAATTACTTGGATATCCAGTTACAACTTGGGTTGGTTTCATACGTAGGTGCTTGCCTTTCATACAGTCTTCTAGCCAATAAATATTGATGTTCACCAGGGGTTTTTATTCCTTTTTAGTCTCTTTCTCTTTTACCTCATAAATATATTGCCTATCTATAGTTAGATATTTAGTGTTCCCTTCTGGTCGCTGTGCCTGAATCAGCTTATCAAGTCAAGTCATGTTTAGTTAGCTGGCGTTGTAAGCGGGACATTCACCTGGCTCTCTTGAATTAAATATTAATTAATCTTTTTTGGGATCTCCTTTTTACCAAACGCATAAACATATTGCTAATTACATTATTTTAGTATTTTACTCAGGTCGCTGTGCCCTGATCAGCTTGTCAAAGTTTAGTTGCGTGTTTAAGTGCTTAGCTATACAACCTGTTGGGGGATACCGTGTTTAGTTAACTCTCATAGTAAACGAGTTGTTCAATCACCCTGTTTGAATTGATTAAAGAAGAAAGTTTACCGGGTTTTACTCTTTTTTTTTTTTTTGCTTCTTTTGGTTGTAGTACCTGTTTGTGGCTGGCTAGCTGGATAGTTACTGTTTGCATTTTTCACTTAGGATCTGGGATTTAGTATTTGGTTAGGGTACCTTCACACCAAGCTCGTTTTCAGAACGTCTTATCCCATCCTAAAAATTTGATGAAATGGACTGGGTACGGGTGAAAACGGGCAACTTTGCCAAAAAATGCCTCGAATACAACACTACTTTGTTCTTATCAAGTTCGAGACAAGTCCATCTCGTTTTCGTCCCAATCGTAGCTATCTCGAACAACGTTTAAAACGGGGGAAAGTAGCCGTTCATCTCATTTATACTCCGTTCATGGCAAGCTCAACCCCGTTCTCAACATGTTCAACCCCATTACAACATTCCTAACCTGACCATTGTGATCAAACTAGTTCTTACTCAGTCCAGCCCATTCTCACTTTGTTCTCATCATGTCTCTTGTTCGTTCAAAATGGATATTTCCATTGCATCCATGCCGAACGGTTATAAATACCGCCGCGTTTTTGCTAGTTCTCTTTCCTGTTCACTGCTTCCAGCTGTATACATTGTCAGAATTGTTTCATAAATTTGTGTGAGTAGATTGACATCTAGTTTTTTGGGTGACATTTAGATGTTGTTCTTGATTACTTAACATGACGATTTTTCTGGATATCAACTTCTCAATATTTATTTTATGTAACGTTTCTAACTCTATTCTGAGTTACTTTTTTAAGTTTATAGTCTGCTTGTGTGTATCTTTCAATGGGACTAAGTTACTATATATAGAGGTTATACTACAAAATTATATATAAATTATGAATATATATAATACAACATTTTTATATTTTGAGGAGATGTGTACAGGCTGAAATCTTGCTTCCACATGAAGGCGACCTTGATCAGCACTATTTGTACTGTAAACTTTGCTGATCTGACTGCAAACGGAGTGGACGTGTAATAACTGGGTAAGAACGACATTAACATATTAGAAGTGAGTTAATCTCACTTAGAACAGCATAAGAACTATTAGAACGGCGTAGAAATGTATTTCAAACCCAATCAAAACTTTTAATGTTCATAAAAAGCTATTTGGGCGGAATAAGGACACAGTAAGGACCTAACGTAGTCAAGTCTGTCTGGCAACGGGAAAGACGAGGTAGAACCGTACGAAGTCGGTGTTCAAATGTCCTTCAAATTTTTCCACAACCTGGCCGCGTTTTGTTCGTTCTCAATACGTTTCTACTACAATCAAAGTACGACAACTCCGTTCGCAGTACGGCGATCTCGTTTGCAGTAAGACCTCACTCAGTCTTATTTTAGGACGGGACGGCTGGGAGAAATTTTTGAACATGCTCGACGTGCTGGAGCACCCTGCCCGTCCATACCCGTCCATGAGGTTCTTACTCTGATAGTAATAAGTTTCTAAAAAGTCCATTCGGTTCCCACTCAGTTTTAACCCGTTCCGTCAAATTTTTGAGAACGTACTAAGAACTACCTTGGTGTGAAGGGGGTTTTAGCAGGGCAACAGTCACATAAGTCATTGATTCGGTTAGGTTGAAATTATTAAAGAGTAAGGTTTACTGGAGTGCTCCCCCCCACCCCACAGTTTCTCTGGGGTATTGGAGACTCTCATTTGAGAAGAGTATCTAGAAAAGCCAGTCTGGGATTATCTGGATTCTGAGCTAAGTTCTGTGATATTGTTTAAACTAGTATATTCATAGTACTAGGACTATATAAAATCAAATCAGCCATCTGAGTGCTTATTACATAAAGAGTTTGTATTTATTTGGTATTTCATTTTTGTTAACTGAAACTAAACCCCTGCTAAAAGAGGCTAATTGTCCATTTACATAGTTGCCCCACGGTTTCTATCGTGACTGCTGCTCAGGGCTTCTCAGATTAATAAATTGTGGTTCCTGTGCTTCTGTCTTGGCAATAATAATTTTCTTTGCTATCTAGGGTGTTATAGGTCAATAGGTGGGGGGTCTAAAATGTGGCCAGAACTATGTGACTGATCGCAGAATGATCCAGAATGATCGCCCTTCTGGAAAGAGATTTCCAGGGTGGGTCTGGAGAGCAAGATCTTTGATCTTCAGGACCAGTTGGCCCTGAGGTTTCCAATCGATTCCGGCCCTCGCTGGAACTCGACTTGGCCCCTGACCCTGAGAGTGGGGGGATTGATGAGCCTCAGGGCACCATGTTGGCCTCTTCCCCTCAGAAAAGAGAGTTGGTGATAGTGGGGGACTCAATTATTTCAGGAATAAAAAGCATAGTCTGTCTGCGTGACAAAGAGTCTCATATGCTGTTTTGCCTGCCTAGTGCCCAGGTAGGAGACCTCCTGGAGTGTGCGGACAAGCTCCTGGCCAGAGCGGGGAGGGATCCAGTGGTCATAGTCCATGTTGGGACAAATGACATAGGTAAGGGTAGGTTTGAGGTTCTGCAAGACAAATTTATGGAATTAGCTGAAAAGCTTAGGAGCAGATCCTCCATGGCAGTGTTCTTCGGGATTCTACCGGTACCACGTGCGAGCAGAAGGAAGCAGAATTTTATCTAGAGGTTTAACACTTGGCCACCTGTGTAGGAAAGAGAGGTACAGGTTTATGGGGCACTGGAATGTTTTCTGGGACAGGGGTGACCTGTACAAGCCTGATGAGCAACACCTGAACCGGAGGGGTACCTTTGCATTGGGTCAGCATATGTTGAGGGTAGCACAGAGTTATTTAAACTAGGGACTTGGGGGGCCGGGAGGTTAGAGAGCGTTATAAATAGGGAAATGCAGACTGCCCTGATGGAAGCTGACAGCTCTACATGCTCTACACAATATATTTTTAAAGCAACAAAGCATTGTGAGGGGCTTGGAGCAGCAGGCAGATGGGGAACTGAGGGGTAAGTGCAGTCGTAATAGCCTGAAATGTTTTTATTTAAATTCTAGAAGCATAAAAAAACTAGAAAAGCACTCAGAGAGCGTAGACCACCGCCAAGCAGCACAGTTCCCCACATATTGTGAATTACACGCAAAACTAATACTTCAATAGTCATTCACAAAAATCAATATTTCCGTAATGGCGGTTTTCTTCTGGATTTAGCTCCATAGCTATTGAAGATACAACAAAGCCATTGACACTCAAAAACATAACCTCCTTGGCTGAGGTAAAAACAAGCAGCTTGACCCCGCCCCCATTGTGAATTACTCCCATAATTAATATTCCTTGATGTAATTTAATTCCTTCAACATATTCTTTTTTATTTGTTTGTTGTCTTTTTTGCCAACACAAAACCATGACAAAACAGAACATCATTCAACTTAACAATTATAACACGATCTCAACAAGTAAATAACAAACGGACTTCATGGTCAGAAGAATAACAGTTGGCAACTTTCTAAACTGCTGGCATCATCTTTAATCTCACTTTTTAAACAGTTTATTTATTTATTCTCTTTTTTGTATTTTCTTTTTCTCTTTTTTCTTTTTGTTTTTTTTCCAACACAGAACAACAATTCAACTTTTCATTTACAACAATTACAACAGCAACATGGTTTCACCAACTAGAAAAAAAACATAACTTATCTGCACTTAAGTGATACACACACTGCGGCATGGTCCGAAAAGTAAGAGTCGGCTACAGTAACTTGTGGACGCTGGTTCACACTGAACGCTGGTTCCAGTGTCAAAGTAATGACGTGAAAGTATACTTTTAAATGTAGTAGAGTAAAAGTAAAAGTCTCGATTTAAAAAAAAAACATAAAGTACAAATCCTCAAAAAAAAAACTACTTGAAGTACTCTAACAAACATGTACTTCGTTACTATACACCTCTGTTCCTGAAATATAACTAGCTAACCCATAGGAAGCTTCATTATAACCTAGCTGGCTTCCCGTTACATTAGCCAGCAATAATAAACGGCAATCACAACACTAAGTTAGCCAGCTAGGTAACGTTACCTTAGATTTGCGATACAGTATTCTTCAGTCACTCCCAAATTAACATGCATTTGGAGATCGGATGGCTTTGATTTTGGCAGATTTATTTCAGAAATAAAACGTCTGCGAGACGTCTTCTGCCCATACTTACTATCGTCATTACACATAATTTAAACCTATATTTCTTGGCCATCTAACGTCAAAACGCACATAAACATACTTATTAACATAGTATACAAACGTTAAAATAATCTTACATGGATACAGAAGACGAAAATATTGTTTTTACCTGAGAAATGCAGATAATGGTACTGATTTGTACATCTGCTCTCTTCTTCTTTGGGGTTCCATGGTGGCTGACAAATCTTATGGTGTATTACCGCCAACTAGCTGTGTTATAATTAGCCTAATACTTTGGATCCCGATGTAATCAAAATTGCGACTCATCAAAATTCCCGACTGGGAGGCATATTATTAAATTCCCGGTTTTTTCCCGATTTCCCGGTTGCGAACCATGTTACATGCACATATTCCGAAAATGGGCAATGATAAAGAATCTTTCCAAAAAATCTTGGATCCAGATGGTGATCCGGATCATCCCCAAAATCTAATTATCTGTTCCCTGTCCTAATACCCACCTTGTCTGAAAATTTCATCAAAATCCGTTCATAACTTTTTAAGTTATTTTGCAAACAAACAAACAAATGCCGGCAAAAACATTACCTCCTTGGCGGAGGTAATAACTTGCCTGACCATATCGTTGAGCCAGAAACTTTAGGAATTTTCAAGAGCAGGCTTGATTTGCTGCTAGATAACATTGAATTATGGAGTATCTGAAGTGATAGATTCACTGTAGTAATAACAAACTGGTGAGCCTAGTTTGGCTGAATGACCTGTTCTTGCCACTCATGTTATGTTATGTTATGTTATGTTATGTTAATTCCGTGGGTCTAATAGGAGTCTGTCTTATGGTGCTGTGGGTATTATAGGAGTCTGTCTCATGATGCTGTGGGTATTAAAGGAGTCTGTCTCATGGTGCTGTTGGTATTAAAGGAGTCTGTCTCATGGTGCTGTTGGTATTATAGGAGCCTGTCTCATGGTGCTGTGGGTATTATAGGAGTCTGTCTCATGGTGCTGTTGGTATTATAGGAGTCTGTCTCATGGTGCTGTTGGTATTAAAGGAGTCTGTCTCATGGTGCTGTTGGTATTATAGGAGCCTGTCTCATGGTGCTGTGGGTATTATAGGAGTCTGTCTCATGGTGCTGTTGGTATTATAGGAGTCTGTCTCATGGTGCTGTTGGTATTATAGGAGTCTGTCTCATGGTGCTGTGGGTATTATAGGAGTCTGTCTCATGGTGCTGTGGGTATTATAGGAGTCTGTCTCATGGTGCTGTGGGTATTAAAGGAGTCTGTCTCATGATGCTGTGGGTATTAAAGGAGTCTGTCTCATGGTGCTGTTGGTATTAAAGGAGTCTGTCTCATGGTGCTGTTGGTATTATAGGAGCCTGTCTCATGGTGCTGTGGGTATTATAGGAGTCTGTCTCATGGTGCTGTGGGTATTATAGGAGCCTGTCTCATGGTGCTGTTGGTATTATAGGAGTCTGTCTCATGGTGCTGTGGGTATTAAAGGAGTCTGTCTCATGGTGCTGTGGGTATTATAGGAGTCTGTCTCATGGTGCTGTGGGTATTATAGGAGTCTGTCTCATGATGCTGTGGGTATTAAAGGAGTCTGTCTCATGGTGCTGTTGGTATTAAAGGAGTCTGTCTCATGGTGCTGTTGGTATTAAAGGAGTCTGTCTCATGGTGCTGTGGGTATTATAGGAGTCTGTCTCATGGTGCTGTGGGTATTATAGGAGTCTGTTTCAGGATCCTGTGGATATTATAGAAGCCTGTATCAGTAGCTTCCCTTCCTTCCATCTTCACAAAAGGATCATGGAGAAGATGTATTACAGAATGGTTGGGAATTTTCTGGATATTGTCTCTGAACCATTTCAAACTGGCAGTTTTGTCAGATGAAGAACAAGCAACGAACCTACATTACCGCCACCTCCGTTGGTCCTCTGACATCTGCGTTCTGATGTCATAATGCTTGGAGGCGTTTGGGGGGATAGTGGTTGCCTCACCAGGTAATGTATTTTGTATGATCAGATGTTGGAGATTTAATCTGAATACAAAATGGCACTCGTGGCACTAAAATAAGGGAAGACTGAAGTTAATTATTTGTCTTGCTCCCACACAAAGAAAATATTCACGTTTTAAAAAAAAAACGCCACCCCTCCCCATTAGACTCCTTCACCATTTTGTTGGCATTATTCATTGGTTACATAACAGAATCGATAATGGGAAGGAAACAATATACGTTTATTTTGGAACTGCTCTGTTTGCTGCGATTTCCTCCCATGAAAATACCATAACGGTTTAGGGTTTTTGCTCAAAGCTAGTTTGGGTGAGTAAGTGAAAAGCAATCAAGGTTTGTGTCATGAGCATTACAGTGCATCAGTTTCATGCATGGGCAGAGCTCCTTTTGCGCCGTCCAACCCCTTGAGATGCAAACTCCTTAATTTTAGGGAAGGAAACTACCAAACTGGGCGAAGCCAGTAAATATGCTGCTTGCGATGGACGAAATGATAGATAATATTGCTGCCTAATGCCTCTCCGTTTGCAAAGGCACAAAAATAGAGCCCTGTCACATTTTGGCCCTCCCCCTTGACATTTTCTTCATTCCAAATTTTCTGTAATTTTAAACAACCCTGCCCACCTGATGAATTGCAGAGCTTTCTGCAGCTGAGTTGCTCACTCACGTGTGAGTCCTGCTGTCCTTTGGATAGTGTTTGCGCATGAGTAGCCGCATTAGTCTCCTGATCGGATTGTTTTGGTTGAGAATGAGGCTTTAGCGCTTGACTAGCCAGAAACTGTCCGCATCATGAAACTCCTGCTGCTGGAATCTCCTACTGCATTTTAACACGCAGATAGCTCACATGCCATATCCACACACACACACACACACACACACATTCTCATTCACTTACGGGCTCACACATATACACACACATACACACACACACACACACACACATTCTCATTCAGTTATGGGCTCTCACACACTCTCCACACCACATACTTTCACACACTTACACACACAGAGGCAGCAGAGACAGAGAGATAACTTCTAAATTTGTTTTGACACTTTTGATTAAGGACCATTGAAGGAACACCTGTTTGGCTGGGCAGAACAATGGCAGGGCCCTGAGAAAGATTGATTTTCTCCATTAAAAAGAGGCCCTTTGTCTAAAGCCACACGGGCCTTTGTCATGCTAATGAGGCATGGAAGATTTCCAATTCAATTTCACCTGAGTGGTGGTCAGCCGCCCATCTCTTTTGTGCACCGTCCCTCGGGCCTATCCTTGTCTCTCAAAACCGCCGTTCGTCTACGCTGGCGGATGGGGGCTAAATTGACAGGTGGCTGGGTACTGTGGCAGTGGTATTTCAGCCATCGGCTCCTATTCAATCACAGCAGAGAGTCGCAGGGCTGGATGGCATCAGCGGCCTCGGAGCTCCAGGATTCTGATCCACGCTATGCGGGTAGATTAGAAACCTCGTAATGACTTTAAAAAGAGAAGAAGACAAACTTAATCCCATTAACTCCGTTTGTGGAGTCAGTCTTTCAGGTGTGACGGTGTCAAGCCAAATCAGTGCTGCCATACATGCTTGTAATGTTATAAAATCAATTCCATTGAGTGGACTTCTGCATTCACTGTGCAGTCTGACAGACTGCTTACACCTGAGTATTTCAGGCAATGACATCTGCAGGAGGGGCTCATATGGTGGTAAGGGGACATATTTGTTCAACAGAATTCATTTGATTCAGTTGGGTATATAGTGCCTGCTTTAATCTAATTGGCATTTGCATGGGAAGAATTGTGTGACTCAAACACAGCACAGTCCCATGGTTATACTGTCCCTACAAACATTAGTCTTAGTAATTTGAAGTTATGAGGCAAAAATGCAATTTCACTTAATTGGATTATTTAATTTTTATTTGAAACAATGAACAAACGTTCAACTCAATCCCAAATTTTGTATTTGGCAGTGGGTCTTTACTCATTATAACTGATCATTGTAATCAAATGGATCACATTAATTTAACAGTAAAATGTAGCACCATTCAATGAGTTTTTGATAATTCAATGGGCTGAGAGAAATGATGAATTTGAGAAGTTTAAGTCTTCGCTCACCACAACAACATAAGCATCCTGGCAGAGCCAGACCCGAGGTGATCAATAATAGTCGATATTTTGACAGATGAAGGAGTCTATTTCAGCACCAGTAAACACAATGCAGACTGTGTTATTTCTGTGATATCTGATTTCTTGAACTATTCTGGTACATACACCAACAATTATAAGCAAAAAGAGGTATTGGTGCCAAATTTCTCTGCCATATATTACACCTTAAATGCATATTATATGTTTTTTTGACCTATGTCTAAAATAAACAGAATGCAATTGGCCCTGAAGCTTTTTGAACACAAATATAATTTCATTGTAAAAATAACACGTATAGGAATGTTGCAGTTTGAAATGTTTTGCACATGTCACCTGATTCCATAGAAGAATGCAGCACTGATGCAGTGCAGGTGTTGCTCAGCTAGTGGCGTTGTGTGAACAACAGGGCATCAGTATAGGGTCATCATTATCATATTAGTGCATCCCTAGTTGTAAATAGTGATGCTATGCCATCATAAATCATAAATTTACCCATCTGTGCATTTAATTTAAAGTGTGAGCACTTCAGCCTCTTCGCCTGTGTGCTTGTTATTGTGTTTTTTTTTGTTTGTTTTTTTTTTTTTAGAGCAGTAATAGTATTGCCATTGTATTATCTAGGCCTTTGGCTGTAATTCACTTACAGCAATCCCTGCTGTCATTTTGTGTCAAACGGAGGACACTATAATTCTCAGATTCCTATTAGTGCAGTGTCTGACCGGAGCATCCACTGTAAAGATCTTTGACCTGACCCACCTTAACTGCAGTGAGTAATGGCGATGGCTTACCATTTATCTCATTAGGAGTGCATGAGTGGACAAAATAAACAAAGCTAACTGGCTTGAATCAGTATTTATTTATTTATTTAACTTTATTTTTGTAATTTTCACTGACAATGGTAGCTTGTGAGAATCCTATCTCCTCATATCAGGAAAAGCTCAGATACAGAAGATTCTTACCATCCCATTTGTTTATTTGTTTATTTCTTTGTTTGCTTGTAATTTTTTAACACTTGTGAGCCAAGCACTTGACTGGCCAGATACTCTGCTTTTTTCCCGGGCCAGAATTGCCCGATGTTTGGATGGGAAACAGATGTTCTGAGGGTGCTTGAGAGCTGCAGTTTCACAAGCCCAGTGTTGTGTTTACTTGTGTTTTTCCATCTGATCAAAGGTTGTCTGATAGGCCAGTGAAAAGATGGTATGAGAGTTTCTTTTTAAGTGTGTGCTTTTCAGCTTGTTAGTGGTGTATGTGGATCAGATGGCCGTCTCGGTGATAGATGTCTTATTTCTTCCTTAGTTTAGCCGACAGATGAAGGCCCGCACTGCAGTGTTACTGGGTTATGCCTCAGGGGATATGAATAGTGTCCGGTCCATAGCTTTATTGGTTTTGGTATGACACTTAAAACTTGAAAAGACGTGCTATTCTCTAGATTCCACAGACCTGTACTGATCCTGTAAAGGCATGACCCATCCCTTGTGAAAATGAAAAAGGGTTACTATAGTTTACTATAAGAATTGTATAGTGCTCTATGGTGTGGTGTTCTATAATATGTGTCACCAGCTGTGGTATTATCAGAGTTTTTTCTCCAGTGCTATTTTATTAGCTACGGTAGCCCTACAATATTTCAATAGTAATACTAAACTCTTTATACGGCCTTCAAAAAAACCATACAATTACTACAGTAATACTGATAGTTTTTGGTGTAAATTTTTTAATGGAATTCCTGTAGTGTTTTTTTGTAAGGGATATGATTTCGTTGGAGACCCTGTTTGGTGTGTTCAGGAATATATTCAGTATAACTGAGCAGGTTAAGCGGGCTCAGTATCACGCACACTGTTAGGTGTTTAGCGTTATAACTCGGCTCAGACGATCAAAATATGTTCTCCCTCATTCTCATGGTCACAGTTGTCTGTCACTGTGTAGTTCTGATGAGTGTGGGTGGCATGCCTTGCAAAAATGTAATTCTCAAAGCAAAAATTCTGCAGTAAAACTGATGATACAGATTGTTACTCTGCGTAACAAGCCCCAGGCAGTGTAAGCTACCGGAGACCAGATTTCCTTCATTTCCAAAAAAAACAACAAAACAAACAACAAAAAAAAAAAAACCCTTCAAACTTCTCGTGTTCCTGAGCCTGCTGATCAGACTTTTTTTTTCAAAACTGGCCCAATATTATGTTTGTATTTCTGTTCACATTCAGCTTTTGGAATTTTTGTCCTTGTAAATTTGCTTCTTATCTACCAAATTAGGTAGAAAACATTGGTGGGCAGCAATTTACAATCACATGACAGACTGTCGGTGAGATTTGAGTCTGTTTTTGGCCGGGCCAATTCAGATTACAGATTTTGTTTCAAGCAAGCATGGTTTTTTTTTTGTACACGAAGTCTGTAACCTAAATGCAGCCTCTTGTGCCCAGTACTGTCCAACAGACACTTTTGCATCAGGATCCATCTGTCTGTCCTTTTGAAAAAGCTTCCAGTCTTCTTTAGAGCGGAGTCCCATAGACCTGATACATGATGCTGCTGAAACTTGAGATGTCAAGACCTGGTTGACTGAAGCTAAAACACTCTTTACTGATGCCACAGCTGGGACAGTGTGTCCCATCAGAGACTCTTCCGTACATTCCCTGACCCTTCATATGGCATTAGTAATGGTACCATAGAGGAGATGGAGAGTACATTATACACTGGGATATGAATCAGCAGCATGGTTTATATGCCTGAGAGGATGGAGGAAGATTTTTAAAGCAAGGTCAGGTACTGTAGTAATGGGACAGAGCAGAGTTCTGTGTTTTATGAATGTTAATGTAAAGAGACATTTTAACTGTTTCCTGCAAGTGGACACGCACACTATAAGATAATCAATCCCTGAGTCGTCATTTTAAAGCTCATGAAAAGATGGCTTGCTTATGTGCAGTGAAAATTGGTAATTAACATAAACAAAGTGGTCTCCACTAATTTTGGCACCCTTGGTAAATATTTGCTAAAAAGCTATGAAAACATGGTTGCTGTTAATCCTCTCAATCATTTATAAAAAAAAAAAAAAAAGTTTTTGGAGATAGAGAGCTCTGTAGCTTGATGCTTACAGAACCTTTCTCTGCCAGAGGTTTTGGTTGCCTTTCTCATTTCTTTAGCACCTTGTTTTTAAAGGTCATTGAGAGCACCTTCTCTTTGCAGAAATTCCCCGTGGATCTCGTGCATCACGTGAATGCAGAGTTAGCAATAACAGAAAACCTGATGCTTTGGAAACCTCTGAATGCAGGTCAGGATTTTATCTGATGGTCCAGCAGGAAATACCAAGTTTAACGTCACTAGCTTTGATTTAAAAAAAAAAAGGCTATAACCATATAATCTGGAGTAAAAGAACTTTTCTGAGTGGTCAAATTTCTGAATGATAAATTTTGAGCTTAATGATTTGATGTTCAGGTTAAATTTACAGCACATGCCGTACAGTAACCATGTCTTCCTGTGCTGTTTTTTGTGAATCAAGTCAATTATTTTTCAACTAATCAAATAAGTCAAGACAAGAGATTAAATTTCCATCAGTATTTAAAGCAAAACTATGTAGTATTCGCTGGATTCGCTCGCGGTGTCCCCCTACAGTTGATAAACAGTATTGTCTGTAACAACTGTCGTAAAATCTGTCTATACGTGCATTTGTTCACAAGTCAACGACACCAGAGAACAGGGTTGATGCTCAAATCGTTATGGTTATGGTTATAATTATAGTTATCTTTCTCAGTGTGGATGGCCCTTTACAGCATTTTATGCATGCATTTTGAATGTCAGGAACGAAACCTAACACGGAAAAAAAAAAAAAAAAAGTTGGCGTCGCTTACATCCACAGCTGCTACTAACCCTAGCCCTAACCTGCATCAATTCATTTTTGCTCTGCTAAGAAATGAGTGGACATCACTTACATGCACAGTTGCTGTTCGAATACCCAGTCCCTTTGTAGAATCCGAGCACAAAGTTGTCATGCACAGAATCGATTAGCTTGTGCAATATAACAAGAGGGTGGCGGGGAGTTGACAGAAAATCCCTGAAACGACATGAGTACATGCCAACCCAGATCGTTACCTTATCCTTCCGAAATAAAACACGACAAATCTTCTACCTTCAGTCCTCTATATGGGAGTGAAGTACACGTTTCTGATCAAACATTTCGACTGGCGACTAGTTTAGCAATGTTTGCCAGCTAGCGATAACATGACAACTAGCTAGCATGTCAGATGCCAGCTAGCTAGATAAATTGTTGTAGAAAATTATTTGACTGAGCATAAACGGGGTACTAGATGATTTCAGTGACACAGCCTGACACAAAGCAAGTTCAAACGCACTAGAACTAGATCTAGAATGAAGGATGAAGGTAACAATTTGTACTTGTGTAACCAGGTGGTAAATTATTATTCATGGGAAATGAATCGAGTAAGTTCTCTGTTTTGTGACCTGACTGCAAATGCATAATTTAGGCAGTGGGGGGCATGAGTTAAAATTTCGAGGAGAGTTTGGTCTGCTGATTTGTTAAACAATTCGGGAAAACGTCTGTGGGAATGCCAGAACGAACTACCTTTCCTGCGAAATGGCTGCGAATCTGATCGGTTTTTATATGATTTTAATAACCAGCATCTTGATTGTTTTAAAACGATATTTCACACAATATGGTAAAATAGTGTTTCAGTAATGCTAGATGTACTTGTAAAAGACCATATTTCGTGGAATTGTTTTATTAGGATCGAAGATGGTTGGGGAATGAAAACTGAGCACATGTTGAGCTAAGTTTGCTCTTGGAACCTGGTACGAAATGATTTGATGACTTTCTGAAACTCTGTATGTTTGGTATGTTTAATTTTAACAACAGAATGGATTTTACTTTCTGTAAAGTGGAAGTATTTGTATTTAATGTATTAGTACGAATTCGAGAATTGACATGGCTATGTATTGAACACATTTCTGCTTTGTTTCATTGCTAGCTGTTCCACTGCCGTATCTATTTTCTGTTAGACAGTATCTATTTTATGTTAGTCAGAATCTATTTTATGTTAGATAGAAGCCACATATGTGAGCACGCGTTTGCTATCTGTACAGGAATATAACTGGGTCTTTTACTGTATTGTAATTCGGTATTTTCGTTAAACTGAAAATCTTGTCCAATTTTTTGAGTAAATGTTTCTTAATTGCTACTTTCTAAAATTTGGGGAAAACGAAATATTTTATGCACTGATTGAAAAGAAAAATAAATCCACAACGAACTGTATTTGGAGTTGTGCGTTCAATTTAGCCCGGCTTCACTTGTCCAAAAGTAACAACGCCAGGTCGCCATCGGTCGGACATCCCTCCTCCTCTTTCAGCTCTCGCCAGCGAGTGAAAGCCGATCCAATGTTGACCCTTGTCTTGGCTCTTATTTTATCGCTTTCACATTTTATTTTAAATGTCTCCTCTGACAACACCTTTGCCTTCTTCGGTTTCCTTGCCGCTTCAGCCATTACATCCACCTCCAACTCTGCTTCATTCTACATTCGCTCGCTGGTCTTGAAAGACGTGGGGGAGGGGGATTGTGTGATGTATGCCGTAAAGCAGTAAGTTTGTTTTGTAGCTCTTGTTGGGCCTGGGCTCCTACCCGAAACCCGAAGTTACATAGTGCCAGTGAAGGCGATGCAGGCGATCGAGCCATGACAAAGGTGTCATTCAACCTATTATGAGTTGATGTATCACCAGAATGATCTTGGAAATATAGTTTGAGAGTGAAAAAACTACAAAGTGTTGCTTTAACATACATTTGTTATGGGTTTAAATTGCACAGCTGATCTACATCACCAGTAGCCTCAATATGGAGGTGGAGTACCTTTGAGTGGAGTCTGAATTATTTAAATCCACTTTGGGGGTAAACCATTGTCATTAAATAGTTATTTGGATCAATGTCATAAACATGATATAGTTATAATTTTGAAGAGCTATACAGTGGTATGCTGTGCATAAATTGGAGTAGAAAAGGGGCCAGTTCTTTAATCCAGCAGTTGCATATCATGAGCGTCACTCTCTTCTTGGAAAGACATTATTTGTATTAAAACTGGAGGTCGCATGTGAAATTTCTGAGGACAAGGCAGAAATCACAGATAATCATGATTCACATGCAAATAAGGTGAAATTAGATCCTACCTGCTTCTCGTAAATTGAGAACTGAAGGTTATTCATTATTTATTGTTTTATTAAAAATTTTAAATTAAGAGGAAGGTCTTATGAGCAATGTAAATTAAGGATGATTTTGTGGTCGCATTCAAGTTTTGGTCCACCATATTATATGATGCTTTGTCTTGTTATTATGATATTACACAAAAGTACATCAGTGTTACTCTGAATAGTTCTTATCATCAATAATAGGGATATACAGCATTATGTAAACATCTGGAAGTACCAACCAGATACTTAATAAGATGTATAATATGGAGAAGAGAGATAAACAATGGACACCAAAAACAATGAAATTTTCAGGAATCTTCATTGAAAGCATGATGTGCTGATGTGGTAAAATGTTTAGGGTAGCTGCAGTGCTGATGAACTAGCAGTGCAAAGAGCTGATAAGAGTTCATTGGGTATCTATGTGTAGATACAGATTAGAAAGCACTTTTCACGGAGCGTATTGTTGATTTCAGACCTTTCTGGTAGGAGGCCATAATTATAGTGCTGTCATAAAGTTGATCCTCTTGTTTTTGGCTAACTTACATTCTGCCATTTCACTTTATAAGAATTCAAGCAAAGAGTTTTCCAACTCCACTTGAAAACGTCAAAAAAAAAAAAAACCCAAGACACGTTAATGGAATTTTACTCATCCGCATGTTTCAGGTTTACAGACGGTTTTGCGCGGCAGCTCTTGTCAATGGTCTCACCTATTTGCCTGGAGAATATAGGGCAGAATCAGTAGCAGTGAGTAACAGTGTTCTGTCTTTCTGTGCTGCTTATGGAGATGTGCTACTTAGCGGTTCTGTGCATGCATAAACCCACTATCTTGGGCTGTGGTTCCATGCTTATATCTTAAATATCATCAAACATCGTGTGAATACATTTATTTTTTCATTGCATCTTTCAACCTGTTTGCATACAAATATTTGGATGTATACACTGGCTTCGCAGGAAATTGAGAGACATTAGACAATAATGATGAGCAGGATGTTATGTTTGAGCTAATGCTGCCAACTTGTTATAACTGCATGCGTTATAAAAAGCCGACACATATTGAAATTGCTCACGTAGGTTGATTCATATTGCAATAGTAGGCCGAAAACAAAGTCACTGCGATTGCTTTGTACTACAACAGCATTTCTTCACTCGACTGCATATTTCAGGCACGATGGTTTGACCCTGAATATGATTCCAGCTTGAGTCCATGGGACTCTTATAAAGAGCAGTGAAAAAAATTTATATCTGACCCCTGAAATTTAGAAATGTTACAGTCTGGGATTTCTTTGCACCATGATTGAGGGGTTCATGCTGTTCTTCTCTGCACTCACTGCCAAACACAATTTTTATTTTTCCAGAGAAACAGCCGATGTTTGGCAGCCTCCATCGTACTCTAACAGGCATGCGCTCTTGCCAAACTTGTACCCAGTAACACTTCTTACATATTCATGGGAACGTTTTGTGATTGTGTGTAAAGAGGGGGTGGAACGGAAGGCAAGTGTTTCCTGTGCAGGAAAAATCTGGAAGCAGCCCCTCCTGAGGCATAAAAATAAAAATATAAATTCAATCGCTGCTAGAATAAGCTCTGCTTTAATCTCTGGTAACATCTAGACCAGAAAAAAAATATTTGAAGTGCACAATTGACTTGTCATTATATTGCTGTTAATATAATAAAAGGGTGATTCATTGGCATATTTACTACAATAGGTCTGTATCAGTACAATAACCAAGATATAATTTTAAATGGCATTTTAGCTAATTTTATGGTTTTATAGAAGCACAGTGTAGCAATATCATAGTCCAAGCTACATGGATTGGCAATATCATAATCGAAGTACAGAGCTGTGGAAATGCCAGTTCTGGAGTCACCATGGCGATTGGTGTCATATCGAAAAAAGACCAATTTATGGATATTCAACAAGTCAGTCTGGTGATGCAGCTCAGAGACAAGGAGAACAACTGAAGAAAACTCCAACAGGCTTTAGTGTTTGTGAATGGAAGCTTGCGTTTGGTCAAGGAAATTCACTAACCAGAGACAAGGAATTGTGGGAATGAGCTGGGAGACGCTAGTAAACATGTAAATATGTAACCGGAAGTGGGGCTGGATAAAGGGCGCACTGAGGAAGCCCGACAGCCATGTTAGCAGATGAGTTCTGAGGGGAGACCTGCGGCAGCCAGGAGCCGAAGGCATCTGCGAAACAGCTGAAGAAGATGCCCGGACAGCGAGGTAAAAAAGCTCGCTATCGCAGGAGGCGGATGGAGACGCGAGCTCAGAACAGAGCATGATAGTGTGCTGTTTCTAAGGAGCTACTGTTTACTCCTTCAGGCACTCAGGGGATAAAGAAGGGGATGGTTGACAAAACAAAAATCTGCCCACCATGTGACCTGCTCATCACTGCTCATTACTGCCTCAGGATGGTGGAGGCTGTTTGACAACCGAGTAGAGAAATGGTTCAAACCTAATTAAGAAAAAAGTCCATTATTCAATTAAAAAAATGACCTTTGACATTCTGCATGAGCTTGTAATAATGTTCATGGACAGGATGGTCTGTGTGAGCGAGAGCCTCTTTTCAGTCAGGGCTCCATGCATCACTGCTCTGCTGTGACCGACAGCGTACTGCACCACGGGCATCACACACGTGACGGGACATTTAGTGGCTTTATTATCTGAGACTGCATCATGAAACATTATAAAACCTGGTCTGGGAGTTCTGAATAAATGTATTAACTGTCTGCTGTGGCATAATTTTGACAGAAGAACCTCCTTAAGTGCTAAATCTGTCTGCCATTCTTTTACCCTGTCTTTGTGTTTACACCGTTACTGGACACACACTGTAAAGAGAGAGCAAATCTGTTCCCCATCACAAACCACATAAAGTGAAACTATTTTTAGGTTCCCCTTTGAGTTGAGATATGTGCTGCACACCCAACCCTTGCTGCCCATCTGCCCCTAAACCCCCACCAGTCCCGGGAATTTGGAAACTCTTCCTGTTGACTGCGATTATTTGGCTGCCGATTGCAAGGGCTGGATTCTCCTGATCAGTGTCCAAGTTTTTCTGCTGTGAGTCGGCCATGCTGCCGAAGGGCTGCTTCTGAGCTCCAGAATCTCACCGCCTGAGAAGCATTACTGCCGCTCTCCTCTCGACCCACCATCACCGTCACATCATTTATTAACGTCCATGACAGTGTGACGCTTCTCTCTTCTCCTCTGGATTCTTCTCGCTCTCCGGCAGGTCCCAGCATGGGATGACATTTATGGAAGTGATTCAGTTCCCACTTAAATCTGGTTGGAGGGACGACACTGAAGACGTCGAGGAGCCGCTGGAGGGTGTGGATGAGGGAATGTGGTGGTGAAGGAGAGAGATGGGGTGGAAATTCAAAACTGATGATCAAAAGTCATCTTGAAAAGTCCTTCACAGAACGACAACTTTCTGAAATTTTATAATGTCGTTACGATGTTTTGGTATTAACGTGTAAAGTTACATTTTCATTAGGGCTTCCTCCGAGGAGTAAAATGAGGTTGGTTTGAAGTTTCTTAAATAGAACAGAAGTTATTAACCAATGTGTGATATTGACCTGGAACATGACCTTGACCTTTTGAGATAACCACTGAAAAATTCTTTCAGTGACCTGCATTTTATAGTTGATGAAAATGTTTTAAGAACGAACATGATACATCCAAGAAGATGGTTTTTACAGCATTTTGAGAAATAGTTTCATCTGACTAAATTAAGATTTTAAGGTCAGAAAAATGTCAATTACATCAAATCTTTTTGATCAACATGGCTCAAATTTTGTGTGTGATCTACGTTAGTTACGAGCTACATGCCAATCAATGAAAATAATTTTTTCAAAAATGGAAAATTTTCATCCAATTACAACCATCTGACCCCCAGCTGCTGGAAAGTCCCTGATTAGAGGAAATAATAATAACCTGTTTGAAAACTAGTTTGAAGTTTTAAATGTAAACTGAACCAAAGTTATGAACCAAAATGTTTTTTGACCTCTTTTGTGATTTTGCCTTCGAAGTTGAAGCTGGGAACCTATAAAAGTATTGGGGTCTGGCCAGAACATTATGAAACGAGGTGGTTGGAGAAAAAAAAAAAAATTAATTTAACATGCTGCTATGGGTGTCACAAACAGACAAACAGGCATGCAGATGAGGGGCCAGAAAACTTACTGAAATAGCAGCCACATGCACAGGTGCTGTACGTAATGCTATGTGTGTTATGGGTATAATTGTTAGCATTGTCTGTCCTTTCCATGTTCTCATTACTCAGGCCTCACTCTTGCTTTGTGGAGAACTTGGGACTTTGGGGGGGGGGTTTGAGTCGGGCTGGTGGGGGAAGGGGGGACGGGCGGGAGGAGAAGGGGGCAGGGTTAGAGTCGGACGGGTGTTTGAAACTTTGGGGCAGAATTCGATTAGCGCCTGAATGGAATTAGGAAAGTGTAACTGAAGAATGGCGTATGTAAAACTTAATAACAAATATGAAAGAACAGTAATCAATGCCTGAGATTAATTTTGTGAAGATATAAATTGGATGAGTATCTACATTACATCATTCGTTCCTGATGATATATCATGCAGTTGTCATCAGGCTGAAGGTTATTATAATTACTCCTGAAAGATAAAGGGGGATCGGATTCATGCTGCGCAGGACAGGAAAGGCCGAAGAAGAAAGGAAATGTTCCTCTTCCTTTCCCTTTATTTCTGGTGCTGTTTTTCCCAACCACTATTTTCCACACTAGCCTGCCATCCATCTGAAATCACTTCGCTTTTCTCACTCACTCGCATTCGGACTCCTGGAAGCTTGAATCTTGTTTTTTTCCTGCATGGTTTTCATGGTCAATATTCATGGGATTATTCTCACATCCTCCTTTATGCCAACAGAAGGAGCACAAATCTGCAGTTAAATGGCAAGCAAGACATCGGGAAACCATAAGTCCTCTCATATCAGCTTGATTCTGATACAAATTATAAAACAAACGGAATAGGATTTACATTTCAAGGGCTTAGAGATAAGATGCCAAAACATCAACCTGTGTTTATTTAGGAGCAGCTTGAAAGATTAAAAAAAAAAAAAAAAACATAAGATTTTAATACATGGAAACCAGTTTCCCTTCATGCAAGCAAAGGAAATTCATAATCTTTGCAAATTGTATTTCCATCTTTTGGAGCAGTGTGCAGAAAAGTCTGGTTTTTGTGTGGTTACTCACTGGCACAGACCGAGAGGAAGTGAATGTATAATGAGGAAAAACCGCTATTCAGCCCATCCATTAACTTGCTTGCATATAATCCGGAGTGAATTTATCAATGTGTTGAGCTGAGCTGCCAAGTTCACTATTTTCCTGCCAAATTGGTCTTCTCTCTCCAGCTGGACGTGGGACGTTTCTTCTGTGTTGCCCTGGATTTAAAAATTTTCCCGCCAACATTTTTGTTTGTGTTTATAACGGATCGCAGTACATCCGCTGGGTCGAAAATACCAGGTTACCTCCCCTGTAGACCCTGATGATGCAGTGCTGGCTGTGTTCTTTAGTGTCAATGTTTTTTTTTAAAAGACACTGTACAGTGGGCCACTGCTGCCCTGCTAATCTTCGGCCCTCTTAACATGCATCATATGTGTACATATTTTCCAACTGTTTGTGTGTTCTTGGCCTAAAATACTGAATTGCTCTGCACTGGAGCACTAAAACTTAAAATATTTGGTCAATTTCTTGAAAACGTGAGTTCTAATTTTGAGGTTTTCATTTAGCCTCATTGAAATATATTTTTAGAGTTTTGTTTTTACTGTTCTGTGCTTTTTAAAGAAAGATATTCCTTTTTTTAACACTGTAGAGGAATGCGGGTTTATATACAACCGGGTAAACAAATATTTGGACATTTCGACAGCATTTTGGCAATGAAATGACCATGTGTCGAAGTGCAGACCTTCAGTGTAGGAATTACAGCTCTTCCGACCGTGGTCACTCCCTCTCTAAATGGTGTACTGAGCCAAGGTGGTGGATATTTATGGATATGAGAGTGCATACCTCCATCTGTGAATGAGCAAGCCAATGCACAAGTGTATGTGCGCAAACACACATGTACAGATACTGCAGGATATATCATATGTGTTCACATGTAACTGTGTTAGACATGTGCACAGATACTGCAGGATATATGTGTTCACATGTAACTGTGTTAGTGCACAAACACACATGCACAGATACTGCAGGATATATCATATGTGTTCACATGTAACTGTGTTAGACATGTGCACAGATACTGCAGGATATATGTGTTTACATGTAACTGTGTTAGTGCACAAACACACATGCACAGATACTGCAGGATATATAGTATTTGTTTGCATGTAGCTGTGTAAATGCACAAACGCATGTGCTCAAATGCTGCAGGATATATAATATGTATTCCCATGTAACTGTGTTAGACATGTGCACAGATACTGCAGGATATATGTGTTCACATGTAACTGTGTTAGTGCACAAACACACATGCACAGATGCTGCGGGGTATATGTGTTCACATGTAACTGTATTAGTACACAAACACACATGCACAGATACTGCAGGATATATGTGTTCACATGTAACTGTTAGTGCACAAACGCATGTACGCAGATACTGCTGGATATATAATATGTGTTCACTTGTAACTGTGTTAGTGCACAAACGCACATGCACAGATGCTGCGGGGTATATGTGTTCACATGTAACTGTATTATTGCACAAACACACATGCACAGATACTGCAGGATATATAATATGTGTTCACTTGTAAGTGTGTTAGTGCACAAACGCATGTACGCAGATACTGCTGGATATATAATATGTGTTCACTTGTAACTGTGTTAGTGCACAATCGCATGCACACAGATACTGCTGGATATATAATATGTGTTCACTTGTAACTGTTAGTGCACAAGCGCATGTACGCAGATACTGCTGGATATATAATATGTGTTCACTTGTAACTGTGTTAGTGCACAAACGCATATACACAGATACTGCAGGATGTATAATATGTGTTCATATGTAACTGTGTTAGTGCACAAACGCATGCACACAGATACTGCTGGATATATAATATGTGTTCACTTGTAACTGTGTTAGTGCACAAACGCATATACACAGATACTGCTGGATTTATAATATTTGTTCACTTGTAACTGTGTTAGTGCACAAATGCATGCACACAGATACTGCTGGATATATAATATGTGTTCACTTGTAACTGTGTTAGTGCACAAATGCATGTACACAGATACTGCTAGATATGTAATATGTGTTCACTTGTAACTGTGTTAGTGCACAAATACATGTGCACAGATACTGCTGGATATATAATATGTGTTTACTTGTAACTGTGTTAGTGCACAAACGCATGTACAGATACTGCTGGATATATGTGTTCACTTGTAACTGTGTTAGTGCACAAACGCATGCGCACAGATACTGCTGGATATATAATATGTGTTCACTTGTAACTGTGTTAGTGCACAAACGCATGCGCACAGATACTGCTGGATATATAATATGTGTTCACTTGTAACTGTGTTAGTGCACAAACGCATGCATACAGATACTGCTGGATATATAATATGTGTTCACTTGTAACTGTGTTAGTGCACAAACGCATGCACACAGATACTGCTGGATATATAATATGTGTTCACTTGTAACTGTGTTAGTGCACAAATACATGTGCACAGATACTGCTGGATATATAATATGTGTTCACTTGTAACTGTGTTAGTGCACAAATACATGTACACAAATACTGCAGGATATATAATATGTGTTCCCATGTAACTGCTGGTGGTGAGCTGTGGTATTTGGTGTCCAGACGACGCTCGCGTCTGCACGTTTCTGAGCGGATTTCTGTAACACGGCCGCTGGCGCTGCAGATTTACCGCTGGTCCGAGTCCCTCGGGGCTGCCTCTTATTGGCGTGTAATGGGATGGGGATGTGGCATCGGTGGTATCTGAGCGAACGAGGCACAGTAAGTGGCTGATCCTGTGGGAGATGAGCAGGCTAATCCCCCCCCCAGCTCAAACCCCCCGCCCCGCGGAGATCCGCTTGATGCCCCCCAAGCCCAAACCCCCGACCCGCGGAGGTCCGCTCGACACCCCCCCAGCCCAAACCCCCAGCCCCGTGGAGATCCGCTCGACGGCCCCCCAGCCCAAACCCCAAGCCCCGCGGAGATCCGCTTGACGGCCCCCCAGCCCAAACCCCCAGCCCCGCGGAGTTCCGCTCGACGGCCCCCCAGCCCAATCCCCCAGCCCCGCAGAGATCCGCTCGACGGCCCCCCAGCCCAAACCCCCAGCCCCGCGGAGATGCGCTCAGGATGTGCTTTATTATCCTGGCTTGGCTCTGTCCCTCAGCTGCTTGTTCTGGGAGTGAAGCGACGGGAGGGAGAGTAGGAGGTACAGGGAGAATTTAGGGACTAAAAATACACACTGCAGAGTGTTACCGAATTATCCTGCCGGTGCCGGGAGATTAGCGCCGATAATCTCTCCCTCCTTCTCTCTCTCCCTCCTTCCTTCCCTCCTTACTTTCTCCCTCAACTTTACAAGCGGCGGTGCTTCAGATTCGAGCACTGACACCCCACCACTTCTGTGAAAAATGCACAAGCACCTGTTCCACTTCCATGCTCAACAGCATAAACGCACAATTTAATGCAGGATTGTACATATGTGTGTTTTATGTGATTTTTTTTTTTTTTTTGGGTTGGAATTTTTCAAGGATCTTAGAGAAATTCCCAAGTGGCTCTCCCTTCCACTTCACTCCCCACCTCCGAGTGAGCGACTTACTGGCTGAGACATAATGCCCCTCACAGACTGCCCTGTTTTACTCCGCAGAGGCCAGAGTACCCCTGTAGCACAGTGGCTAGTTCATTAGCATGACTCAAGGAAATTTCGGTAGCAAGGGGCCTGATGCATGTTCAGGAAAAACTGTGTAGCTCTGCTGAATCTGAGTTATGAAGCTGCAGCAAGTAAATAATTGCAGTGTTTGGCAGGTAAATGTGTGTGTGCGTGTGTGTGTGTGCAGCTGACAAGTGAATGATCATGTGATATTAAGTGTCATTTCATGATTTACACACCTGTGGATCTGAACGGTGAGGTTTAATTAACGTTAATTTCCACGGAACGAGGTGAAGTTTGGAGCCTGAGTTAAGAGCTCATGCAGGATGCTGCATCATGAAGGGAAATTAAAGAAAATCACCTAGCAAAAAAATAAAAAATAAAATAAAAAAATATAAGAGAATGATAAGTGGCTATCTGAGGGCAAGGCTCAGCCTAATAAAAACAAACACATCCGTTAATATGTGTCATACAGTGCATGGGGATGTGTGTATGTCTTCGGTTGAGGGTACTAACAGAACTAAGAAGGACAGGCTCTAAGGCTTATTTTTCATATGACTGGAAGCGCTCTGACAGGCTGATCCGGGATCAGCAGGAAACAGACCTGAGGGGTTGTGTTATCTCCAGCACGGCGCTTTTCCCCAACCCCACAACACTAAATTTTCCTTTCACTGGCGGCTGGACAAAGCGCACCTATTAAACCTCACAGATAAGGGGGTCTGACCGTCATATCTCTCTGTCAGCTGATGCCATCACTCTTCACCGATTGGACGCTGCCATGTGTGCTTCTGCGCTTTATAGCTGCTTCATAAATTTGCCTCTTTGTCTGTGTGTGATATAAATTTGTTGCAATCAATTTTAATGCTTCTAAACACGCACATCTCTGTCCTTTTGTCATCCTCCCTGGTTCAAATGCGACTTGTGGGTTTTCTGTGGTTGAAGTTATAAGAAATAAAATATTCCCAAGCATGATTCATATGTTTTCATTTGACATTATGTAGAAGTGTCTCAGTGGTCTGCAGAAGCATTTTACCCACCATGACAGGATCTGTGTTACTGACGTTAACATCCTTCTAATTGTAATTTTTTTCCTTCACAATTTTCCTGGAACTGGGCACAGCTCATATTTCATTATCAGTGCTAGTTAATGGCCCAGCATGCTCTGGTTCTGTTATTACAGCTCAGATTTCACTTTATTAACTATCATCAAAAATGATTCAAGACGTTAAATTGGCAAAAAAAAAAAAAAAAAACTAATTAAAAAAATTAAAATAAACCTGTTCTACTTAAGTTCTCCACTTAAGTTTTCAAACACCTACACTCTGCACTGAAGCATCTGTCGCTTTTTTCCTTGTTGTCATTATATTCATCATCTTGTAGAAATGGGGTTTGTCATTCAGCAGTGACTGTGCTTGAAAGTGCTTGTGCTTGATGTGTAAAAATGTGTTTAAATACTCAAAATACAGCCATACAGCTGCTGATATCCACATTCGCTGAGAGTAAAGATGAGTGTCATTTCTATTTTCAATCAGTTGATTTAATAAGCAGGGCTTGAGTTAATATTCATTGTGGATATATTGTTTGTGTCTCTGTTTCAACCCAAAATATGCGATTTATTATTTTGATGAAAACATTCAGTTTTGTCCTCGTCACCTCGATGATGCGGTGAGATATGGTGATGTTTTGGGGCTGTTTTGACTCTGGAGATTCAGGGGTGCTCGTTAAGATCTATAGCCTATGGTTTTCACCAAGTAGGGGAAATTTTTAAATCTGGTTGTCCCTGCCAGAAGGCTGAGACTTGGCCACAGGTGGACTTTCCAGTAAAACAATGATCCAAATCACCCCTCAGAATCCATGTAGAATTTCCTCTGGGGCGACACTTATTAATGAATAGATACTATATATGCAGATATATCATCTGATATATGATGATGATGATGATGAGATGTGCAGATATGTGCTCAGTGCATGTGCACCTTAAACTGGAACTGAAATACTTGAAACCAGAAGAGCATTTCAGTTGCATGCAGATGCCATTCAGGTATTGTGATAGAAGCACTAAGCACACGTCCCACAGGAAACACGTATAGTGGATATCTGGGAGCATCTCTTCCGCTGGTATTAACTCCCAGTGTAATAATCCCAGTGTTTTAATCCTGTGTTATAATCCCAGTGTATTAATCATCAGTGTAATAATCCCAGTGTATTAATCCTCAGTGTTATAATCCCAGTATATTAATCCCTAGTGTTATAATCCCAGTGTATTAATCACCAGTGTAATGATCCCAGTGTATTAATGCCTTGTGTAATAATCCCAGTATATTAATCCTCAGTGTAATAATCCCAGTGTATTAATCCTCAGTGTAATAATCCCAGTGTATTAATCCTTAGTGTAATGATCCCATTGTATTAATCACCAGTGTAATAATCCCTGTGTATTAATCCTCAGTGTTATAATCCCAGTGTATTAATTCCCATTGTAATAATCCCAGTGTATTAATCATCAGTGTAATAATCCCAGTGTATTAATACCTGGTGTAATAATCCCTAATGTATTAACCCCTGGTGTAATCCCCACTGTAGTTCCTGATCTGACTGAAACGGTCAGTAAGTGAGGCTGTGCAGTGAGCGAGGCTGTGACTCCCTATGTCTCCAGCACAGTCCCTCTCATCAGCAGTGACATACAGATTGTGTTTAATTGCCCGTTGTGCTCTATAGCTATAGGGACATTGACTGAAAACTCCAAGGTCGTAGGTTTGCGTCTAAGCAGAGGGGTGATGCCCGAGAGCGTTTTCAGCCTGAACTGGTGTGAATGCCCAGCTGTGGAAACACACTGTGTGTGAAGGAATATAAAATAAACTGCAACTCATTGTGCTGAAACACAATGCTCAGCGCATTGATGCCTGATATGTACAGCATAAATAAGCCCTCTTAAGTCTCCTGTATTATTATGTAATTGTTTTTCTTTTGTGCTTTTTACATTATAACGGCTGTGACATACAGTCTGTTGTACATGAGAAGTCGATCTCTGTTCCTGGCTCGGCTGAAGAATGTCAGAATCTCACAGGAGATCAGGCTTCGCTGAGATGACAGTGAATGTCATGCTAGTTTTCCGTGTGTGTGGGTGTGCAGGGTGCATGGTACACATGTATGTGCCCAGCTGTGTGTGTGTAGTCGGGTTTCTGTGGTGATCACACTGCTTGGCTCGTCAGGCTTTGGTGCATCATAGGGTCGGTGGGCTGGGAAATGTCCTGTAAATGGAGCTTCAGTCCTGGAATTTGAAACTGGGCTTCGGTTGGGATGTTCTGAGGTGTTTTTTTTTTTTTTTTTTGGTGCTGCATCCTCCTGTGGGATGTCCAGACTAAAGGCAGTATCGGATCGGTACATTAAATATTGAACACCACACAAATATAGCTGCCCCAGAAATTGCGTACAGCGCTCTTACTGCCCTCTAGGGCGGCAATAGCGAGCACAGTCCAGGACTTTAGGAAAACCAAAACCTAACGGAGTCTTTGGAAAAACGCTGAACTCAAAAAACAGATACAACTTTTCTTTCCTGTATTACATGGAAAATCAGACTGATTATTCTGATTGCAGTGGCATATACTGTACAATAGCAAATTAAGGGACAACCCTACCCACCCTGCCTCCTTGTTGTAACTGGTTGATTTAATGAGATAGCATATCTAGGAGTGCATGTAAGAGACTAATTGAGAACTGCTTTAAATAATTTCTAATTAGTGCAAGTGCAAAAGTAATTGGCTGGCTAATCTGAGGATAAATTAGCTGCGCGATGCTGGAGAGAGAAACACTGCTGTGTGTGTGCTCAGGGCGCTGCTGTGAGAGTGCTCAGGGCGCTGCTGTGAGAGTGTGTGCTCAGGGCGCTGCTGTGTGAGTGTGTGTGTGTGCTCAGGGCACTGCTGTATGAGTGTGTGTTCAGGGCACTGCTGTCTGTGTGTGTGTGTGCTCAGGGCGCTGCTGTGTGTGTGCTCAGGGCGCTGCTGTGTGTGTGTGCTCAGGGCGCTGCTGTGTGAGTTTGCTCAGGGCGCTGCTGTGTGTGAGTGTATGTGTGTGTTCAGGGCGCTGCTGTGTGTGTGTGTGTGTGTTCAGGGCGCTGCTGTGTGTGTGTGTGTGTGTGTTCAGGGCGCTGCTGTGTGTGTGTGTGTGCTCAGGGCACTGCTGTGTGAGTTTGCTCAGGGCGCTGCTGTGTGAGTGCTCAGGGTGCTGGTGTGTGTGTGTGTGTGTGTGTGTGTGTGTGTGTGTGCTCAGGGCACTGCTGTGTGAGTTTGCTCAGGGCGCTGCTGTGTGAGTGCTCAGGGTGCTGGTGTGTGTGTGTGTGTGTGTGTGTGTGTGTGTGCTCAGGGCACTGCTGTGTGAGTTTGCTCAGGGCGCTATTGTGTGAGTGCTCAGGGTGCTGGTGTGTGTGTGTGTGTGTGTGTGTGCTCAGAGTGCTGCTGTGTGAGTAACCAATGCCGTCAGTATGTTTTGCAACAGTAAAGTTGCAGGGGTCTTGAGAGAGCTCTTTACCCATCATGAGGTGCGTCTTGTGTGACACCTTGGTAATGAGAAACCTTTTTATAGGCCATCAGTTAGGGCTAAACCAGCTGACATTAATTTGCACTGATGGGGGGGCAGGATTGCTGTCTAAATACTGACAGATTTCAGCTGGTTTCTTGTCTTTCCATGCCTTTTTGCACCTCCTTTTCTTCACATGTTCAATACTTATTCCCTGTGTCATTCCACTTTATTACACATAACTTAATTTGAGAACTTATTTGTTTTGATTTCTTTGTATGTGTGGATTACTTGGGTTGTTATGTTGTTGTGGTCACAACATTAAATCAAATGGAAAATACCTTGTTCATAATTTAATCCATATTTCCCTGTAATTCAGCAAGACGTATTTGGGATTGTTGGAATGCTTGGGATTGCCGCATGAATTTAAAATTAGCCTGAATTTTCTACAGATTTGAATACAGCAACTGCACTTGATAAACCCAAATATGGTTCGTAGGTTTAATGGGGTCAGTGAAAATGATTGTTTATTCAGTATGTAGGGGTTTCAATGAAATTTAAATATGGCACAGTGTTTAATTGCAATGTATGGTTTTGAGATGGTAATACATCAGCATAATTGAATGGAGCCAACACATTCCATAGATAACCTCACATTGCACCTCACAGATGTAACCTGAATTCTATCTTGTGTTCTTTCTGAGCACTTTGTGCTAAGGACTAGCAGAATTACTTGCATTATACAGTAGCTCCATGCAGTGACAATGAACTGTCTAAAGGTCTGTATACTTTTACAGGCCCTGTACTGCGGTTTATACATTAATCTCCTGAGGCTGCCCGCTGAGGTTTACGGTTTACTTACCTTTTTATTTACCTCTGTATTCCTGAGGTGGGAACTTTATCGAGGAGAAACAGGGTATTTAAAAACTAATAAAGTTTTAGGTCTACATGTACCACTTACCTTGTTTATGATTTATAACAATTAGTGTCAATCTGAGTTGTTAGAAATTAATTCATTATTCAAATGAACAGTTTTTAAAGACTGTCCTCACCAATTCTAACACATTTTGCATTACTTGGCATTTTATACACATTCTTGGGCAGTATCCTCGCTATCTTCTCTGTATACTGTAGCTACAGTCAGGTCCATAAGTATTGGGACAGTGGCACAGTTTTTAATCATTTTGGCACTGTAAGCCACCACCGTGGATTGAATCAATCGAGATGTGCTTGAAGAGCAGACTTGCAGCTTTACTGTTAGGATTGAGCCAAAAATATGGAGTTAGTAGGGCTGTAAGGATATTCAACCGCAATTTTTTAAATGCGTAGTAAGACCACCTGCTGCCATGGGGTGAACATCTGCACTTGCCCTTTTCCTTTATTCAACCTGATGCAGTCTTGAACGAACATCAAAGAGCATGTGAAATGCCTCCGAGAAACAATCGTCTCATTTTAAAAAATTTAGCGTCTCAAATCCTGTCCTTGTTTTCTCTGCTCAATTAGCAATCAAACAGTGGATTCACTTACTTATTGAGTTGAATGAGTAGATAGTCCAATTTATTAAGATAGCATGTTTGATAGTCGCATTTTGAAATTTAAATAGCCAAAAAAACAGCACAGATTTGCATGAATGTGATTGCACGATTTTTTGCGGGCTGACATAAGGCCATTTTGGACGTTTGGAATAATTTATATCTCACATTCACGTTTCATCTGCTTTACAGAATGTTTTCCACCTTCTGTATTTTTTTAGTTGATAAAATCCAGGGCGCTCTTAAAAAAAAATCTTTCTTTTTAATTAATCTTTAATAGTCTACTAAAAATGCTATATAATTTATCACAACCGCGTGAAATGGCCTAATGTAAGCCCACAAAAAAATTGCGCAATTGCGTTCATGCAAATCTGTGCTGTTCTATGGCAAATTAAAATTCTAAATGCGACAATCAAACATGCTATCTTAATGCATAGGACTATCAACTCATCCAACAAAGTAAATAAGCGAATCTACTGTTTGATCGCTAATTGAACAAAGTAAACGGGGACAGGATTAGAGTAGCCTTATTGGTTAAAAGGAGATGATTCTGTAGTCCTTTACTTAGCTCCGTTCAGCACGTCGCTGAAAATACTGATGCCAGTCAAGTTTTTTTTTTTTTTTTTTTTTTCGGGAAGCGCTTCACATGCCCTCTGATGTTTGGCACTTTCAGCAGCCGTTTGTTTAACCCTGCATCGGGTTTAATAAAGGAAAAGGGCGCGGATGTTCGCCCCATGGCAGCAGATAGTCTTACTATGCTAAAAAAAAATTGCGATTGAATATCGTTGCAGCCCAAGGTATTAGATTTGCAAAAAATATTGTATAAATAGCGCAGGAAATGCAACCATTTATATATAATCCCCTAATTTTAGGGGTTCAAAAGCATTTGTCTAATTTGTTTTTACTCTTGACTGCGAATGATTGCCTGAAGTCTGGAACCCGTAGACATCACCAGATGCCGCATTTCCTCTGTGGCAATGCTTTGCCCAGCCTTCACTGCTTGTGTCCTCTGTTCTTATATTTTGGACATTTTGCTTTAACAAGTAAGGGCAGGAATCAGGTGAGGTGACTGACTCGGTTAACAGTTCAATGTCTTTATTTGCTTTCTTAAGCGGCTTTAGGTCATTTTCCATTTGTCCTGTAATGCGCTGTCCCACACATCTGGAGGCATTTGGCAGATAATTTAACTCTTTAAAATTCAAAATTCTTCCTGCTGCTTTAGTTGGTGGTCACATCATAAATAAATACAAGGGGCTGAGTTTCATTAGTGGCCGTACATGCCCACACATGACAGCTTTTTAAAGAGAGGCGGTGCTCTGGATAATCACCGGCTCCTTTCCTTCTCTATTCTCACACTCCATCATTCTTGTGCTAATTCATCTTTTGCTCATAGGATGTTGTTCCAGAAATGTAAAGGCTTTTTTAGATTTTTTTGGACAGATTTCCCGATTTTGAGACTAACAAATTGTTTTAATCTGATGGTAAACTCTGTGTATTTACTCTGGTAGATTCTTCTCTTGATTGTGGACATTCACACACACAAACCTCGCATCAGGAGTGCTCTTCATCTGGCCAACGGTTGTGAAGGAGTTTTTCTGAACCAGGGAAAGAAATTTTTTGTCACCCACCACACGGTTGGCATATTCCTCTGTGCCTTTTGGTGTCCCTGAGTTCACCCTTATATCCTTCACTTTTAACCCTTTCAGCGTCGTGGGCAACTACAGTTGCCCAATGATGTAAGATATCAAAATCAGATGCTGTTGAAAACCTATCAAGTTGCCACATGGGGTTAAAAATGGTTAAGAATGTTCCGCATAGTGGATTTTTGCCTCAAATAGCATTTTTTTGTTATTGCTGTGATAATTTTGTTTTGATTTTCAGCTGAATAACGGCTTGTTTCAATGGCAGCTATGGCTCTTTGAACTTCAACAGCAACATATTCCGCATGCAAATGTCATTCTTTAAATCAACCTGAGACACTTTATTTGCTCACTGGGAAATAGAATAATAATGCACATCAGCTGTGCACCATTTGTATTAAAAAATAATGTAATGTATGTATTGTAATCCAAGACTTCACTAATAACAGTTATTTACAATAGCCATTAGATGAAGATTGAAGAAGAAATGAAGATCTTTCAATTTGGCAAGTTCTGAATTAATTAATTTTCAAGAAGCTAAATTTTTATTTCTGTCATTTGTTTCTAAGAATAACCACATTTTTTTTGACCACCTAATTATTCATTTTGTCTACGAAGAGAAACCAGAAACCAGAACAGGCTTTGATTATGTTCTCCAGGTTTTGATGCCGTCACTTTAAAACACCTGTTCTGCTGTCATTAGCCAGTAAGCATTCCTTACACATACAGTACATTACTGACTATACTTAAGTCATTTAATGAAAATGAGATGCTGTGAGTACAATTGCATCATATTTTATAGAGGAGAGACTAATGCTGTTGATTTTTATGCAGAAACAATCAGATAATGCAGTCGGATTTCCCTGCTGATAAATATTTGTCTCAGAGGGCGGAATGAAGATGGATATTAAATTAGAACAGGAGAGCTTTAGCTACAATATTTTGTCACAGAAGCATTCCCTGCAGTTTTTCTCCTCCATCATTTGGAATTACCATTTGGATCCATCAATTTACCACAGTTTCATCAATCCTGCTTAGTCATAATAATTGTTTGTATTGTAATAATAATTAAATTATTGTATTCAATAAACATATTGTAATAGCTGATTAATCCAGCTGCTTTGTGATGTGCTTAACTGGAGTGGTTATAAAGACATGCAGAGTATCTCTCATGAATAGCCAGCTGCTAAAGCCTGTTTCAGAAAATCTATATAGCATTGTTGGCATTGTTGGTCATGCTAACAATAAAACTGATAGGAGGTGTCCTTATTTGTGAGGTTGAATAGCTGCCAATGTGGAGAGCGGAGCTCAGAAGAAGCATGCAGGACTGGGGTGAGGGTAATATATGCTAACATATATACAGCCGCCACTGGTTCCCCTGGCCTCACCCTGACATTTACATCAGCTCAACAAGGACAGGCCCTTTTCTTTCTATCCCATTTTGCCGGCTAATCAGGTGACTTGAAAAGAGGAGCCGATAAGCCCCATTGTTTGCGCTGACAGTGTCCTGATGATATGGCCGGGGAAGATCTCTGGCAGTCGCTCTCCTCTCCTCCACCCCTCCCAACCCCACCTTTCACAAGCCCCGAGAGCCACCAGAGAGAAACCTCATTACTCTAGAGCATCAGGGTTAATGAGTTCGCCAAAGCGTAACCAGAGAAAAATCATAGCTATGCTAGAAAGAAGAAAGAACCGAAAAAAAAAACTGAAATATATGCTGCTCCTATATATCCAAGACTATAGGCTTTTCTGCTGTTAAAAATGCACTATGATGGACATCATCCTTAAATTTTGTGCCAATGCATTGCATTACATATTTAAAAATCTCTCTCGCTGTAGGTCAGCGAGTACGACGAAGTGTACGTAGTGCTTGTTAGTTAGAGTGGGCCTTCGTAATTGAAAACAGTGCAGGAAATGGCTTTTTTTTGACATTTTTCTTTTACTGCAGTGAAAAGCACAGGGATGAGTGAGAATGCGAATGTTCGGCTCTCTTCTGTAAGACGTCCATTCATGACCCAAAGCAGCTCACGGCTCGGCGGCGCTCGTCCTTTGTGCTGCACTAAATGTGCCGATATGTTGTTGGAATATTGATGGCGTTAAAAGTAGCATCACAGTGGCACTGCATACAGAGTTTTAGATCCCAGCTTAGCATTCTCTGAATCCTGCACAGGATCACCGGAGAATAGGGCTTCTGGGACGTGTCACCTCCCGCCATTTCAGTCCTTTCCTCTGACGGATGGAGATTTCACCCTCCGTTCTCCATTGTGTTTGATTCAGATTATGGTTCGGAGACAGTAAAGAGCACCTCAAACTGCTGCTGTAACATAATCCTGAAAATCTCTACCTTTATTCATCTATCTCTCCTTCACCCACACATGCTCATGCACATCCCTCTCTCTCTCTCTGTCCGTCTCATGCTCCCTCTCTCTTTCACACCCTCTACAGAGGTGAGCCAATGGATCAGGGTCCATTGTGTTTTGATTACTGTCTATGCTACGGTGATTAGCATCCTCCTGTAATTACATTGAATTTCCCCTCCACATACACAAGCCAAAGCCTAGCTGTGGCCAGACGGCTCACTGTATGGGAAGAGGGCGATGTTTTCATGTGCAGTGAGTCCGCCACAATTACAGAGCCGTCACTCTGAGGAGCAAATTAGCCTGGAACTTTACGGAACGCCGAATTCAAAATAGGTTAATGTTTCATCCGATCAGAATCAGCTTCACTGTACGTTACACACTGGGATGCATTTAGGAGGAATCCAATGGAATCTGTAGCATTCAGTGCCAGCCCCTTCAGAGGGTCTGAATCACTATTCATGTTTGTTGCTTTGACTTTTTGGCCATAGAGAGATAACAGCACAGCCCTCACCAAACTGTGTACAGTATATATAATCTGAGCTGTGATGCGTCGCCTTCTTCATACTGAAAGTTATGTTTTTCCTTTCTAAATATTTTTTAAAATTTCCTTTGAATTTTGGAGCGCCGGTCTCTGTTTCTTACTTTTTGCATGCTCCACAGATTATACTTGTCTGTTGGAAAATATGTTGTCGACCAATTCTGTCTGAAATATTGCGAGCAACACGACTGCTTTCTGATGTAATGGATAACTTATATTTTGATTCAGTCAAAAACTATCTGTTCAAGTGCTGTCATCTTAAAAAGTACTGTCATCTTTAAAAAAATAATAAAATAAAAACTCCCCCAAAGGGACGCATTAACCTCTCCCAATAATGCATTGAAAATACGGCAGTAGGAGTCCAACTTGAATTTGGAGAAAGCCCCAGTCGGAAATTTATGAGACAGTAATGACAATACAGACTTGACTGCTTTTAAAGGCTCTGTCATGGGATATGTAATGCATTCTGAAATTGTCCTGGCTCTCCGATAACTCTTAAATGTGTCTTTGCTGCACATAATGATTCACTTAGACAGGCTTGGTCAGGTGTATTTTATATCATTTCTATGTAAAAAAATGCACTCCCAAATTGCTATTATATGTGATAAAGGTATAAAATTGCTTTTGGATGACACCATTTCCACACTTAAAACTCACACCAGACCCACACTTTCCCCTGCTTTGTATTGCTAGCACTGTTCCGATTGGCCGTGAGACTCAGGGGATTATATTACCTGGGGTAACGAGTGGGGAGCAAATTACATATAAACTGCTATAAATACAGAGGGAAAAGCTCCCCTGAAACGCCTCCCAGGTGAGGCCTTACTATGTTTCCCCAAGCCCTGCCCTGCCAATCACAAACCATGTCTTCTCTCAATCATGTGTGACCGTATGATCTTAGACACATGTTTGGTATGATGACATAGTACCTAGATGTCTTGTGCACTCTCCCTTTTTTATAGAACGTGTTTTTTATTAAGCAGTTGCTATGGGTACAGCAGTTTTCCAATGCATTTCAATGCAGAGAGGTACGGCAGTCCCAATTTCAAACCCTGCCCGAACCTAACCCTGACCCCTAACCAGAATCCCTAATCCTTATTCTAATCCCTTCAAATCAACTGCCGTACCCATAAAATTGCCGTATCTCTAGACACTGCGTTTTTATTATTGATTAAATTTTCTCCTTCAGCAATTAGCTGTAATGGATGACGCTTTATCAAATATGAATACATTAAAAATTGAGCAAGAGATCAGAAAATAATTTTGTGTGCTTCGGCTGGGTACCTGTGCAGCATTTACCTGGGAAGGAGATGGGAGGAAGATGAGCAGCTGGAGGGAGTGTGATACTCTGGGAAATGATCTGCCGTGAAACCCTGGCTTTGTCCAAAATCACTCACTACTCACTATATAGTGGGTTCGCCATTTTGTAGGGCTGTCCGAATTGTTTGTAATAATTTTTATCCCCTATATAGTGAACTCATTACATCTCACAATCTACCGCGAAATGTAGTGAACATCCTATGGTCACTAACCCAGCTACATATCCCATCATGCACTGCACACAAACCGAAAAGCTCCGAAAGAGCTGCGTTTAGTCAACGGAGTTTGAAAACAGGCACGAGACATTTATTAGCTTCAGGTACGAAAATTTTTTTTTTTTTTTTTTTTAATTGGAAACCAAGCAACGCAATTTTATTATTTAATCAATAATGGTAAACACAAGCACAGTTAGAAATATACTCTGTTCGGTTATTACAGAAATACGCCCAAATCCTTCAACTGAAGTTGAATAGGTACGATTTAATTTTGCGACAGCAATGACGCTATTAACAGCTGCGACAAAACGAGCCAGGTAGTGTCCGAAAGCGTTTCTCCCCTCTGCCAGTGACCTCACTATATAGTCACCTACATAGTGAGTCCCTTTTAGTGAGTAGGGAATAGTGAATTGAGTGAGTGATTTCGGACGCAGCCCCTGAGTTTGGGAATTAAAGTGACATCAGATTGATGGCGCTGTTTTTCTGTTTTGGTAGGGGGACCGTCACTATATTAGGCACGTGGTTTTAATGCTGTTGCTACACACACACACACACACACACACACACACACACACACATTGCCTGGCCAAAAAAAGTCACCACCCGGATTTAACTAAACAATTAGGTGAGAGCATCCTTTAGATAATTAGTGCAGTCATTAATATGTTTTGGCTGACATCAAGTTATGTATCCCTCACCAGTGAACAGCTTCTCATTTCTTAAACAGCCATGTCGGAAGACGTATCCTGCGGTTGTGGAAAAGATGTCACTCTGTTTCAGAAATGTCAAATTATTAGCCTTGATCAAGCAAAGAAAACAACTAAATAAATTGCTGAGACTAAGAAAAGATAAAGACTGTCCAACACATTAGTCAAACCTGGACGGATAGTGGTGAGACAACATCTCCAAGGAGGACATTTGGTCAGGAAATAATCTTGAATGATTGTGATCGGAGATCACTTAAACAATTGGTGAAATCAAATCGTAAAAAATCAACAGTAGAACTTGCAGCTATATTTAATAGTGAAAGTAAGAGCATTTCCACACTCACAATGTGAAGAGAACTTAAGGGATTGGGACTAAACAGCTGTGTAACCTTCTTAAAACCACTTATCAGTGAGGCGAGTCGAAAAGAACGGCTTCTATTTGGGAGCATAAAGATTGGAGTCTGGAGCCACGGAATAGGTCATTGATCTGATGAGTCCAGATTTACCCAGTTCCAGAGTGATGGGCGCATCAGGGTAAGAAGAGAAGCGGATGACGTGATGCACCTTCAGGTCTCATGCCTCCTGCACCAGCCTGTGGGGGCAGCGTTATGATCTGGGGCTGCTTCAGTTGGTCAGGTCAGGTTCAGCAACGATATGAGCCCAAAAAATAAGGTCAGCTGATGACCTGAATCTACTGCAAGATCAGGCCTTTCCATCGATGGATTTTTTCTTCCCTGATGGCCCAGGAATATTCCTAGATGATGATGCCAGGGTTCATTATTCTCAGGAGTGGTTCAGGGGGCATTAGACATTATTTTCACGTTGATTGGCCACCTCAGAGTCTACACCTTAACCCCACTGAGATCCTTTGTAATGTTCTGGAAAAGACTGTACGCAACAGTTCGACTCTCCCAATAGCCAATCCTTTCAATATTTTAGATTCTTGGGAGTATATGCTTGATTTCCAGATTCCATGGAACCAGGTTTTTAATTTATTTTACAAAACAACAATTGTTTCATCAATAAGATTTTTTCAGTTTAAATTAATATATACATTTTTGGCCACTCAAAAGATGCTTCATATTTGGTGAATTTAGGGGTCAAACCTGTGTAGATTCTGTGACGAAGAGGTTGAGTCAGTGGGTCATTTATTTTGGTACTGCCCCTGTGTGGCTCTGTTCAGGACAGGGGCTCAGGGGCGGCTGGTTTAATATTCTGGTAAGTTTACGCTAGATTTTCCCACCACACTTCTGGGCAGTCTAAGGAATGGCTCCCAAACATTAGTCTATATTATAATACCTCTTGGGAAAAATTTCATTTTTAAATCAAAAACTGCAGAAGGTTTGAGGACAGAGAGATTCAAACTCTCTGTAAAACATCAGGGTAGAACTGAATGCATGATGGCACATGAAAACAGTGGGTTAAGTGTATGTAAGGATAGATGGAAGGCGATAAGAGTGGCAGAAGGATGGGAATGAGAATAATACAAGCAAATATGTGTGAGTCTATTCATATATGATGTATCTGTGTTGGTGTGTGTCGAGGTTAAAGAATGAGTATCTATGTATATAATTATGATTTATGTGTGTAATAGTGCCTGTATGCTTATGCATATATATATATATATATATATATTTATATATATATATAATTCATATATATATATATATATATATATATATATATATATATATATGATTTATTCATTTTTGTATATATTTATATTCTTATTTATGTCATTTTCCTTTCACTTCAGCATGTGTATATATAAGTGTCTGTCATGGGAGCCAAAGGGTAGGTGTGGTGTCTGTAGAGAAATTTACTGTAATTGAATTAACTCAGTTAAAAAAAAAAAAAAAAAAAAAAACGGTCTGACTCTCTGATCATCAAAACAAGATCGTGGAGAAAATATAATGCAAAATTGGACAGAAATAAATGTTGTGACACTGCATAAGCTTATCCAGATGATGCCACGCGAATGCCTGCCGTAATCAAAGCTAAAAGCCTCCCAACGATATATTGGAGTGTGTGACTCTTTTTGACCAGGCAGTGTATATGCTGTTTGTGTGAGTGTGTGTATGAAAATTATGATATTAAATTTGACATGTCATTCATAACAATTGCTCTGAATATTTCAGAATGTTTTTGACTAAACAATAACTGGCAAAATTACAATGGGGATCAATCAATCACTCTCTGCGGAAGGAAAGCAGCGTGCAGAAAACGGCTTTCCTGCAACTCCTGTTTTCTGTGTCATTTATCCTGAAGCCAGAAGGATGGTTATTTTGATGCACACCTTTTTATCCAACGGTAAATGGACCGTAATCGATAGACACAAAGTATATCTGCATATACAGTTAGGTCCATACTTATTTGTACATTGACAATATTATTCCCATTTTTGCAGTCAGTCAAGTGATATTTGGAGCTGAAATAAGATAATGAAATTTAATTTGAAGGGTATATACATTAAATTGAGTGGATGTTGAAGGAACTTCAGCACATTTTTCAGAAGAGAAAGAGAAGACTAGAGAAAGGGAGGAGCGGCTCATGATCTGAAGCATATCACTCAATCAGTGATGAGGGGTCATATATGGGGTCATGTGAGGGGTCATGTATGGGGTCATGTGCGGGCATTTATGGCTCCTAATTGAGCTGGTTCCCTTAAATCTATTGGTATTGTGATCGTTGAAAAGCTGGAGCCTGAATTCTGAACTTTATGGGGCTAAATTACGTTTATGCTTAGATTTAGTGAAATGCTTCAGAACTTAGTGGATGATGCTTCACAGGGCCGATGGACAGTGATTGTTAAGCACTGACTCTTGATATTTTGGGCTGAGAAACGGGATGTTTTGTAGTAAATAATCGTGATCTGGATCCTACTGAGTGTGCATTTCACTCGCTGAAGGCAGAACTGAAGACAAAAGGCCCCACTAACTGCAGGAGCTGAAGATGGCTGCAGCACAGGCCTAGCAGGGCTTCACCAGGAAATAAACCCAGAGTCTGGTGATGTCTGATGGATCCACACTTCAGGCAGCCATTTGCTGCAAAAAGAATTGCTGCCAAGAATTAAACACTACGATTTAATTGATTATGTCAGATTTTCCAATTACTTTTAAGCCCCTAAAACTGAGGGGACTGTACATAAAATAGGTGCAGTTCCTGCATGGTTTCTGCAATATTTTAGGCAGAAAAAAATCTGAATATGAAAGCTGAATAACTGCACTTCAAGCACATTGAGGTTTTTTTTTTTTTTTCAAATTCATTGTAGGGGTGTTAAAAGCTAAAATAATGATAAATGATGGTATTCATGGACCTAACTGTGTATGGGTTTCAATATTTTTCTGGTTTACGATTTTGCAGTTGAGATCTTATGTTCTTTGAAATATCTTTTTAACCTCTGATTGGGGGCTGCCTTCCAAAATTCCCCTGGATTTACCTGCTGCCCTGGAGGACTCTGAGGGTCTCGCCCTGCTGCAGGCCTGCCTGGGGTGTGTGTGGCCGGAGAAAATCGTGTCAGAGTGCAGCATGACGGTAAAAGTTTATTCAGAATCATGCAGAGAAATGTATACACTAATTATAGCCTTTTCTGCACTCCTCTGCACACATCACTGGGTATTATTTCATAGAAGAAGGAGGAGATAAAACCGTTTGTGTGCTTTTGATCCCCGTTTGGATTCAGGAACAGGGATGTGGTGAGAACATTCCAGAAACGGCCCACCTCACGGTTGGGAATTAAGTCTGACTGCCAAATAATTATTTAAAAAGAGCACACACTTCAGATTTGTATGTGTGTCAGTGTGTGTGTTTGATGATTGAATGTTTCCATCGGTAGTTGAGTGCGCATCGGCTTAATTACGGTTATATTCCGTTATGTTAGTGCAGTTGTGTGGCTGTGTGGAACTGGCACTCAGGTGTGGCATTTTGTCATATTAATGCAACTTAAACATTTTTTAAAACACCATTTGAATGTACATGATATGAAATAAGCAATGTGTAAAACAAATAAAAATTTCACATGCTTGTTGGGCTGTTGCGGAGTTCCAGAGTATAAACCAATTATTTCAATGAAATTAACATAGCAGCAACAAAAAAAATTGATGTATTCTGTTTATCATTTTGCTTTCAAACTGTTAAATTATAGCGTGTCCTTTATTTTGGAATTTGTGGCCCTAAATTGAATGATTTATAATCTGAATTGTTTCATGAAATGTTCACTTGAAAATAAAATCCTTCATGAAATAAGTAAACTTCAAATATTAATGTTTTTTTTATTGAATTAAAAATGGTTACTGAGTAATCGATTCATTTAAATTATTAATTTGTAAAATTACAAATTGCAAAAATTGTGTAACAACTCATTAATTCAACAAATGATGCTGATAGGAAATAATGTTGGATTGGTCCATCCTCGGTGTGTTTGATTTGTTAGTGAGCTCTGCACGTGTGTACACTGTGACGGTACTTTCAGGATGTGGTCGCTTTGTGCATCTGTTGTCTGAGATATTTGACGCTCAGTAGTTGTAAATGCACTTACAACACATAAGCAGGCAGAAGAAAGCTCTAATATTGCAATGAGATGGAATTTACTAAAATGTTAAGTTAAAAATATTTTTTTTTTCTGTTCTCAGGGCTGTTGGTTCATCTCCGTTGTGCACTTTCATTATGTGCTTTACAATATCAAAGGGCTGCACAATAATTACCCTGTTTTACCACGACTCCTATGCCAAGACTGCAATCACAGACAATGAACAATGCTGATCTGATTTTGTCACTTCAATTATATTTCTTTTTTTATTTATTTCTTTGCTCATCATATAATTTTCTCTTGCCTTGATGAGGCTGGACTTCCTTATGGCCAAAGAAATGACACCACTAAAAATACTCTGGAGCAGCGGCTCTGCTCCCGCGTTTCTCTGTGGAAGTGGGTTTGGTGCAGATTTGGAGCGCCTGGGGCAGTTGCCAGGCAGAGGGAGAGAGAAAGGGAAGCGGGGGGGTTGGGGGGAATGTCTGAACACAAGTGTGCACAGTAATAACAGTGTAGGGAATAACAGGGATCAGGGCAGGCGAAAGCCCGTACAGTACAGCGCTCTCAGCACAAGGCCCTGACACAAGAAGATTAGCTATGAGCAGCACTTACAGTACGTGCCCGTAATTTAGGTAATTTTATTGCAGGGTTTGTCGATCCTGAAATTATGCCACTACTGTCTTTGTGTTCTCTGTAATTTCACTGTTTCTTGCTCCATGATTGAAGTGAAATGGAAGCTACCAGCCTCGGCGTTTTCTCTCGAGGAGAAGTGCAGCTGTTTGTTCTCTCTCTCTCTCTCTCTCTCTCTCTCTCTCTCTCTCTTTCTCTGTCTCTCTTTCTTCCTTTTTTTTTGAACACTGCACTCAACTAGGATGACGGATGAGACATTACAAATATATCTGTACATTTTTTATTTATTTTTGAATGGGGAGCACTGCCTTGCACAAAGAGTTTATTTACGGCATCACAATGAGTATTTTTTGTTGCTTTGTGTTAAATGTCCAGGGGCGCTTTCTTTCCGTCACTCCTAAATTAAGCATTTGCCAAAGGTGTGTCGATGAGAATCCAAGAAAATGCTCTGTGACACTGAATGTTAGGACTACATTATTTTATTCTATATGAAGTGAATTGTATTGTAAAAGGTTTTCATTTTTCAAATCTCATAATTTTGGATGCAATTTATTCAATTTGTATGAATACAGATTATTCATGAATAATCGCTCTTCAATAATTTGAGTTACGTTTGCACACTAATGCAAGTCTTTAAATGAGATTAGCATTGCTGGCAGAGAGGGGAAGATGATAATTTGCGCTCACCATGTGCACAGTGGCGAGTCAGATAGTGCGAACACTAACATGCTGCTGTAAATCTGTTCTTTTCAGGACTGCGAAAGGTTTGAAAAGACAGCGACAAATAGCGGCTGTATTTACCATGGCGACTGGGGGGCTGTGTTCCTGGTTTCTCTGGTAACCAAGGCTTTTCAGTTCTGCTTTGGCCGTCGAACTTCCCAGCAGAGACAAAAGAATAACCTGGGTTTCTCATTCCTTATCTGAAAAAAAATCCATCATGGCTGGTGTAACTCCTGCCATCACCAATGTAAAGGAGAATTATTAGTATGATCTCTCATTTGGAGCCAGTCGGAATGCATTTCTTGGTTCTATTTCTGTCGCCCTGTTCTTCTGTGGCAAAAATGACAAACGAGAATTAATCTAAATTAAATTGCATATCCCTGTTATGTGTTAAAAATCAAAGTAGTTTCAGACATGAAAATTACATACAAATTATATAGAGGCCAGTTTTTTTTTTTTTTTAAACCAACACTAAATGGCCTGTTGTTTTGACCTAACTCTGCTACCTTATGTAAATAACTTGAATTTGTTGCTAATTTTTGTTCTAATTCTCTTTCCAGGGTAATTTCAATTTCAGCTTACTAATAGCATGAATTATCAGAAGTTTTCAGTGGGGGTTTTCAAAATAAAAAATAATAACCTAAGATATCAATTTGAAAAGGATAATGTGTAAATATTTTCATTCATGTCAATGGTTGTGATTAAATAGAAAATTTACAAATGGTGTTTTCCATGATTTTTTTTTCCTTGTATGCCTCATTTGCCCAGACAGCGGCTCTGAGGCGGAAACCTGGAAGGCTTTTCCATCCCCTGAACTTCAGCCAATCAGGCTGTGCCAGCCCTGAACTTCAGCCAATCAGGCTGTGCCAGCCTCTCCAGCAAATTTGGCGATGGTTTGTCGCCCAGTTAACTAACCGGCTGCCATACTAATGCCAGTGCAAAGATATTTCTACTTCTGTGATTGTTTTGCTCATTTGTGAATACTTAGCCAGATCATAGTGAGCTCAATGTCTCAGCCCTGCAGACGCTCCACTATTAGGACTGTTTTGCATGTTCGTAAATCATTAATGGGTCTGAAATTCTGTGCTGCATACATAACGCCAAGGTAAAACCAGAAACATACAGATTTGCCAGTTATCTTGCTGGCCAGCAACACATTCACCAGTATTCGCTCACTAATACTCTGTACATGTGTGCACCGGTATTCCTTCACAAATACTCTGTATAAGTCATGTTACAGTATTCTCACACTAATACTCTGCACATGTCATGCAGCAGCATTCCCTCGCTCATTCTGTGTACAGGTCATGAACCAGTGTACCCTCACTCTATAAATGTCATGAAGCAGTATTATCTCACTAATACTCTGTAAATGTCATGCCCCAGTGTCTTCACACTAATACTCTGTACATATGATGCGCCAGTATTCCCTCATTCATACTCTGTATGCCATGCACCAATTTTCTCACTCTAATAATCTGTACATTGCATTCACCAGTATTCCTTCATTAATACTCTGTACATTTCATTCACCCGTATTCTTTCAATAATACTCTATACATTTCATTTGCCAGTATTCCTTCATTAATACTCTGTACATGTCATTCACCAATATTTCTTCATTAATACTCTGTATATGTCATTCACCAGTATTCCTTCATTAATACTCTGTACATGTCATGCACCTGTATTCCTTCATTAGTACTCTGTATATGTCATTCACCAGTATTCCTTCATTAATACTCTGTACATGTCATTCACCGGTATTCCTTCATTAATACAACCCCATTTCCGAAATAGTTGGGACAAAGTGTAAATTGTGAATAAAATCAAAATGCAATGACTTTCAGATTACATGAACCAATATGTTATTTAAATAGAACATAGATAACATTTCAAATGTTGAAACTGAGAAATTTTACAATTTTATTCAAAAAAAATGAGCTTATTTCAAATTATCTGGCTGCAACAGGTCTCAAAAAAGTTGAGACACAGGCAAAAAAACGGCTGAAAAAGCGATTAATATACAAGAGAATCAGCTGAAAGAACATTTAGCAAGTAATTAAGTTAACTGGCATCAGGTGTGTAACATGATTGGCTATAAAAGGGATGTCTTAGAGAGGCTGAGTCTCTCAGAAGTAAAGATGGCCAGAGGCTCTCCAACCTGTGAAGGTTTACGTAAAAAAAATTGTGGAATACTTTAAAAACAATATTCCTCAAAGTCAAATTGCAAAGGCTTTGAAGGTCTCATCATCGAAAGTGCATAACATCAACGAAAGATTCGGAGAAAGTGGAAAAATCTCTGTGCGTAAGGGACAAGACCGAAGACCTTTAATGGATGCCCGTGATCTTCGGGTCCTCAGACGCCGCTGCATCGCTCACCGGCATGATTCTGTCATTGACATTACTTAATCGGTCCAGGAATACTTCAAGAAATCACTGTCTGTAAACACAGTCCGCCATGCCATCCACAGATGCCACCTAAAACTCTATCATGCAAAAAAGGAAGCCATTGTTGAAAATGATCCAGAAGCGCTGCTGTGTTCTGTGGGCCAAGGCTCATTTAAAATGGACTGTAGCAAAGTGGCAAAGTGTCCTGTGGTCAGACGAGTCCAACTTTGACATTCTTGTTGGAAATCATGGGCGTCGTGTCCTCCGGGCTAAAGAGGAGAAAGACCACCCCTCCTGTTATCAGCGTTCAGTTCAAAAGCCAGCATCTCTGATGGTATGGGGATGCATTAGTGCATATGGTGTGGGACACTTGCATGTTTTAAAAAGCACCATGAATGCTGAAAGGTATATAAAGGTTTTAGAGCAACATATGCTCCCCTCCAGATGACATCTATTCCAGGGAAGGACTTGTGTATTTCAGCAGGACAATGCAAAACCACATACTGCAGCTATTACAATAGCATGGCTTTGTAGTAGAAGAGTCCGTGTGGTGAACTGGCCTGCCTGTAGTCCTGATCTTCCACCGATTGAGAACATTTGGCGCATAATTACACGAAAAGTCTGCCATAGCAGACCCAAAACTCTCCAGCAGCTGGAAGCCTGTATTAAACAAGACTGGGATCAAATTACAATAGCTAAACTCAAGAAACTTGTCTCCTCAATGCCCAGATGCCTCCACTCTGTGTTAAAAAGAAGAGGGGATGCTACAACATGGTAAACAGGCCCCTGTCCCAACTATTTTGAGACCTGTAGCAGCCATCAAATTTGAAATGAGCTCATTTTGTGGATAAAATTGTAAAATTTCTCAGTTTCAACACTTGCTATGTTATCTCTGTTCTGTTGTGAATAAAATACTGGCTGGTGTGATTTGAAAGACATTGCGTTTTGATTTTATTCACAATTTACACTTTGTCCCAACTATTTCAAAATTGGGGTTGTACTTTGTATATGTCATTCACCAGTATTCCCTCATTAATACGCTGTATATGTCATTCTCCAGTATTCGCTCATTAATACACTATATATGTCATTCACCAGCATCCCTTCATTAATACTCAGTATATGTCATTCAGCAGTATTCCTTTATTAATACTTTGTATATGTCATTCACCCGAATTCCCTAATTAATACTATGAATATGTCATTCTCCAGTATTCCCTGATTAATACTCAGTATATGTCATTCACCAGTATTCCTTTATTAATACTTTGTATATGTCATTGACCAGAATTCCCTCATTAATACTCTGTATATGTCATTCTCCAGTATTCCCTGATTAATACTCAGTATACGTCATTCACCAGTATTCCTTTATTATTACTTTGTATATGTCATTCACCAGTATTCCCTGATTAATACCCTGTATATATCATTCATCAGTATTCCCTCATTAATACACTGTATATGTCATTCTCCAGTATTCCCTCATTAATACTCTGTCATTCACCAGTATTCCCTCATTAATACTCTGTATATGTCATTATCCAGTTTTCCCTCATTAATACTCTGTATATGTCATTTTCCATTATTCCTCCATTAATATTCTGTATATATCATTGACCAGTATTCCTTCATTAATACTCTGTATATGTCATTGACCAGTATTCCTTCATTAATACTCTGTATATGTCATTCACCAGTTATCCTTCATTAATACTCTGTATATGTCATTCACCAGTATTCCTTCATTAATACTATGTATATGCCATTCACTAGTATTCCCTCATTAATACTCTGTATATGTCATTCACCAGTATTCCCGCATTAATACTCTGTATATGTCATTATCCAGTTTTCCCTCATTAATACTCTGTATATGTCATTTTCCATTATTCCTCCATTAATACTCTGTATATATCATTGACCAGTATTCCTTCATTAATACTCTGTATATGTCATTGACCAGTATTCCTTCATTAATACTCTGTATATGTCATTCACCAGTTATCCTTCATTAATACTCTGTATATGTCATTCACCAGTATTCCTTCATTAATACTATGTATATGCCATTCACTAGTATTCCCTCATTAATACTCTGTATATGTCATTCACCAGTATGCACTCATTAATACTCTGTATATGTCATTCACCAGTATTCCCTCATTAATACTATGTATATGTCATTATCCAGTTTTCCCTCATTAATACTCTGTATATGTCATTTTCCATTATTCCTCCATTAATACTCTGTATATATCATTGACCAGTATTCCTTCATTAATACTCTGTATATGTCATTGACCAGTATTCCTTCATTAATACTCTGTATATGTCATTCACCAGTTATCCTTCATTAATACTCTGTATATGTCATTCACCAGTATTCCTTCATTAATACTATGTATATGCCATTCACTAGTATTCCCTCATTAATACTCTGTATATGTCATTCACCAGTATTCCCGCATTAATACTCTGTATATGTCATTATCCAGTTTTCACTCATTAATACTCTGTATATGTCATTTTCCATTATTCCTCCATTAATACTCTGTATATATCATTGAACAGTATTCCTCATTAATACTCTGTATATGTCATTGACCAGTATTCCTTCATTAATACTCAGTATATGTCATTCACCAGTTATCCTTTATTAATACTCTGTATATGTCATTCACCAGTATTCCTTCATTAATACTATGTATATGCCATTCACTAGTATTCCCTCATTAATACTCTGTATATATCATTCATTATCCCTCATTAATATGTATATCATTAATACTCTGTATATGTCATTATCCAGTTTTCCTCATTAATACTCTGTACATGTCATTTTCCATTATTCCTCCATTAATATTCTGTATATATCATTGACCAGTATTCCTTCATTAATACTCTGTATATGTCATTGACCAGTATTCCTTCATTAATACTCTGTATATGTCATTCACCAGTTATCCTTCATTAATACTCTGTATATGTCATTCACCAGTATTCCTTCATTAATACTATGTATATGCCATTCACTAGTATTCCCTCATTAATACTCTGTATATGTCATTCACCAGTATTCCCTGATTAATACTCTGTATATGTCATTCACCAGTTTTCCCTTAATACATTAATACTCTGTATATGTCATTCACCAGTATTCCTCCATTAATATTCTGTATATATCATTGACCAGTATTCCTTCATTAAAACTCTGTATATGTCATTGACCAGTATTCCTTCATTAATAGTCTGTATATGTCATTCACCAGTTATCCTTCATTAATACTCTGTATATGTCATTCACCAGTATTCCTTCATTAATACTATGTATATGCCATTCACTAGTATTCCCTCATTAATACTCTGTATATGTCATTCACCAGTATGCCCTCATTAATACTCTGTATATGTCATTCTCCAGTATTCCCTCATTGTATACTCATTACCATAGTCCCTCATTAATCTCTGTATGTCATTCTCCAGTTTTCCTTCATTAATATTCTGTATATGTCATTTTCCAGTATTCCTCCATTAATACTCTGTATATATCATTGACCAGTATTCCTTCATTAATACTCTGTATATGTCATTGACCAGTATTCCTTCATTAATACTCTGTATATGTCATTCACCAGTTATCCTTCATTAATACTCTGTATATGTCATTCACCAGTATTCCTTCATTAATACTATGTATATGTCATTCTCCAGTATTCCCTCATTAATACTCTGTATATGTCATTCACCACCATATGTATTCCCAGTATTCCTCATTAATACTCTGTATGTCATTCATCAGTTTTCCTCATTAATACTCTGTATATGTCATTCACCATTATTCCTTTATTAATACTCTGTATATATCATTGACCCTTCATTAGTATTCCACTAGTCATTAATACTCTGTATATGTCATTCACCAGTTATCCTTCATTAATACTCTGTATATGTCATTCACCAGTATTCCCATTCACCAGTTATCCTTCATTAATACTCTGTATATGTCATTCACCAGTATTCCCCATTAATACTATGTATATGTCATTCACCAGTATTCCCTCATTAATACTCTGTATATGTCATTCACCAGTATTCACTCATTAATACTCTGTATATGTCATTCACCAGTATTCCCTCATTAATACTCTGTATATGTCATTCTCCAGTATTCCCCCATTAATACTCAGTATACGTCATTCACCAGTATTCCTTTATTACTACTTTGTATATGTCATTCACCAGTATTCCCTCATTAATACTCTGTATATGTCATTCTCCAGTATTCCCTGATTAATACTCTGTATATATCATTCACCAGTATCCCTCATTAATACACTGTATATGTCATTCTCCAGTATTCCCTCATTAATACTCTGTCATTCACCAGTATTCCCTAATTAATACTCTGTATATGTCATTCACCAGTATTCCCGCATTAAAACTCTGTATATGTCATTCTCCAGTTTTCCCTCATTAATACTCTATATATGTCATTTTCCATTATTCCTTCATTAATACTCTATATATGTCATTGAACAGTATTCCCTCATCAATACTCTGTATATGTCATTCACCAGTATTCCCTGATTAATACTCAGTATATGTCATTCACCAGTATTCCTTCATTATTACTTGTATATGTCATTCACCAGTATTCCCTCATTAATACTCTGTATGCCATTCACCAGTATTCCGTCATTAATACTCTGTATGTCATTCACCAGTATGCCCTCATTAATACTTTGTATATGTCATTCTCCAGTATTCCTTCATTAATACTCTGTATATGTCATTCACCAGTAGTCCCTCATTAATACTCTGTATGTCATTCTCCAGTATTCCTTCAGTAATATTCTTAATATGTCATTCACCAGTATTCCCTCATTAATACTCTGTATATGTCATTCTCCAGTATTCCCCCATTAATACTATGTATATGTCATTCCCCAGTATTCCCTCATTAATACTCTGTATATGTCATTCTCCAGTATTCCTTCATTAATACTCTGTATATGTCATTCACCAGTATTCCCTCATTAATACTCTGTATATGTCATTCTCCAGTATTCCCTCATTAATACTCTGTCATTCATCAATATTCCCTCATTAATACTCTATAAATGTCATTCACCATTATTCCTTTATTAATACTCTGTATATGTCATTCACCAGTATTCCCTCATTAATACTCTGTATATGTCATTCTCCAGTATTCCCTCATTAATACTCTGTATATGTCATTCTCCAGTTTTACCTCATTAATACTCTGTATATGTCAATCTCCAGTATTCCCCCATTAATACTCTGTATATGTCATTTACCAGAATTCCCTCATTAATTCTTTGTATATGTCATTCACCAGTATGCCCTCATTAATACTTTGTATATGTCATTCTCCAGTATTCCTTCAGTAATATTCTTAATATGTCATTCACCAGTATTCCCTCATTAATACTCTGTATATGTCATTCTCCAGTATTCCCCATTAATACTCTGTATAATAGTATTCCTTCATTAATATAAATATGTCATTCACCAGTATTCCCTCATTATATACTCTGTATATGTCATTCTCCAGTATTCCTTCATTAATACTCTAAATATGTCATTCCCCAGTATTCCCTCATTAATACTCTGTATATGTCATTCTCCAGTATTCCTTCATTAATACTATGTATATGTCATTCACCAGTATTCCCCCCCATTAATATTAATATGTCATTCTCCAGTATTCCTTCATTAATACTATGTATATGTCATTCACCAGTATTCCCTCATTAATGCTCTGTATATGTCATTCTCCAGTATTCCTTCATTAATACTCTTAATATGTCATTCTCCAGTATTCCCTCATTAATACTCTTTGTCATTCACCAGTATTCCCTCATTAATACTCTGTATATGTCATTCACCATTATTCCTTTATTAGTATTCTGTATATGTCATTTACCAGTATTCCCTCTTTAATACTCTGTATATGTCATTCACCAGTATTCCCTCATTAATACTCTGTATATGTCATTCTCCAGTATTCCCTCATTAATACTCTGTATATGTCATTCTCCAGTTTTACCTCATTACTACTCTGTATTTGTCATTTTCCAGTATTCCCCCATTAATACTCTGTATATGTCATTCACCAGTATTCCCTCATTAATACTCTGTATATGTCATTCGCCAGTATTCCCTCATTCATACTCTGTATATGTCATTCTACAGTATTCCCTCATTAATACTCTGTTTATGTCATTTTCCATTATTCCCTCATTAATACTCTTTATCTGTCATTCACCAGTATTCCTTCATTAATACTCTGTATATGTCATTTACCAGTATTCCTTCATTAATACTCTATATATATCATTCACCAGTATTGCCTCATTAATACTCTGTATCTGTCATTCTCCAGTTTTACCTCATTAATACTCTGTATATGCTCTGCAGGTTATCTTTTGCGGTCCTTGGGACCTTTTCTTTCCCCTCTTACAGCATCTTTATTGGCCCTGAGTCTCCAACACACTGATGCAGTGGCGCACTCTTCTCTCCTCTTAGTGCAAACTCCTATGCAAACACTTGAGCCATTGAATTATCTCTCACACAAATGTACTCTAACAATCTCCACAGTCCTGAATTGATGTAAAATTTCACAGGAAATTTCGCAAGCCCTCATGCTGTGCACATCTCCTCTATTTGCACTCTCCCTCCATCCTCAAACATAAGTGTATGTAGATTAGACAACTGGTAGCATATTCACTTCTTGCTAGTCAGATTTTCAAGGAAAATTGAGATGCATAGTATTTGTCACTGAAATGATCAATTTGATGTGAATGGGGTGCAGTGGGGGGAGGGCGTGTGTGTGTGTGTGTGTGTGTGCGTGTGTGCATGTGCATGTGCATGTGTGTGTGTGTGTGTGTGTGTGTGTGTGTGTGTGAGTGTGTGTGTGTGTGTGAGTGTGTGTGTGTGTGTGGTGAATTTGTCCTGACAGGCAAACAGAGGGAATTGACGGAGAGCTCCGTAATCACGACTAGAATCGACTGAGGTTATTGATCCAGAGCTCAAATAATCCCCTTCACATAACACAAGTAATTTCATGTAATACCTGTAATAACTGTGCATTTGTACTGAAGTAGCCACCAGGGGCTTTGTATCTAATGGAGAGGTGAAGGCCCTCCAGACAAACGCAGGCCTCAGTACAAATGCAGCTTTTATTTCTCTCTCGTATTTTGAAAGGAAGAAAAAAAACTGATAAACAGACCTGAGATTTAAAGAAAATGAGATTTTAATTGTCCCTGTTTTTTTTGTCTGCTCTTTCTGGCAGTGAATTGTGGGAAAATTGAGTTTGCAACCAACAACAGATAAAAATCAATTTGTCACAAAACCAGAGACTTATTCTTAAATGTAACCCCTTCGTTTTACTTTTCGTTTTATTTTGTTACAACTAGAAATAAATGAAATAAATAAATAGCTGGTGTAACAAATGTTGTTTCATTAGCACCCGTTATTCAGTGTTTAGATTCAAATTCAGCTCCAGCAAATACTACTGTATGTCAAAATACAAAAAAAAGTAAAATTAGCATTTGTTTAAGACTATGAAAAAAGGTCTTGTTTCTTCAGTAAATTTAACTAAATCACAGCTCATATCATCCTCACGATCTCCATATCCAACACCATCAGCAAGGACAGCAGCGACACCATAATCTCATCCTTCTGATATTAATTTTGATCGCCTTTGATTGTAGTCCTCATACATTCCCAAGGATTGAAAGGTCCAGGTGATACCTGTTTGTCACACTCCTGTCGTCCTTTACCCACCTGGATGATGTAACGGAGCCAGACCTCTGTAGCCCTAACAGTTTACACACTTGGGCTTTTATTTCACCATGTTTCCTGTGGTGCTGTTTGTTATCTTGCAGTCTATCATTTTAAATAAAGAAAGGCAAAAGAGCTTTGGACCCAGGTAGCCAAAATAAGTTATATTTGCTTCTTGTAGGCCTACTTTGCTACAGCTTACTTTTAAAGCCCAAAGAATCAAGCCTATAAGGATGATAATTTCATCTAAACTACTATGTTTTCCCCAAATTTAATTGTTCTTTACATTCATTACATTCATACATTAAAAGTTATGGCCAACCTCTAATACAACTTTACCACAGCTCTAATACAATTAAAATTAAAACCGAGAACAGTGAATTATAAATTACCTTCATTTTGTATTACATTGAAATCAGCACAATATTGGATATGTCACCACATGAATTTTTCAAAATAAACTTAGGTCAGTTTTTATCTTTGCAACTTTATTTAAAAAAAAAAAGAAGAAAAGGTTTGGACATTGAAGTATTTAGGATGTTGCCGTTCCTTTTCACAAAACTAAATGAACATTTCAGGACTGAGGACACCAGGTGATTAAGTGTCTCAGGTGTAATTTTGTTCCATTTGTCCTGCAAAGAAGACTTGAGGTGTGAGCACGAGTATGAGGTCATTATTGCTGCACTTTGCATTTCAAAATGTTCCATGCTTTTCTATAAAGGGTAAGTCAGGACTGCAGGCAGACCAGTCCTGCACCCACACCCTCTACATAATTATGCCTTTGTAATGCATGCAGAATGCACTTTTGTGTTGCCAGGCAACATTTGTAGCTCCAAATCTCAGTGTTCTTTTCACCATTAGCGGTGCTTCATGCTAGTTACTTTCGCCCAGGGCCCTGACTCAACCTCGTACCATGACAGAACATGGCTTTTGGGCTTATTGGTGGTGAAAGTCCAAATGGTCCTTTCCTTCTTTGGTGTGGAGCATGCTGCATCCATTTTTTCTGGAAAAAAAATCCTAAAATATTAAATTCTCTGACTTCAATACATGTTTTCACTGTGTAATGGTGTATCACAGATGCATCCGAGCCCAGAGAAGTTGACGGCACTTCCGGGCTCTGTTAACATAAGGCTTCCTTCTTGCACAGCAAAGATTTAATTGGATGTAACTACATACTGTGGTACTTGACAAAGGTTTGCCAAAGTAATCTTGTTCCCATGAGGTTATATCACTTAAGGACGAATGATAGTTGCTGATGCAGTGCCATCTGTGTAATCAAACATCAAAGGTATTCAGCTAAGGCTTGCACCCTTGCCCTTTATTCACAGAAATACCTCCAGATTCTTTGAATCTTAAATCATTTTAGGCACCGAAAAATGTTAAATTTCTGAATCCCTGCTGGTCTTCCTTTGAGGAACCTAGTTTTTCTACTTTTCAATGATTTTAGCAGACATATGTGGACCATTTGTCAATCCTCAGTCCATCTTTGCTCCTGAGGGACTAGGCTCTCCCTGGATGCTGCTATCTTACCAAATCATGATTACAATCACCTAATGACATCAACTATTTCAAATCACTTTGTTATTCCAGTTTTTTTTTTTTTTTTGCCTCATTACCACCCTAAAAATACCCCCATCTATACATAGTTTTTTTTTTTTGGAATCTGTTGGGGCAGAATAGCAGTAATGGATGTATATTTGCAAATAGAATGAAGTTGACGAGGCAAACATTAAAACATCTCATCTTCAAATTGTCAGCAATGAGATACAAAAACCAAAATACATCTAGAAATCACTGCTGTCTGTTTTTATACACATTTTCTATAGCGCTCCAACTTTTTCTGAGTTGGGATTGAGCTTTTCAAAGCTTCACCTTTACCAATTCCACCTTAGGCTAAAATTGCCTTAGCCTTTGTAGAGCAGTTTTTTGGAGTTTTTCAAAGGTTTCAGTGGCGTTGAACCTCAGTGCTTCCTATGAACAGAATAGATTGTAACCGTCCTGATCACGTATCATCTCTCACCATGAGTGATAAAACGAGGCTGTGAATTTATACATATGGGGGCTCTCGTTCAGGCGGTGACGGTCATGATGGCACCTTAAGGCAAGTGTTCTGTTTTGTGGTTTGCAGTGTGCAGTGTGCAGTGTGCAGAGTGCAGTGTGCAGTGTGCAGTGAACTCCATCAGGTTGAAGGCATTACATGACCATAAGCTGGCATGCCAATATTTATTTACTTATTCTCATGTGAAGCATTATAAAAAGCATATTAGGACCTCGTAGAGATGTGCACTGATACAACATTTCAGTGGCCACGTTTTTCAGCATGAAGAAGGAGGCGTGTTCTGGCAGCAGTCTCCAGCGCTAGCACGGAAGCCCCAGGTCTCACACTTGTGACATTCTTCCAGTTTTAAAGCACGCTCTCTCTCATCGATCACTGCATTGGCTTATCAAAGCCCTGCAAGCCCTGCTCATTAATACGTAGTCCAGACTGCAGACTTCTATACGTCATTGTCTTGCTTGGGAGACTAGCTAATCACTCAGCTATTATCAGTCAGTGAGCAGGAGGCAGGTGATGGCGTCTGACAGCAGAGAATCATGGGAGAGTGGCGGAGGTTAAACGGGGCTGACAGTCTTGATAATGATGATTCGGCTATAAATTAAGATGTGATGATAAAAAGCAGCAGTAGAGAAACACAGGGCTCCCTGGCCCCTGGGGGCAGGATTTGTCTTTTTAGCGCTTTTCAGCGCTTGTTAAACGCAGTCCTAACATTTCACAGGCTGGGGCAGGAAAAAAAAAAAGAATATTTTTTCCATCCTTGTCTGGGTTCCTTGTAAATAAAATGAAGTGCTGGCAGAGAGAGTGGGGCAGGAGCGGAGCGGCCTTTGGGAGTGTGACGAGGTAAAATCAGACAGGCACCACCATGACAGCCCCTGTTAAAGACCCGCTGCTGTACCAGATTTCCACCACAGCCAATATCTCTCCCTCTGATAGGGCAGATAGAAGAAGCGGGAAACTGTGAGCGACGGGGATTCACTTGGAGAAAGACAGAGCTTTATCTGATCACGGTGCTGCAGTTTTCTTATGTGTGTTTTAACTCCTGCATTACATAAAAAAGATATGTTTTCCATGAAACTGATGGCTGTGGCAGTTATCTATTTAGTTTTTTTTTTTCTTTTTTAAAGCAAAGGAAAGGTTACTGGTCTAATGCAAAGTTTCTTTATCTTGTTTTCTATGTCATTTGAGGATGTTTTCCTGTGTCCGTGTTTCCATTTAATCAAGAAAACGATGTGCTTCCTTGTCATCTAGTTCATTTCTGCTAGTGGCTCATTGAAAGTCATGGCAGACTCAGGCCAAATGCAAGATGAAGGGGGGAGGGGGGAAGGGGGGGGGCTGCCAGTGCATTCTGGCTGTTATTAATATTAGAAATCCATTTTTATTTTGAAGTGTGGATTCAAATGGAAATTATTTTCCAGATGAGGACTGCAAGACAGCTGGTCTTTATTATTCAAATTTTGTGTCAAGACTTGCACCGGCCAACATTTCAGGAAGCATTTCCATTTCCCTGATTATTTGTGAGTGTACGTGTGTGTGTGCGTGCGTGCATGTGTGTGTGTGTTTGAGTGTGTGTGTTTATGTATATGTTTTGTTTTTGTGTTGTGTATGTTTTGCACATGCCTGTTACGTATTTTTTTTCAGGCAGACGTGAATGTATAAATGCGTTCATTGTGCATGTATATGAGCCTGTGCATCTATTGCACACATTTCAAACAGGCGAGACAATGCAGTGATTGCAGTGGTATAAGTATTTATTTACTTTTATTATATTTTCTTTGGCTGGGGGGGTCTTAAGACTAGGTGCGGACATATGCCAGTGTATTTACGTATATATGGTACCTAAAGGTTATTTCCATTTCCTGTAGTCCTGGAATGGTCTTTGAAAAGGTCAGGAGTTGAAATGACAAAGATGACAGAAAGTTGGCCCCTTGTCACGGTCCCCACATCTGACGGAAAATACCTGCAGCTTCTTCTTCCGCACCAGCGGTCTTCGGCCCTGCTTGGCCTGACACGACTCATCTGGTCCGGATCAAACTGACCCCGGCAGGCCCTCGGTGGGAAAGCTTACATAACCGCTGTTCAATTACCCAGCATGCTTTTCTTTACCTGTATTTTTATTTGTAGTTTAAAAAGACTGCGCCCAGCCTCACAGTTATTATCTGACTGATGCATAGACCAATGGCCAATAGACTGATACATAGACCAGTTATACTGAATGTTAATATTACAGATGATGACCTGTTATAAAATCAATATGTATAATAATCACACAGCAGTGAACCCAGTCATGAAATAGTGATTTAAAATATTCCTTGGTATCCATTGCTAATTAATGGACTGTTGTCTATATGTGTACATTGAAATGAAAAAAAAAAAAACTATTGTATGCAGAATAGAAACCTGACAAAGCAGAATTGAATGATAAATACTTACAGTATATGACCGAACCAAAACACTCACAGAATCTGCCATTTTCCCATGGGCAGAAATGTCAAATGTCCTCTAGCTCTTTAACAGCAATAGGTAAAAAAAAAGAAAAAAGAAACGCTGTTGCAGATTACTTGAAGGGTCCATTTTCCTGGGATTGTTCTCACTCCCAACAGTTGTGCACACTGGCAATTTAATGATCTGTGAAGAATTGTATCCACTAATACAACAAATGCACTGTTACGTACATAACCAAACATAACCAAACAAACACAACTGTAGCGTTTTTTGGCTCTAGGACTCTTCCTCCCTGGACTTTTTGTCCCTGGACTTTCCATCCCTTATGAATTCTCATCCGTGGACTTTTCGTCCCCAGACTCCTCGTCCCTGGATTGTTCGTCCCCAATAATGCTTTGCCCTGTTCATGCATTATATCCCAAACCCTAAACCTAACCCAAACCCTCATATCATGGTGTTCTGTCTGTCATCTGTCCGTCCATAAATCTGTCTACAATGGTGGTCCGTTTTGTCATCATTAGGGGAAAGAAAATACAGGAATGAAAAGTCCTGGGACGAAAACTTCATGGGGGGACAACGAGTCCGGAGACGAGAAATTTGGGGACGAAAAGTTCGGGGACAACTAGTCCTATTGCTGCGTTTTTTAAACACCACGAAAAAAGCTTTTTATTGATGCTGCAGGGATGTCACTGTGGCACAGCTTATGGTGAACTCTGTTCAGAATTAAGTGTATTCTGGGAATTCAAGGGTTGGCTGAAAGGTCCATCTTGGGCACCGACAAAAAGCAGACCAGAGGCAGCAGACATTTAACCTTTCTTTTTTTAGTGCTTCAGGGATAAATAGTCACGTACTGTATGTATGGATATAGATAGGTAAGTATGCATGGTTTACTGAAGGAAGAAATGATAAAGGTTATACTGTATATACATAGCCTATTATACAGACATAGTTATCTAACAATGATGCCAGCTAGGCTAATCGCATAAGCAAAGACATGAATTAGTTAGCTGAACATGCTAGCAGTGTGTAATGATCAAATCTGATCAAAACAAGTGGAAATGTTGAACAAAATGAGTAAAGACTCTAGTTAAGCTATAGTTAGTTGAGGTCACTGCCAAAGCATTCCTCAGCCTCTCATTGGATGAACCTTTGAGGGATGGAAAGATTGTAACCTTTAGTTATTTATTTCTTCAGCTGCATGCACGTTCTTTGAAGCATGTTGGGGGTAAGTGCTGTCTAATGCAGTTTAGAACGTAACTTAATTGGTACCTACAGTGATTTGTGATGTGGAGTCTGTTATCAGTAATTTAGCTTTTGATTGCAGCAGTTAAGCCAAATGCATCCGCCATTCATCTGCAACTATTTGTCTGATAGAATGCAATGTGTTCAGATGGCAGGATCTACTTCCTCTTTTCTTACCGTTTCAAAGGGTGTACCACAAGGTTCAGTTCTGGGGACAATATTGTTCTCCATCTATGTTAACAATTTATGTGAAAACCTATCAAATGCTATGTACCATTTTTATGCCGATGATACTATTATTTACTGTTCGTCAACTCTTCTACATGCCTTTGAATTATTACAATCTGCATTCGATGTTGTTCAGCTTCGCTTACAGAAACTAAAATTGGTTTTAAACGCAGACAAAACAAAACTTATGATGTTTTCAAACTATGCTGAATTACCGCCGAATCTCCCAAACATTCTGACCGCTCAAGGAGAAGTAATTGAACTGGTATCCAGTTATAAGTACTTGGGCTTTGTCATTGATCGGCAGTTATCTTTTAAGTCTCACATTGCCAATCTGGTTTCTAAGCTAAAGGTGAAATTAGGCTTTTATTTTCGAAACTAATCCTGCTTTTCATTTAGAGTCAGAAAATATCTTGTATCATCAACCTTCTTGCTTTTGATAGATTACGGGGATGTGTTAATACATGGATGCTTCAGCCCAGTGTTTGCAATCACTGGATTATGTGTATCATTAAGATTTGTCATTGGATGTAAACATCTCACCCACCACTGTATCTTGTACACAGAATCTGATTGGCCTTCTTTGCATGTACGCAGACGTATGCATTGGTTGGGTTTTATTTATGAAACTCTCCTTGGGCTGATCCCTTCGTATTTGTGTACATATATCTTGAGAAGCCAAAGCCAATATGGCCTTCGCTCAAAGGATACTGTGTAGTTGACTGTTCCGTGTGTCTGAATGGAGTTGGGAAAAAGAGCATTCAAATATGCTGCCCCTTTGACATGGAACACCCTTCAAAAAGATTTAAAACTGTCAGAATTACTTATAATGCCTTCGCTATGATTTTAAAGGACCTTGAACGTAAATCCATTGGACAGTGTTGCTGTACTTAAATATCATCAGTGTCATCAAAAATTTGCATTTTATATGATCACTATTTATTATTTGTATATCTGCTCTGTACTTTGCTTCATTTTTGCCTCTCAATGTTGTGTGTGTTGTATTTAATTTTGTTTTACAGATGTGTGTTGCCGCCTTTCTTGGCCAGGTCTCCCTTGCGAAAGAGGTCTTAGATCTCAATGGGCTAATTACCTGGTTAAATAAAGGTTAATAAAAATAAATTAATAAACCATGAAGCGAACTGACAACCATAAGAATCCTACTGCAAAGATAACATGTTGTTTCAAAGTCTAAACACAGTTACAGTTTAGAGTGTGACTGAATAGGTAGTGAAAGTGCTCTGTGATCTAGTTCACCCCGCCCGCAATGAATGTTGCGGAAGGGGTGATTGTGGTTGTCGCGTTTATTTATCTGTGCGTGTGTTTGCACTCTACAGGCCACAATTCTGGACGGATTGTCTTCAAATTTGGTAGTGGCAATCATTTGGCGGAAGGGAAAAAATGATTAGTTTTTGGTGAAGATTCGGTTCAAATCCTGGATTCTGGATCAGTTTGAAGATTTCGTTAACACTGGGAGATAGGGCAGACTTTCCATTGCTTATAACTTGAAATTGGTTGGAGATAGGCGTGTAGTTATTATTAATCTCTAATAGGAAGTTGGGTATGGCGATTCTTTTACCACCAAATATTATGACCTTGAGCGACCTTGAAAGGTCAAACTCAAGGTCACTCATTTCTCAGGCTGCTCTAGGGGCCAAACGGTGGGAGATAGAGACATGGTTATTAATTACCATGAATAGGAAGTCATATATGGGAATCTAATGGCACTGTGACCTTCACCTCCAAGTGACCTTGAAAGGTCAAACTCGGCATCACCACTTTTCCGAGTGCTCTAGCAGCCAAACGGTGCAAGATAGACCCATAGTTACTATTGAAGACTAATAGGAAGTCATATATGGGGAATCTAATGGCACTGTGATCTTGACCTTCAGGTGACCTTGAAAGGTCAAAATGGCTGACCTTCATATTTTGAGGCTCTGTAACTGGGAAACCGGCAGAGATAGGCCCTATGTTATGCTCAGTCACAAATAGGAAACGATATATGGGGACACCAATTGCACCATGACATTGACCTCCATGTGGCGTTGAGGGCGAGGGCGGGGTGACGTGGCCTTCTGGACACACCCTCTAGTTTAGAATGTAACTGGACTGTCACTGTGCTTTATAATGCAGTCGGAGCTGCCGACTGCAAATCCAACGCTCCTCAAAAATTCATTTCGCATTCAAAGTTTTTGTTTAACAGGCAAAGAATGGCAGAAAATTAAAAAAAAAAAATTAAAAAAGGGAAATAGTCTTCCTGCGGATCATGTGCTGCAGCCTGGTCGTTTACACAAAGAGCTCCCTCTGGAGTACAGTCAGGGCACTCTCCTGGTCACAGCACCCCATGCATGTTCTGTAACTGATTTTCAAATCAGAATAATTTACCAGCGGATCTCTGCTACACTCATCATCACTGACGACATTCCTCTCCTTTCCTCTGCCAGTTTCCCCCTGACCCTAATATTTTGGCCCAGTAGGCCGCTTGTGTATTTGGCTCATTGTAATCAGGGGCTCACAGGTGGTTGCTGTGGAAGCGGACCTGGAGGATGGCGGCCTGGGGCCCTCCTACAATGTCTAATCACCCGGAGAAAATGAGGGAGGAAACTGCAGTGCTAACGCTGCCTCTGCAGTAATTACTGGATTAATAATTTCATTATATTGGGGCTCCATGGGGAGGCACTGAAAGGCCATGTTGTAGGAGATCTGCAGTGTCCCCATAGTTTCTAAATGCCTCATTAGGAGTGAGCAAAGGGTCAGAAAACATAATTATACAGCATTTTCATGTTATATATAAATTACAAACTAATAAAAAAGAAACATCTGGAACAATCTGGCACCTATTGCAGCGTTAGTGGCATTACAGAATATCCGGCCTGCAGTCAGCACAGGACAGACCGCCGACATGTGCCCCACACAGGGTGTGCAGTGAGAATAATTATATGCATATGGAAAATTACATATGTCAGACAAGCCTGTGGCCTCAAACTCTGCGCCATATAAGTACAACGTGAGGATGAGAATATGCGGTGATATTATTAACCCTTAGAGCGCTAAATGCAGCTATTGTTGCTCAATGGTGTGAGATTTCAAAATCAAAGCTGTTGAAAACCTATCATGTGGCGACTTTGCGCAGAATACAAATAATGCCAATTTTTTTCTGTTATGCATGAACCTATTTAGGCTTTATAACTCAGTATTTGTGTCAAAGAGACTGTGGAAAATTATTCCAGTGAAGCAAAACAATCAAAAATTCTATTACAGAATTATTTAGGAATTCATCTTCTGAATTTATGGACGCCGGCTTCTATATCTGCGCAAAGGGGTGTTAAAAGAGCTCCAGCGGTGAAGTTCTTTTAAACAAGTCGCCACAGGATAGGTTTTCAACAGTACAAGATAATTAAATCTATATTTTTAAAAAATTTATTTCAGCGCTCTGAGGGCTAAGAGAAATTTTTTTTTTTCTTGTGACTTTGTGTTGTTCCATTGATTCTAGGTTATATATTCTCTGTCCTTTAATCTTTTTTTTTTCATTTTTCTCGTATATTTATGTTATTATGGTTTTTCATTGATCTGTTTTCTTGTTTCCTTCTCTATTTCTTTTTCTCTCTCTTTTGCGCATTCTTTTTTCCTTGAACATACTCATTCCTTTATCATTGGGAACAATTTCAATTTATTTAAATCTTTTGCTATGCTGTCCTCAGTTTTATATACACCACTGAGATTATAATTGTGAAATCCAAGCTGATCTTTCTGAATTACTGAAGCTAAAACACAGATTTAATGCTTGATTGAAGGAAAGGATCTTTCCGGAACCCTGCACCTCCTCAGTATTGTTCTTTGGTGAAGAATGTTCTCCGTGGGGACAACCAATCAAATGTGTCAGATTCCATATGAGTGAACATTATAAGGAGCAAGACTTTGGACCCTCTTACACTGAGGGGCTCTTGGGGTCGTGGTAGTGATTAAGCTTTGGCATGAAGGGCACCGGCAACAAGGAGCACGAGATGCATGCGGCATGGCGTGAAGTAACCACAACACAAACTCGAGGTTAAAAAAAAAAACAGACTTATAAACACTCCCAGAGTGTTTCGACAGCCCTCTCTGTGGTCTCCTCAGATATACAGCCCAAGAGTGGGAGAAGATTCTGACATTTTAATGCCAGCAAACCCCCCCCCCCCCCCACCCCACCGCGAGACACGGCAGTGATTTTGTATTCATGCGATGCAGATTAATCAAGTGGCCGCGCGTTGCTAAGGGCTAGCTGCCATTCTCCTGCCGTTCTGCATATTTGCATATTACTGCCGGCCCCGTCTTTAATTTCCTACAGGAGCAGATAATGATCACAGTGTTTAAACAGAGGGTGGTCATTGTCACGACAGTGCTGATATTTCAGATGTGGCGAGATGACAGCAAATTGCTGATTAATGCCAAGCCGAGTGAATCCTACTCTCATTACCAGGGGCTGCGAGGGCGGGGTGTGGGGTACGAGGTTGGGGGGGGCATGGGAGATTTGAAGATTTTATTTGATTTTATTTAGGTTATTAATATGACAAACCATCTGTGAAATACAGGAACGGGCGTGATGATATTCCTGACCCAGATCACAGAGAGAAGTCGAGGGGAATAATGAGGTGAACTTATGAGAGATACAGGAGAGACACGTGAAGCTCAATCATTTTATACAAGTCAGAGTGTTTCCAGAATCCTGCACTGTCCTGGGTACAACACAGACAGCCAGCAACCAGCTGAATGAATGAATGAATGAATGAAGCAATGCATTGTGGGGTGAGTCGCATTTGTTGCATTTTTAATCAGTGAAGTTTAATCATGATATTGAATTTCTGTCAGACACCCTGTCCTTCAAGATTGTTGGCATCCTTGATTAGATATGAATGAAAATATTTTCACCCACATAACTTGAGTAATGATTTTATCAGTCAAAATTAGGCCTCACTGTATAAACGTATTCATAAAGATGAGCCATAACATTAAAACCAAGCACACATGAAGAAAGTCATGATTATTTTCTAATTACAGCGTATGTCAGGGTCGTCAGCACTAGCTTCTCCTCGCAGATGCGCTGCATGTGGGAGAGACGGGATCTGTGAGAGTTTCATGAAGGCCGAATTGTTATGACCTGAGGAGTGAGTCGGCGCACCTCTGAAGTGCTCCCAGTCAGCAGATGTAAGTGTCTACTGACGGTGGTCCAAGGAGGGACAAACCATGAACCGGCCGCAGGGTTTGGGGTGTAAAATGCGCAGAGACAATGCAGGACATCCCTTCTGGAGTGAAACGACAGCAGGGCGACTGTGGCACAAGTTCCCATGAATTTTAATGATAGTTATGTGAGGAATATGCCAGAACATCCCATGCATCACACCCTACTGCGTACGGCTCTTAGTAGCCGCTGACCAGCAGGGGAGCCCATTCTAACCCGGGCCCACATCCAAAAGCGCCTACAATGGGCACGTGAGCTTCAGAACTAGACCTTAGAGCCATTGATGAAAGTTGCCTGGTCCAGTGAGTCCGGTCATTTATTTATTTTTTTCACATCGTGCGCTTTGGCTGTGTGCGAGTTCATCATTTACCTGCGAAAGAGATGGCACCAGGTGGGAGGTAGACAAGCTGGTGGAGGGAGTGAGATGGTCTGGGAAATGTTCTGCCGTGAAACTTTGGATCCAGAAACTCAAGTGGACCTCAGTTTGACAGAGCCGTTTTGGGGCACAAGGGGTAGATGGTTATAATGCTTGAACTGATCAGTGTGTTTCTTAGGGGGATACAGGTATTTACAATTTTATGCACCATCGATTCCCAAGAATAGTACAAGACATTGGGACTTTTCTTTGTCTAATGTTCATTTTGAATGTGAACAGTTGTGTTAAAATTAGAATAAATTTGCTTTTATTTTGAAGGTGATTGTCTTTTCCAGGGTCAGTGGAAGATGTTTGGTGAGTCAGAAGGCAGTAAACGCAGCACATGTCTGTGCGAGTGCAGTTCTGTGCTGTGTAAAGTACATACTGTATGTGGGAAAGGTTATATTAGCTTTAGGGGTCCATGTGGACTTACTTCCTCTGCCATATTACAGCATGAGGCTTGTGTGCTCTGAGGGTTGAGCTTCTGTGAGAGAGTGCATTAATATGAACATGAATTAGTTTATAAATGTAAATAAAAACTAAATGTATGTTTCAACTGGGCCAAAAATAATTATTCTAATATGATCTTCTCATTTTTGAGTTTCACTAGATCATTTAAAAGATGAAGGCAAGGATTTTATAAATGAGTTGAGTGAGAGGAAAAACATGCAGGTCTGGTCAACCCTTGAAGAAAATAAACATACAACTTCAATCACATACTGGGTCTGGTGGCATGCACCCTACACTTTACACCCTGCACCCTGCTCCCTGCTTCCTACACCCTGCACCCTGCTCCCAGCACCCTACACCCTGCGCCCTGCACCCTACACCCTGCACCCTGCACCCTACTCCCAGCACCCTACACTTTACACCCTGGACCCTGCTCCCTGCTTCCTACACCCTGCACCCTGCACCCTACACCCTGCACCCTGCTCCCAGCACCCTACACCCTGCACCCTACACCCTGTACCCTACTCCCAGCATCCTACACCAGGGGTGGGCAATCCTGGTCCTGCAGGGCCGGTGTGTATGCGGGTTTTTATTTCTATCAATTACCCTGACTAATTGAGCTAATTGGCTGCAAACGCAAATGCAGATTTGTGCAAAGATTCGATCAAAGAAAAATGTTTTATGTTGAGAGACAAGAACAGTCTTTGTTCATTCATGAAAATTTAAAGAAATACGTCTGAAATGTCAGATTTCATAAATAGTTTGGCTAATTTAGATAATGAACTAATTAAAGGCCAGAAGTTGGCGCGAAAACCAGGGACAGATACGGCCCTCATTGCTCACCTCTGCACTACACGCTGCACCCTACACCCTACACCCTGCTTCCTGCACCCTGCTCCCTACACCCTGCTCCCTGCTCCCTACACCCTGCTCCCTGCACCCTACACCCTACATCCTGGCCCCTGCTCCCTGCACCCTACACCCTACACCCTGCCCCCTGCTCCCTGCTCCCTACACCCTGCCCCCTGCTCCCTGCACCCTACACCCTACACCCTCAATCCCGCACCCCGAATTGGCAATTTGGTGCATTCTGGCCACAAATTTCAGCCCTGTCAAATGGATCCGTCTATGCATGAAATGCATAAAATAAAATTTTTTACCTTTCAAAAACAATGCAGCTAGTGATAGAGTCCCAATTCTCTCCTTACCAAACTAAAAACTTGTAGTTTATTTTAACCGTCAAACAATATTTTAAAATAAAAATAACAGAAAAAAATACATTCAGAACATGGATAGAATGTATTCATATCTTAAATATAGTTATTACTTCTACAGCATTATTTTTCAGCATCAAATGGCTTCTTTGACGTTCACTGGTCTGGTCCTCAAGTTGACAAATGTTAACAGAATCTAAAGCCAATCAAAAGCTCATCTGATACTACAGGTGTAAGGGTGCACTGAGCATGCATGTGAGCATGTCTGAAGCAACAGGAACACATGTGAAGCCATTTGTCACAAATATACCGCCGTCACTATCAGTAATACTGTAGTGATATATAGAGAGTATCAAATGGGCATTTTCATATCACACCCTGTATCAGCTTTAGCTCAGGGGCTGATACTGGTCGAAGGTTAATACACGGTGTGATATGAGAATGCCCATATCATGTTCTATTTATCATATACTCATTTAGACAATAGTTAACGATGCATTTATCTAAATGGCAATGGTTGCTGCCACTGATACAGGATTTTGCCCATGGACCCATACAGCCTCGTGCCTCGCGCTTGTATCACAGGTGCAGATTCCCTATATTAATAAGGAAGTTGCCATATTGACTTATCCCAGAATTGTCTCTTTGCTGTTGCAGATGCAGGTATCAGTTAATACAGTGTAAAATTGGCAGCTGAGGGCACATGATGCATTTGTTTCTGAAACAGAGACTCTGATGTACTTGCTGTCGTGCACACAGGTGTTTCTGGGCAGGATGACAGTGCAAATCATTGTATGAAATTTTCTACTTTTTAGCCATCTCATGTCTGGAGTAACTTTAATTTCTCAGATAAAAACTGACTGAAAAGTTTCAACAGAATGCCATTTTGTCTACTTTTAAACAAAGATGGAAGTTCATAAAAGGCAGTATATTTGGTGGTACAGAAACTCTGCGCTTCACTGTTGTTGTACATTTTTTTATCAGTGTAAATGAACTTTGGTATTAAAAAAAAAGGTTTGATTCGGCTCAAAAAAGCATCAAAATTAGTGTGTGATTTTGCACTTTTGAGCTGTATCAGTATGCACCAATACTTATGCACTCACAGTGACACCATGCTTTTCCAGGTTAGTATACTGCAGTCATATTATTTTTCACGTAAAATAGCATTTTTTTTTTTAGATTTCATAGACAATGAGACTATATTATGAAAGTGGCGTCTAGAACATTTGTCATGACATTGGGCATTGATATGTGCAGGATCGTGAGCATAGTTTTAAATGAAATATAAAACCAATGATGGTAGAGTTGTGTTGACTGCAGTACTGTAACACAAGGTACTTTCTTGGGCCTAGAACCCAGTCAGCTTCATGTCAGTCATCCAGAAGTTGTCGTCTCTTTCCATTGGCCATCATTACGCTAACCGGGGAGCCCTGGTCTGGCTCATTGGATGCCAGCTGCTACAACCCCATTTCCAAAAAAGTTGGGACTCTGAGATAAATGTAAATAAAACAGAATGCAATGATTTGCAAATCAATTAACACCCTATATTTAATTGAAAATAGGATGAAGACAATGTATCAAATGCTGAAACTGATAAATATTATTCTTCCGTGAAAAATATCTGCTCATTTTGAATTTGATGACAACAAAATTTTTTAAAAAGTTGGGACGGGACAATAAAAGACTGGAAAAGTTGCATGATGCTAAAAAAGACAACTGGCAGAACATCTCACAGCTAATTAGATTATTAAGCAAAAGGTCAGTAACATGATTGGGTATAAACATACCTGTCAACATTGGGATATGAAAATTAGCAAAATTTTCCAGCGCCCAGCTCTAGGCTGTCTCATTACCCCGACCACTGTCCACAAACACGCCCCTCCCTCCAATCAGGTTTATTAAAATCATAATTATACTGGGTTCTAAAGTATTACAAAATATTAAGTCAATTCATTAAAATACATTTTGTACTTGTGTGCAAGTAGCTGTGTGGCAAGCATAACAAAGCAATATCTTACCTTTCATGAGCAGCGTGGTTTTTGTTTTGAAAAAGCTGAAAGCCACATTTTTCTAGCGCAAAGCATTTACATTTTCAGCTCAGCTCTGGTCACTTGCTCCGCCTGACAAACGTTTCTTGTAATAAATGTAGTCATTGGCGGAGCATGTTTCTGTGCTTCTTGCATGCGTTTATGCTCTGCAGATTTGTCGTGTTGGCTCAGGTCGCTTTTCCCTCCGTGCGACACACTAAAATCCATATGGTTTATTTCACAAAAAGCATAGGAAAGAATTCCACATCCAACCTCCACCTTTTTCATCTTTTTATTTGCTAGCTAGATTTTAAAAGGGGGTGCTAATACATTTTGGCTGGTTAACTAGTGAGAAGGGGGTTTTGAGTTTAATATTTATATTTAATATCGCAAATGTATGCTGCGCCTGCCTTAACAACCCGGTGTGTCATGAGTAGCACGACTGCTGCTGTTTTGTGTTATTACCACGTATAGCTGCACTAGACATTAAACTCATTAAACATTAACATTAAACATTAAATTTTCTTGACCGGATGCACGCCTGACATTTTTACACAACCGAATGTTTCTCTGGGTACCCAAGCATCAAGATAAGCCAAAAAAGAATGTATTTCATTTGATATTGGTGGAGGTTGAATACGGTTGAATATAAAGCGTAGCTTTGACTTACATAGCTCTTCCTAAAATACAGGTAAGCCTCCTCCCATTTGGTGAGATACTTGCACAAACTTTTACCATCTTGGCAGGTACTCCCTTGGGCCACGTTTCTTCTTTGTCTTTTTTGTTGAATGTCTTCCATCACTAGATGTTACGCTACATACTGCCACCTGCTTTACCGGAGGGGAATGTATCAAAAACATTACATGGGCAGTGTTATGCATACCGCCGTCCACGTCACCAGCCTTTTTTTATTTTTTAAGGTTAAAAAAACGGGAGATTTACGGGAAAATATTCAAATGGGAAGGCAGCAGGAAAGACGAGTAAAATACAGGAGAATCCTGGGAAAAACGAGAGGGTTGACAGGTGACTAACATGATTGGGTATAAAAAGTCTTTCATAAGTAAATATGGTGAGGGCTTAACCATTCTATGAAAGACTGCGTGGGGAAATAGTTCAACAATTTAAGAATAACATTTTCAAGTTAAAATTGCAAAGAATTTACAAAGTTTATCCTCTATGGTACATAATATCATTAAAAGATTCCTAGAATCCAGAAAAATCTCTGTACGCATAGCAAAAGGCCAAAATCCTATTTTGAATGGCTGTGATTTTCAGGTCCTCAGGCAGCACTCCATTGAAAACCGTTAGGATTCTGTAGTGGAATCACTGCATGGACTCAGGAACACTTCTGTAAACCATTGTCAGTAAACACTGTTTGTCACTGCATCCACAAATGCAAGTTAAAACTCTGCCATGGAGAGATTAAACCATATATAAACAAGATCCAGAAACACTGCTGTCCTCTCTGGGAAATTGAAATTTTTTTTGGAAATCACAGTTGCCATGTCCTCTGGGCTAAAGAGGAGAGGGGCCATCTGGCTTTTTATCAGCTGATAATTCAAAAAGCCAGCATCCATCTGAGTATTGGGGTGCATTAGTACACATGGCATGGGTGACCTGCGCATCCGTGACGATACCATTTATAGTGAATGATACATACAAGTTTTGGAGCAACATTTACTGCCATCCAGATGCCTTTTTTTAAGGGAAGGCCTTGCTCATTTCAGCAACACCATACTCTGCCCGCATTACAACAAAGATGGATCTGTAGTAAAAGTCGTCTGCCTGCAGTCCAGACCTGACACCCACTGACAATATTTGGTGCATTATGAAATGAAAAATATGACAAAGGAGGCTGCAAAGTATTGAGCAGCTGAAATCCTACATAAAACAAGAATGGGAAACATTTTGCTTTCAGAGCTACAGCTGTTAGGCTCTTTAGTTCCCAAACGCTTACAGAGTGTTGATTGAAGAAGACTTAATGCAACACAGTGGTAAACATGGCCCTGTCCCAAGTTTTTTGAAATGTGTTGCTGGCATCAAATTGAAATTGAGCTCAATTTTCCAAAAAACAATAAAATATCTCAGTTTCAACATCTGATATGTTGTCTTTGTACTATTTTCAAATAAATATGAAGTTCAAATGATTTGAATATCATTGATCTCTCTTCTTATTAACATTTTACACAGTATCCCAACTTTTCAGAAATGGGGTTGTAAATTACGGCACAAGAAGCCCAGTTAATTTCCAAAAAGAGTGGCTATTCAATATGCTCGGGGGAGTTTGGGGCAGCGTGCCCCACATGCTGCAACCTGATTAAACCCCCCAATTGAAATTAGATCATAGCAGTGACTGGCAGGGGTCCATTATTGCTTGATGATCTGATTCTGAATCAGCATGAGACTGTTTGCCCTCTGTCTTTAAATGGGAAAACATCAGATTATCGAGCCCGAGAGATGTGTGTTCTATGTAAAGACACCCCTAACTGTTCAGGACCAGACACAACCCTCGTAACAGATGCAGTCGCCTTACAGTAAAACAAACACTTTATTGACCTTTCTGACTGGGTCAGACCGATTAGTTTCTAAACACCAGAAGGCTTCCATCAGGTGCAATATTGGATAAATTGACACACAATGAATGAAATGCTGTTGGTTTATGCTGGAAAGCTGTGTTGAGCTTGTTTCTTTGATGCTCTTACGGCTGCCCTGAGGCCACATCATTACAGTAAATGCTTCTGGACCATAAGCCAGCTTTCTTTTCTTTTCGTGTCTTTCTTGTTTTATTGCATTTTGTTGCAATCCTTGAATCAAGTTTAATTAAATGTACCCTTTAATGTTTATTTTTGCCATATTGAATTTTCTGCAGTTTCCTTTTTTTTTTTTTTTTTTGCCATTTTGGATCTTTTAGAAAGCTTTAAAATGCTTCGTCAGCCACAATAAAAATTAATGGCAAAGCTAACGAAAAGAACGTGAGGTCATATCCTGGCAACACTTTGATATGTCATGTCAAGACTCTAATTTACCTCATTTAACTGTGAGGCGGTGCTACAATAATAAAAAAATGTGCTTTGGCTGATCACTGCTGATGTCTTTACCCTAAGAAAGAAGTGTGTCTCGTGCCTGATAATACTGTGGGAGTCCTGAGGAGGAGACATAGCAACTTGTCCAGTCAACCTGATTGATGTAGCCGCCATATTGAATTTTATTTAAAGGTTCAAAAATTTCTTGAGATCTACAAATATTGTCCAGTTTTCGCCAAATTTGCTAAAGATGATCTTCAGACTACACCTCACAAAAGTTATCAGATGGATTTTACAGTTTCGAAACCATTTGTATGTTACAATATCAAATCAAAAGCAAACAAGCCAAACAGGACATGAGCTTATATCTCGATTACACTCAATCTTTGTTGCATTCACATAAAACCTGCTGTCAGGGTTTACATCAAGTTGCCATGGCGACTCTGCCTTGCAGGATTACTTGGACCCCTCATCACTGCTTGCAGTTATATTAATGTACACTCAAAAAAATGAAACCCTATGAAATGTTAGATTTACTTAATAATGTTATGTCAACTGGTCCCACGCAATAGCTTTACGTAACCTTTATTTGACTTCTAACATTTTTGGCCAGTTTAATTAATTGCATTGAGTGGAATGTACTTAACTCAGTTTTGTGGAACCAGTTGACATAACATTAAGTAAATCTAACATTTCATAGGGTTTCATTTTTTTGAGTGCATATTTTTTATGATATGTGTCATATTTATTTTCATATTCTTTTCCAGAGTGAAATGCATTTATTTTTTGCCCTCCTTAGCTTACATAGATGGCGTTTCATCTAGCTGGGCGGAATACATGAGGGAAATTTGTCACATGTATGGAGATCATGAACTGACGCTGAGCGAACTCAGGTACACTTAGATGTACAGCACAGATGTTCAGTTGTTGATTACAGAACCCCTACCCAAGTACAAATTATTCTCCCATTATTGTCTTGTCACGCATTATGCTCTGGCGCGCCACACGTATGACAGCGGGAGCAGAAGAAGAGCGAGGAGGATAATAACTCCATAAAGGTCTGACAGGAGCGCTCGCTCCTCCGGCTCAGATGTCAGAGAGGTGAAAGCAGGAGGATTTGGGCTCTGAAAATTAATGACTATGTGAGTTGTGTGAAAGAACGACCTTTTTTTTTAAACTGTTTTTACATATACACGTATGTACCGATGTGACAAGGCCACAGGAATTAGCTCAATTAAATGTACTAATTGCTTTGCTAATTCTCCTATAATTTATCTTCCCGGGTATTTCGGAAATGATAGGATAATAGCTGAAGGTTCACTTTTTAACCTTTTATTCTTCGCTCTGAATCCTTTATTACACAGCTTTTAGTGTGTGACCCACTCAGAGCAATGTTTTTAAAGGAGTGACATGGGGTATTCCTGCTGCGGATTCTTCGATGCTCCAGTTCTCTGCTCCCTAAATGAGCTTCAGTAAAAGCTGGAGGGAAGAGAGACATTTTGAGCATTTTAAAAATTGCATTAAGATCAGTTTGTATTTCTTTCACTCTCTGTATAATATTATGCAACATTATATACATGTTTTGCATGTCATTTTCCGATGTATCAGATTGTAATGTGTGGTATCATGACGCTGTGAAACTCACACAAGATCAAATAGATTAATCACATGGAATTAAACACGATCAATTGCATGGAATCCATTACAGACAATGTAATTAACTCGCATGATAAGCTTTGTTTATATAAGCTCCCCTTAAAATAGCCTTCAGTGTTCTTCATAATCCTCTCAGGTTTTGGCTCATTAGGTCAAAGGTCGTTAGATTTAGCTATTGAAGGCAGCTTATTATATATTTTTTTTTTTCAGCAAATTGGTCAGCTGGAAAAGATTTCATTCTCATCAGGTGTCTGAGCACCTCAGCTGTGTTTGAGCTCCTGAGCAGACAGCCTCATCACTTTTTAAATGTAAAATCTTGTTCACAGTGATTTACCTCAATGCCTGAGCTGCTGCATCGCGCATCACATAATGCTTCTTATGCAGATATACAAACAGTACAGGAGCAGTCAAACCACTGCTGTGGTGTGATGCACAGCTAAACTGCAGATTACAATGAATTATAATTGTTTTATGATAATTCAAATAAAAAAAAATATTTTTTTTTTTGTTTTATAGTTTCTTTTCATACCTCAGTTATGTTTAGAGGATGCAGCACAAGTTTCTCCTAGAATATCTGAGTTCCCATAATTCTTGCCTGCGGTATACCACAATCATGAGAAACGTGGTGAAATTTCTTCCAATAGTTGATTATATTTGCAGTACTAATGGCCTTGAGTTTAAATAACAGTCTCCCCTGGATCTGTACACTACAGGATCTGTCACGTCCTGTAGAGAACACAGACCCCCCGTTTGCTTGCCGTGCTTTAGTTACCTTGTAAAGTTTCAGATCGCCTGCCATTCAAAGAGCCGTAAATGCGGAGTGTTCGGCGAGAATCAGCGGCCTTGGACAACACTCTCTCCTGAGAAAAGAATTCAATGGAGGAATGACTTCATTCAATTCGCCAACATTGGGAAAAATGGAGCTAAATATTATCTTTCGACTGTTTATGAAACCATGTTTGAAACTGTGATATTAATTTCACCTTCAACCCGCAATTTCCTGTTCAGTTGAAAATAAATCCTAAAACTCTGTGGATATGTGAGCGTTTTCGCTCCGCTCTGCTCCTCTGGTCTTCAGAGAAATGTTTCATGCAGACATCAGAGAGTTAGAGACGATCATTGGGGATCACAATAAATCAATTTAAACTCAAACACAGAACCTGAATATTATGTAAAAATATAATGAAATGATGGGGTTATAAAATGAATTTATCAGAGCCAGTAAAAAAGGTGAATGGATGTTACAACTTCCATGTTCCCAAAGGGAAGTTATTATCCAGCATTATAATTTTTCATGTCTTATCAGTCTGGGTGCTGTTTAAATATGGAAAAAATAAATGTATAATACAAATTTGTGTTGCTTATTACCGAGAAAAAAAAAAAAACATACAGAAATAAACTTCACGTAACTAAAGGACTTTGAAAACTTTAACAGAGGGAGATGGCGGGGGACTGAATGAAATTGGACCATAGGATTAAAGCCAGATTTGGCTATTATTCTGTTAATTATACTTTATATTTCAATGCAAATATATTGGAGAGAAGCCTTGTAAGCAATTCAAAAAAAAAAAAAAAAAACAGAAAACAAAACATAAGTAGTCAAACCCCTTTTCAAATGATCATCTGGGTGCTTAACCAGACTTTGATAAAATTCCTCAAATGAGGAGGTTTTGTGAAACCAAACAATAATTTTGGATTTGGAAATTTAATTTTTCTTGCTTGTATATTGGTTACAATACAATCATCCTCATACCTTTTTAGAGAGCTTACTGTATATTTCTTGTCTTGAGTATGATAAATGTACACTTTTGTAATAGATATAATGTTACTCTTCACCACAGAACTTTTTGTGTCAGCAGTTAATCATTGGAAGTATTCGCTGCCAGATTTCTTCAGAACTGGAGAGGTTTGTCTCCTTTAGGCTTCACTAATCGATGGCGCTTCCCCCAACCTGCCATTTAAAGATTATTCTGTGTACATGAGTCATTGCATCTGCTGTGATGTAATTGCATAGATTTTAACCAGCGTCAAACAAAGCGGCTGCCCCTCATTTAATTTAATGCCTTTCACTCCTAATCTCACATACCACTGAATACCAAATGCAAATGATGTTAGGGCCAGTCTCTAACAATGTAGAAGTATTTTCCTGTTAGCTGCAGGGTAGATTTACTTTTTATATTTTCTTGCAATTTTTCACTCCAGAAAAGAGCATCAATCCCCAAATCCTCAGACAACAACAAATAAAGCAAATAAAGTCGACATTAAGGAAAGCAGCATCTTTAATGTGATTCTCTAAAAACGCATCTGAGTATTGACCATAATTGGCCACAATAAACGGTTAAAGTTGTTCGGTAAATGACATGCAGGGAGTGTCATTACATAAGTGCCCTGCCTGTGCACCAAAAGACCTGCTTGAAGCCGTCTTCATCTGTTCTGGACATTCTGACAGGATGAGCCTCTCCTGTGTTTCCTTGTGTCTTCAACCAATAGCAAGAGTGATTGATGTTGATCCAATGGGATATCAGTTCAGCTAATCTGGCAGATGATTCTGAGAAGGGTCGACCTCATCATTCTCACATCAATCAATTAAAGAGCTGTGATTGGACAAGCCTGCTGCATATTAGCTTCAGGGAGGAGAGAGGACAATCAATCAGAGATTGTGTTGCTCTAAGGAACTCAAAGCAAATTCTGTGCTTGATCAATTCCATATTGATCTTCTTAAGACTGCGGTTTGACAGTTTCCCATGTGACACCTTCACTTCGCTAAGTCTTAGCATGCAGAACGATTCATTGACATATAAGTGACAGCGAGCCGTACGCTATCTCTGGCCAGGACTGCGTGGCGTCCATTTGGGTAAATGAAGCCGCGAAAGTTATGTTAGTCAGTATGAGACGCTGGCGAAATGCTGATGCCATCTTTGGTCCTTCTGGCCCTAGTGCCTGAACACAGCAGACTTGATTCCAACTTCACCTGTTAAACTTTACACACCAAATTTAAAGCATTACTGTGAAAGATACCCCTCTCCTCTACCAAAACTCCCATAAACATGGCAGCAGCCAAATCTCTCCAGAGCTCCGCACTTCCAACGTTATCTTCTGTTTCTGTCACCTCTTCCTGTGTGAACTGCCTGCAGCTCACAACCGCTCAGGATAACCTCCTATGTTATTATTATTATTATTATTATTATTATTATGGCTTGCTGTTGATGTAAAGAATATGGCATGTCATACCACATTAAGCACCTACTCATGTAGGTGTCCCCAAGTCATTGTATTCGCTTGTGATCAGCTGATATCAAAGGCTGATTTTTTTTTTTTAAACAAGGTGGTGTCCATTTAAGCATGGCAGTGAACCATTATAATTGTGCGAATTGAATGTGGTTTGTAATGCTGATTAATTTTCATGAATTGATGTAGTATTTTTGGCTTTCGGACTTGTCCACATAGAGAAGCATCTGGTCAATCCAGATCCGAACAAGGCATCTGAAAACCGAACTATCTTGTCCAAACCCTATTTTGACTCATTTAGTGAGTTTATTTTAGTATGTCATTAATAAGACTGTTTTCTCTCTGTCACTGGCATCAGTCTCTTCTGCAGTGATGTTTGGTTTGAAATCAATGCGCCATATAAATATACTGCAATTACTTTTCCATCTCTCTTCGTCGTCTCATGTGCTTGGGCAGTTACGCTTTTAAAGAGCTGTTGACAGACAGCAAACGACCTTGTGCTTAGAATACACCACTGCCGATGTATGAAACTCATCAGATAAACAGAACGCACATGTGAGTAGAACATGCTTTATGCTATTTTATTTCCATATGATGACTGGGGTGCAGACGGTGGGGGGCAAAAATGCTCATTCTCTCGTTTCATGTCTCCTTATCAAACGGTTGAGTTTGTCCCCAAAAAAGGGTTTAATCTCAGAGCAAAGCCCTGATGTGAAAAATATTGAGCTTTGCTGTCGTAACTAACCATGAGCGACTGGGTGGGGCCCATTGTGATTATATGTGTAAAATCTGCTCTTTGTTCTGAATATTTGTTTAAAATATGCTTGCTTTTTCCATTTGCCTCACATTTTTTTCAGATGGGCAATTAGTTCAGTATCTCTCCTTTCTGTTTTTAAATGTTTTACATGTGCCAATGTCACCAAGCCCGTGAAGTAAATAATGAAAAAAATCTAGCTCCTTCCTGTGATTGACCTTTGCCATGGAGCTTGACTCACGAAGGGCAGTTCATCAAATCGCCATCCTTCATCGTTTTTCAGTTAGTGTCTATTTTGTTGTCACCGAGTGAGCTTTGATATGACCTATGACCTGGAAGGCTTGTATTTCCCACACATTTCATGTCTAGTGTTATTTACGATGGCATGTGTGGTGGAAGATGGTTCTGTTTTTATGGTAATCCTCAGCGCTGTGTGCGTGACATAAAGTGGAGAGGAACACTCAGGTTTCAGAGGTAACAGGACGCCTTGGCATTCTTAACATGCAGTCTTTACCCCCGAAAGTCAGATTTTAATTGTTCCTCTGTTTTATGAAAATCTGTGCTGTGTGCTGAATAACAGCATCCAAGGCATTATCACCTGCAAATGACTTCATGACTATGAAGTGATCTGTGACAAGATGAAAGATGAATCTCTTGGATTCAGGTCAAATCACCAAGTTTTCTTGAGGAAGTCAGCTATCTTATCAAAATAATCAAGCCCTTCAAGATAAAACTGCCTTAAAGAAGTAGAATCAATTTTCTATTAAAATGGTCAGGCAATGTTGATTGAGAACCCAGTTTCAGTCTATTTAAGAACACAGTTCACCGCAGGTTAGCTCGTTTAGGATCGTCAAATCACCCGAAAAAATGTCGATCTTCGACTCCATGTTAACTAAGTGTTTGGAAGAGTTGCACAAAAGGAACTATACAAAGAGCAACCAGAGCATTACAGCCCCTGAACTGCCACGTTTTAGCAGAATGATGAATGGAATTGTCTGTTCTGGTTAGAGACTAAAATATTACTTTTTGCACATGTGTAGCATGTTTGGAAAATAATGGAGTACAAGCAATGAAAAGAGGTAATTCTATGTTAAATCCCCACATGGAATACATCAATATAAAACACATGAAGATATTATTAAAGAATGCCCTCTGTTTCCACTATACAGCCTTGTTTAGTGACCTTTTTACTTTAATTCCACCGTCAAACCTTAAGTCAAATGTTTTATTTATTTATTTGTTTTGGATAATCCAGGTAAACATGACGATCAGCAAATTGGCCATATGACAAAAAAAAACAAACAAACAAACAAACAAAAAAAAACACAAGGTGACACGAGGCAGTTGGGAGTATGTCGGAAATTTTTGAGTAGATTTAGACAGATCTCAAGGAAAACTCAACAGCAACAATTCATGGGATCTGAGAGAAAACTGCCTCTGAAAAGGGGACATGCTGAGGCTTTTTTAAAATGGGTAACACTTTACAATAAGGGTACAACAATTAACATTAATTAACATTAGTTCATAAACTATCAGTTAATTAGCAGGTAACTGATGTGTTAGATAGCTGAATAAGCATTACATAACCATAATTGAACATTTATTAATTTTCTGAAGTTGAAAACATCTCTTAAGTTTCCCTATGTAGCACTTCAAACTATTAAACCATAATTTATAAATTAATACCTTAGTTCATGTGAACATCATTTGTAAATGATTACCAGGTGCATTAGTTAAATGTTAATTACCTGTTAGTAAATGCTTATTACTGCATTAACTAATGTTAATTGTTGTACCCTTATTGTAACGTGTTACCTTAAAATGTTGGCCTCATACAGTCCGGCCCAGATAAAATTCAGACTCACTTTGACGGTTCCTGGTATTTTCCTGGATATAAATTTTTTGGGGGAAAAAAGCCTGGTGAAACAATTCATATCAATTTCACAGCATCTTCAAAATACATTTTTAGAAAAATGTCCGGACACGCCTGTTTTTACAAACCACCTTGAAATCTGAACTTATGGAGAAACTGAGCAGAAATAAACTTTTCTTCATTTGGTTAAAGGACTAAAATACAGACATTTGATGGTTCCAAGAGCATGACCTTGGGAACTCAAGTGAATTCTGGTGATTTTGCACGTAATGATGCCAAGTAGTAAAATTTGGTGGCCAATCTTGGATGCTTTGGAGATTTTTGTTTGCAGATGGTCGAACAGATCTTGTTAAGATTGGTGGTGCTATGAGGTCTGTCCTCAACTATGGATGGACCTTTCAGCAGGATAATGACTCCAAACAAATATCAAAATCAGCAAAGAAATGTTTTTGGTAAATACAATACACACTTTTCAATAGCTTGATCTTGGAACTGGGACCTTATTGAAAAGGTAATTAGAATTGAAAAGGATGGTCCACAAGCGCAAACTCAGTACAGCTCAATGATCTTGACATGTTACTCATGGAGCGGTGGATGAAGATGCCTATCGAAGCCTTCATCAACCTCGTCATAGATTTTGAGAACTTACCCTCTCTAGAGGAGGTTCCACAAAATATGAGTCAAAGAGGTATCAATTGGCAGAATGTGCTGGAATAGGGTTTTTTTTTTTTTGTTTATTAGTATTGCGTAAAAATCAATGTATACACCTTCCAAATATACTCAGCAATGAAAATTTAGCTACACCCAAATTTTAAGCATTGTTGGAAAAAAGAAAATAAAAAGAAATAGCAAACTGTATAGACTTCCTAAACCGAACCTATCGCACCAACACACCGAGTTACGCTGAATCCTGGTCACATGATCATTTGCGCCTGCTTTGCGCATGATTTTTGTATGATTTGTGGCCCATGTGAATCCTGTCCCTTGAATCCTTTTAAAACCTGGTTAACACATTAGGGATGCTCTTTGTTGAATGAAAACCACTGAAAAGTGCAAAATCAAAATTATGAGGCATTGTAGAGGAAGGTCTGAAAATGCTACACATGAAGCCTTTGGCGTGTTAAGGGCAGGAATGAACTCGTGACGAATTGGGCAGCACTTTAACGTTCACCACAGCAAAGACTGACTTTGCAGCAGTTAGACCACGTAAAAGGACGGCACGTGAAGATCGCTTCATCATGACGTCATCACGACGTAACCGAATGGCATGCAGTTCTACAGGCCAATGGGCGTCACACTCACTACTGAGTGACAGGAACAGTCTTGTGGGAAACTGGTCAAATCCGCCCTCATGCATTCTGAGTGACGTTTACTCATCTCACCGATTTCAGGCGCAACTGTGTTGGGCATTAATGGATGTCTAATTGTTCCCTGCAATGGCCAAGACAATTGAATACACACTTCACTGTCGTTAACTCATTTATTGTGCATTTATATCAGTTCAGTCAGGTAAACCCATGTATTAGGATTGAACAAATTTATTGACATGTATGTTGTAGATGTAATGGCACTTTAGTTTGGTGGACGGTTCTGCTCTGGAGGTGCTCTCTGCCATGCATAGCAAGAACATACTGAACAACAACAACATTAGGTGGGGAGCAGAACTTAAGAATCCCCCCCCGTCAGACAGAGCAGAACCGCACAGGTGAGGCTGGGGTGGAGGTGGCAAAATCATTTCTCACCTCACACGCGAGGCAGCAGATTGAGGAGCGAAGGTGATCCAGCTTTATTGTGCTTAAATAGACCAGCGTAATAGGTTCTTTGTTGTTGCTGCTCTGCAATTGGTGCACTCTTACTGACGCAGAAAACCGCATCAGGTGATATGGAATGACTCGCGTTTCCTGCCTGAACTGGTTCCACTTATGTGTTGCTAAACTTTTGTTACTGAGTATACAGTATACCTGAGCTGGTAATATAAATCAGTGTACTGTATATATTTATTATTTTATACAATAATTTTTGCTCATTTTCATTTCTGGTGCTGATAATTCTTTAGTTGACTGTAATGGTATTGTACTGTATTCATTTGATATCGCATTTCCTCAATCAAGCAAAACACCTTTTTATTCATATTGAATCATACTTTTGAATGAAGATTTTCTATATTGTGGAAAAAATTCAAATTCTAATTATTTTCTGAAATATTACTTGCATCATCATTCATGAATTTCACATGAATGAAATAATAATAATAATGATAATAATAATAATGGTAAATGGAAAAAAAAAAAAAAATCAATTTTGAGTCCCCTGCAGACTGGAATAATCAGTACAGCGTTTGGGTTAATTTAGAAATGTCTGCACTTAAAACCTGGGGTCAGCATGCTTGTTTTCTCCCTGCACACTGTCACTCAATACATGCTCTGTTACTTGTTGCGTATCTTGTCGAATATTGTGTTGTATTTGTATGTGTGTATGTGTCCGTCCCCCTGCCCTTCCATTTGCCTGGTCCCCCTTGAAAATTGACCTGGTTCATCTCAATGAGTTTTAATTGGGGCTAAATTTTCCTTCTGTCACTCCGTTTACACGTGGCCGGCTATTTTCATAAACAAACATTTCACCGTCTCCGTTTTCAAAAATAATATCAGGCACACGTATCAGTTTTCAGAAAAGTTTTCGTTTACACGTACCCGTGTATATGGGTCACTCCATACTAAACTGTACAATTCACTGTGTTGTATAAGAATGATCAATAAAATTTTTTCTAAGAGAATTAAATGATTTGCATTGTTCATATTTATTCACTCCCGGATTGATGATATACATAAGAAAAAATCAGAGTCATCGGTCCAACAACACAGCAGAAAAAGTGGTGTCCTGATGTCAGCCAAGGCATTGTGAAGGACATATATTTGTTACAAAATTTGGCAGCCAACATCATGAAATGCTCATGAAATGTCTCTTGATACTTTGAAACAAAGTAAAATGAAATATTGCAGAGAAATACCCATAATAACGGTTTCAATTGTCTGCACTAAATTACTGGGACTCGTCTGATCAGAAATACAATTTGAAATGACCATCGTGGGCGTAACCAGTCGCGTCCTCACGTGTTACGTCCAGACCTGTGGTTTAATTTGCATAATGTATGCAAATGGCGTAAAAAGATGACTGCGGCAAACTAAGGTACTCACTTCCTGCATCAAAATTTCACAGGGCATCAGACAATCATATAAACCATGCTTTAAAAAATAATGATTGAAAAAAAAAATTTTTCCGCGTCCCAATATTGTGTTATGACCATAACAACATCAAGAAATATGCGTAGATCGTGTCCTGTGCATAGACTGTATAAAAAGATGTACGCAGCACCCGGATCTAAAAAAGTGAGGCCGATGCGGAAATCTCAAAAAATTTGCATTTTATTTGATGGCCAGCAGATGGCGACGTCGGTGGTTGCAGAAAGAAGTTCAATGCTACTGAAGTCTATGAGAAAATGACCCTACTTTTCCACCTGATTTATTATTTCATTCTTATTCTTTGAAATGCCTTCTTGTGAATAAAATAATATATTCCTTTGGTGATTTAGAGCGACAGGTAACTAATTACAAAATTGTAACAATGCTTTGCACTGAAGCCAGGTGAATGGAATACAAACATTGAGGACAAAAGACATGAAAAACATTGACTGGCCGTAATTGTCCATAAATGTTACTGATAGACTGAGGCCATTTATCATAAAAAAGAATTGACTTTGAAATGTATCTGATTTTCAGGAATTCAATATCTGTTTTGAGTCCTCGTTACACCCACAACACCTGCCACCTTAGTACATTATGGGTCACTGAAATGAAGTGATTACTCGGTTTATCTTCTTGCTTGCTTCTTTGTGATGCCCATGGATGGGGTTTCACCACTGCAATGAAAAACTTTGGAAAAGGTGTATTTGAATTTTCATCACCAATGTAACACATTTGTACAGTTTAGTATGGAGTGAGCCATATGCCGTCAAGAGCATATCAAACCTGTAGGTGGCAGTGTAACGATAAGCTCAAGCCCACGTTAGCCAATCAGAATCCCGAAAATAGCAACAACAGAAATGAATCACGATCATCCATGATTACCACCTGACGTCGGCTGCCTAAAACTCCGTTTTTCTCAGTTTACATGCAAACTTGCAATCGAAGTTTTCCAAAATCTCCACTCTGGCCGGAGATTTTAGAAAGAATCATTTTCAGAGGCGAATCCTCCGTTTGCGTGTAAACGAAGGGCACAAACGCAGGGAAGTGTCTCCGTTTGTCAAAATAATCATGTACGTGTAAACGGGGCCTGTATCCTGTTCTACGCCGATGCGCAATGGATCAACTCATCCAAACCACTGCTGTGACCTTTCAGATGATGCTAATCATTAATTATCACCCAATAATCTTAATTCAGTCAGCCGTGCATCTAAGCCTGTGCTTGCAAACGAGTGTAACAAATCCCCTAAATGTTTGTACTGACGTGAATTTCAGTGTAAATTAGAGGTTAATGATTTAACGCTGGTGTTAATTTGATGATTTCTGCCTTGGAGTACTATTTTTAACGATCTTAAGTGGAACATAAAAGTAAGTAAAAGGGAACAGTGAGTTTCAGTTCAGGGGACTCCGAACATAAATGATATTAAATATAAGGTTTGCGCTTTGTTTGGGAGGAAAAATGGAAAATTCTTGATTAGAGTACTTTTTTTGTGTCATGCAACTGGAAAATAGTAGGTATTCTGTTTAGAGATGCAGTATTAGTTATCTTTTCAACTACAGTATAAGGAGCCAAATGCAGCCTAAGCTGTGTGTTTAGTTAGCAGGGTATTAGCAAAACTAAATTTTGGATGCAGATTTGTATGGTCTGTTGTATCTTGCACTGCCTGCTGGAAAATCCATGCAGTTTTGCAGATGATCCACAGTTTGAAAACCATAATGGACACACACTCACTACTGGAGGGTGCACACGACTCCTATACTTCTCTCTGCTATAAATTAGTAGCGCAGTTCCACTTCATATTCCTGCACAGGGACAGGTGAACAACAAAAGCTAAGACAACGACTGGATTTATTTCCACCAGAGCCGATTACAGACATGCAGCAGCAAAAGTTGCTTAAAAAGTTGATAAGAAATGTGATGGTGTCGTGGCGGTTTCGTTGGAGAGAGGGAAAGATTGCAAGCGCAGAGAAAAGCGTGAGCCTTTGCTCTCATTCAGCTCCTGCTCCGCGGCCTCTCTTCAGCGCGTCGCCGGGGACAACAGCTGCGGCTGCCGCCGTAATTGTTTTCACATCCTTAATTGTCTGACCTTAATTAGCTTTGTGGAGGGAGGTGAAAGGCCTGCTCCTGCTCTGCTTTCAGACCTCCATTCTCTCCCCACAATGGTAAAAGCTGCTGTAGCTCTGGCGAGAAAAAAAAATGTAAATGTGCGGTTTGCCATTGTGTGCGGAGACCTTGGAAAAGAGGGAAACGGAGGGGGGGGGAGAGAGAATGAGAGATGGAGTGGGGGAGAGAGACAGACCAGGGTACGAGAAGAGTTCTCCAATGCAAATTTAACTGGCATTGTGGCTCACGGTTCAAATCAATGTCGCTGAGACTTCCTTTCAAGGCCTCGGCTCTGTATATCCTTTCAGATTCTCTCCTTTATTTCTCTTTCTGGAGGTGCTTTCTGTGTGAGATGAACTGCGCGCCTCTAACTGGCACCTTGATTAGAGCGGTTTCAACAAGTTTTTTTTTTCCTCAAGAATTTGACGCAATAGAATTAGGTCCTCTGTTCAATGCCATGGCTCGAATAAAAGTGAATCTCTCTCTTCGCTCTTATATGCAGTAGTTCATATTTTATTGGTTTTTCAAAGACACTTTATGGCAGTTAGGAGCACACGAGTGAATGAAGAGGCCATGGGCGTAACGTGGTCTGTGCGCTCGCACCTCAGGGATTACGGTTTATCAGTGTCATTTATCGTTTAAATTAAGCACATCAGGGTTCACAAGAGGAGATCTCGGTCAATGAGAATCAACCTGCCATAAAAGGACATGGAATATATTGTGCACATTGTGTATAATGTCCTGAGATATATGATTAACCTCCTGTAAAAACAGTTCTTGTTTTGCATGTAAATCCAACATAAAAACGTTTCCCTTTAACTTTATTTGGTAAGTTTAATATTTTACATATTGTAATTTCTCATGTATAAGGCCAAAAAGTTAATCTGTCAGTATTTCTCTGCTATGCAAAGGACTTACAAACCCGACAGTAGTGTGGACAGTGACCTACACAACAGCTGTAAGCGGCATCAAGATGCCGCAGTCCAGACCTCCCACCAAAAGAAAACATTTGGTGCATCATAAAATGAAAAATCTGGCTTAGAAGACCCAGGACCATTGAGCAGCTAGAATCCTACATCAGACAAGAGTGGGACAACATCCCTCCTCCAAAACTCCAGCAATTGGTTTCCTCACTTCCCAGATGTTTACAGACTGTTGTTAGAAGAAGAGGGGATGCTACACAATGGTAAACATGGCCCTGTCCCAACTTTTTTGAGATGTGTTGCTGCCATCAAATTCAAAAATAATATTTTCCATGAAATGGTAAAATGTCTCACTTTCAACATCTGATATGTTGTCTATGTTCTTTTGTTAATAAAATGTGGGTTTATGAGATTTGCAAATCATTGTATTCTGTTTTTATTCACGTTTTACACAACATCCCAACTTCATTGGAATTGGGGTTTGTATGTACTGAATGTATGCACATGCCTGTATGTGTGTACGCATGTATGTGTGTGCACCATTGCATAGCAGTATACATGTATGTGCAGGTGTTAGTACCTGTGCAAATGCATGTGCGAGTGAAGCATCCAATTTTAGCGCAGACGGCTTTTCATGCGCACCTACTTAGTCCTGCCAATAGCAATGCTGATAGGCTTTGCTTCTTGTCCAAATGTACTGATTACTGTCTCACTTTCTGCACTAGTGTCTGAATAATTTTATATTATATTACATTTTCCAAGGACATTTGCATTAATTTATGCTTTCAAGTTAAATTCCGAGCCTATAATTAAATTTAACTGAGGTGCACAACATGATTAATGGTTGAAATTACAGAGAAAAATAAAATGATCTAGAATATAAATACATACACAGCAGAAGTGAAAGCAAATTTCCAGATTTGTGTTTTTAACCTGATCATCAGTGATAAAGCAGCTGAGTGCCTGAGTGTGAGACACGAGCGAGTGTAGTCAAGATATAGATTAATAATCAATAAACAAAAGTAGAATTATTATAATAAAAAAAACAGTAATAATGCATTCGAGGAAAGATATCTATGTGTAGCGTTATTCCTGAATACAGGAGATTTAAAGCACTTTGAGCTGTATTTCTTGTATGAGCAACACTATGATGAATAATAATAATAATAATAATAATAATAATAATAATAATAATTCACAATAGTAGTCCTAGCAAAAGAAGTTCCAAGTATTAAGCACAATCTGAACATTCAATAAAGAGCTCAGATTTCTAAAAAAAAAAAAAAAAAGGTTTGTTCAAGAGCAACTAAGGGAAAATAATTATGTTAGAGGTTACAATACTGAAATGTGACACAGGTGATGTCCAACAGGTGAACTAATTGTTCTGTAGCATAAAAGCCTCCAAATATATCCAGACCCTCAAGAGCAAAGTTGGGTGGAGGCTCCCACATTTGCAGACAGATGCACATGCTTATAATACATCACTTTGAGAACAACATTCCCAAAACTCAGCTCAGTAGGATTTTGGGTGTTTCACACTCTTCACTGCATAATATAGATAAAAGATGCACATAATTTCCAATCCCTCAGATGCCACTAGCTGCATTTCCATTACCACTAGAAATGCGCAAAACCTAAATATCGCAATAAAAAACTGGTATTGAAAACACCCAATTTTCGAAAAAACTCTCAAATATCGATAAAAACTTTTTACGCTCTCATGAGGTGGTTTTTCAGACGTGTCGATAAAGAACTTAATCACAAAAGTGTAATGGAAACGCTTTTTTCGCTAAACGTGGCGTCACCGGACAGGTTTCGCCTATTACCCTGTACTCCGCGCAGGTTGCGAGTTTGTAAAGGGCAATATCCACTCGCTTCTGAGTCCAAACCACCTCCCTGGGTCAGGACACGTCTGGTGCCACATCTGGTCCTATAACCTCGCGGAGCTGATAGAACGTTTCACGGGTCATCCTGGAGTTCTGGATCCAGAGATCATCTGTGAACTCCTCGCTCACGATCACCTCCCAGAAATCCCTAATTCATGGCCGCTGCCACACATTAGGACTCTGCCGCTGAAAAATGACCCCCTGCTTTCGCCTTCTGTTAAAAATGGCTACGGCAACAGCAGTAGCAGCACCAGAATTACCGTAAATTATGCAAAATACCGTACAGGCCAGCAGATACTGCCTAATTCCCACGAGACGTGTCGTGTGTGTCTCGTGTATTTCTCCTGATAATCTCGCGTAGAAATGGCACTGTCTGCTGGCCTGTACGGTACCTCTCAATGGAAACGGCAGCAAGTCGCAATTGTACTTTATCGAAACTTGAGAAATATCGATTTTATGTGGTGCAAAACTGTAATGAAAATGCAGCTACTGTCTTAACAACTGTAAAGTAAGTGTAATATAACATTACATCGGGTCGGAAATATTCTTGTTAGTCAATGCCATTCACCATTACATCCACAGGCGCAAGCTATAGCTTTACTGTTCAAAGCTAAAGCCATATATCAACCCTGTCCAAAAGACTTCTGTGGCCTCTAATGTCATCCAAGATGGACAGTGACACTGTTTGGGGATTCTTTTTTTTTTGATACCAATATATCAAATAATTTTTGCAAAAAGGACAGCCACTGTGTTCTCAATACTGAACATGACAAGAACAACCTGGGGGGTGTCAGTGCCCTCAGACGGTGTAGAAGGTGTGACTTCTATACCATTAATCTAGGAAGATTTGTGTAAATTTTGGAAAAAACATATGCTACCATCTTGATGTCGTCTGCTTCAGGAATATCCCTGAAATTTTCCTGCGAGACGAAGCTAAACTCTACTGCACATGGATTACATGTGAATGGCTCCATAGGCAGAGAGAGTGGGTGCTAGATTGGCCTGCCTGCAGTCCTGATATGCCAATGATCAAAAGTGAATGTTGGAATATCAAGTAATCAATTGTTGTACTGTTTTCAATATAGTAGAGGGTGAATTGACTTTTCCGATCAGTTTATTTTGAGTTTATATGCATTTTCCTCAATGTGTAAACTTTTTTTTTTTGGAATTGGGGTTGTATATGTAGAACTCTTTTATGTATGATGCTTTATTTGGTGTAGCTCCAATTCTGGAAGGATGTCTGATGTTTTATGTTCAAATTTTTCCACATTTCTAAAAGATTTCAATAACTTTTTCATTAAGGAGTAGACTCCAGAAATTCTAAACTTCTGACACTGAGCCTTTGAATACAGAGGTGATAATGTGCCGTGATACCCTGTCAGCGGGGACTTTTTTTTTGGCACAAAGCCTTCATCAGTGTTTTATGAAAGGTGTTATATTCTAATGGCAACCTCTCATAGCCTGGAAGGGGACAGAGCTCTCAGTCTGCATAAAGCTATGAAATGTATTAAATTAATGTGCAGATGTATTCCAGCAGTGTGCCCTCAGTCTGTAGAGAAGGTGCCGGAAAGCTTACATGCAGGATTTTTATGAGGTAAAATTGGCTAAAGGTGAAGGTGCGGGATCTGCAGTCAGGTGGAGGAGGGGCTTGTGACTGAATGGTGAATGGACAAACAAACAGTAGATGTCATTCTCTTTTGCTTTCATTCTGTTTTGTTCTATTTCACACCCCAGCAGCATTTTAGCTGGAGTTTAACACTTAGAGCACAAAAAAAAAATTTTTTTAAATTATAAATTAAATTATCATGTGCTGTTGAAAGCCTATCATGGGGCAACTTGGTTAAAAGACCTCCCCTGCGGGAGCTCTTTTAAACAAGTCGCCACGTGATAATTTTTCAACAGCTTTGAATTTGACATCTTACATTATTGAGCAACACTATTTTTATTTAGCGCTCTAAGGGTTCAGCATAATACCAGCCAATAAGTATTATTTTTAATTCAGTTTTTCCGTACCTCTCACCCTTCCTCTTCACCTCTCTCTGTAGAATTACATCAGTCATTGCTTGCACTGGCTCTGTGTTTTTGGAGTGATAGGTTCATAATACAATTGAAAAATAATGTTTAACGCTCTCAAGACCGTGTTCGCTATCTTTACAAAGTCAGTAACTCTCCAGCATCACTCTACTCACCACCTACAGCACTCCCCTTCTGTACACTTTGTGGCCTTCAATAAATGCAACTGGAAGTAATATGAAATATTAATCACGCATAGTTCTAATCTTGGGCTCCATACTCCACCAGACTTCCTCATCTTCACGAACTTTTTTTGGCTTAATTGGTAATTCCATGAGTTTTCTGCAAAGTTTAAAATAGCCTGTGATGGTGGTCCTGATTAAATAGCATCTAACTTCAAGAAACGAATGAGCGTATATCATGTAATAGTGTCTGCTGCATTAAAATGCATTCTACAAGTAGCAGTTTTTTTCTTCTTTCAATTTAATTGCAGCCAATGAAGCGTTTGCTGCATCACTACCACCCACTGCTTGTGTTATTCAGTAATCATTGGCTGCTTTTACAACCCCAAATCCGAAATAGTTGGGATGAAGAGTAAATTGTGAATAAAATCAAAATGCAATGACTTTCAGATCACATGAGCCAATATGTTATTTACAATAGAGCATAGATAACATTTCAAATGTTGAAACTGAGACATTTTACATTTTAATCCATAAAATGAGCTTATTTCAAATTTTATGGCTGCAACAGTTCTCAAAAAAGTTGGGACACAGGCCAAAAAAAGGGCTGAAAAAGCAATTAATATGTAAGAGAATCAGCTGAAAGAACATTTAGCAAGTAATTACATTAACTGGCATCAGGTGTGTAACATGATTGGCTATAAAAGGGATGTCTTAGAGAGGCTGAGTCTCTCAGAAGTAAAGATGGCCAGAGGCTCTCCAACCTGTGAAGGCTTGCATAAAAAAATTGTAGAATAGTTTAAAAACAATGTTCCTCAATGTCAAATTGCAAAGGCTTTAAAGGTCTCATGGTCGACATCATCAAAAGATTCGGAGAAACTGGAAAAATCTCTGTGCGTAAGGGACAAGGCCGAAGACCTTTACTGGATGCCCGTGATCTTCGGGCCCTCAGACGCCACTGCATCACTCACCGGCATGATTCTGTCATTGACATTACTAAATGGGCCCAGGAATACTTCAAGAAAGCACTGTCTGTAAACACAGTCCGCTGTGCCATCCACAGATGCCACCTAAAACTCTATGATGCAAAAAGGAAGCCATTGTTGAAAATGATCCAGAAGCGCCGCCGTGTTCTGTGGGCCAAGGCTCATTTAAAATGGACTGTAGCAAAGTGGCAAAGTGTCCTGTGGTCAGACGAGTCCAACTTTGACATTCTTGTTGGAAATCATGGGCGTTGTGTCCTCCGGGCTAAAGAGGAGAAAGACCGCCCCTCCTGTTATCAGCGTTCAGTTCAAAAGATTGAGAACATTTGGCATAATTAAACGCAAAGTCCATCAAAGGAGACCCAACACTCTCCAGCAGCTGGAAGCCTGTATTAAACAAGAGTGGGATCAAATTCCAATGGCTTAACTTAAGAAACTTGTCTCCTCAATGCCCAGACGCCTCCTCTCTGTGTTAAAAAGAAGAGCAGATGCTACACCATGGTAAACAGGCCCCTATCTCAACTTTTTTGAGACCCTATCAAATTTGAAATTAGCTCATTTTGGATAAAAATGAGATTCAACATTTGAAATGTTATTTATGTTCTATTGTAAATAACATATTGGCTCATGTGATCTGAAAGTCATTGCATTTTGATTTTATTCACAATTTACACTTCGTCCTAACTATTTCGGAATTGGAGTTGTATATGTGAGCAGGCACACAGGACAGCAGTCTCTTACCCACAGTCTTTATCATGTATCACTTCTGATGCCCGGATGTCTGACTCCCTCCACACCATCTTGCCAAAATTCCCTGAATTTCATCACATCTTGTTCCCCTGTACCTACATACAGTATATGTATTGGTACCTACTGTACTGATACACCCTAAGTATAAGAGATAACACTGTAACTCGATAACAATTTTGTTGAACATCACCAGCTGTACTCTGAAGCGTACCAAAAATACATGCATCAAAAATCAATGGTCCAAAATAAATGAATACAAATTTTTGCCCTCACTCTTCCTCTCCAGGCTTGAGTTCTTTTTAGTTGCACTTTTGCGTGTTAATGATCTTATTTCTTTCTCATCGGTGAAATTTTGGAATATCTGTGATTTTCTGCTCTATGCCTCTCCTTCCTCTGATAGAATCCGTTCTCTGTGCTCCTCTGATATTCATTTCCTTCCTTTGATTTAGTTCCAGGTTAGTTATTGGCTTCTCTTTATAAATTCACTCTTATTTTACATACATATGAAATTGCAGGAAATTATTTCAATCATGAAGAATTATCTGCCATAATATATTCCATGTCATTAATGAAAGATTGGGGCACAGGAAGTCAAAAGCACACATTATCTTATGAGAGATGAGACATGCATATATGGGCGATTCCGAGATATTTTGACAAAATGTCCCCTACGTGACAAGACACTAAATCGTCCCCCAAACAAAATTCTGTTGATGTATTAAACAGTATTTTTTACAATTTATGGGTATAATAGTGCACACTACATTCGGGAGGAAAAAGCTCCATTTTTCCTTCCATTTCCATTTGGGGATCATATTAGCGTCTGTCACGAAGGGGACATTTGGTTGACATTACCTCAGAATTGCCCAAATGTGAAAACTTTTTGTTTCCTTTTCATGTGCAAGAGACAGTTGACCTGTCTCAGATAACTGCCATTTCACTGAGAAGGACAGGCCTGCTTGTTTGCATGCAAGTATTCTATTGCACTCAAAATGGCCGCATGGCAGTTCATTTCCAATCCAATCCAATCCAACTTTATTTGTAAAGCACTTTAAAACAACCACAGTGGACCAAAGTGCTGTACAGAAGAATAAATAAAAACAAAATAAGAAAAAATACAAGAATAAATTAAAAGACATAAGACATAGCATTTAAGCAGAATTGCAGTGCATTTAAAAACAATTTGTGCAGAGTATTGCTTTACATGTTGGAAAAGGTGTTCAAGTTGAATTTATGGCTTCTTGAGGATTAGTTCAGCCAGAGGATTTTGACATGTCTCAGCTTAAACCTTGCTAAAAATGGCCTGCTGATGTTCTACACAAGGCATAGTTGCGTGTCTGCTGTTAAACTTTGCCTAGAGGACTGTTACTGTGGTAAATGGCTTAATAGTACATGAAAGCACAACTGAAAATGGAATAGTTAATTGAATGTTTAATGTGCGCTGTTTGCCCGTGAGCTGGTGCCCATATGGCTCTATACGCCAGGGAAGCTGGCGGTTGGCAGCTGCAGCAGTTTGTCACAGAGGTTTCACACTCTCCCTGCTGAAGCCCCTCTCCCCTCCCCAACCCCGTAAGTAGGTGTCAGCCCTCAAATCACGTCCCTTCTCCAGCCCTGTGCTCCTCTGCCGCAGAATCCGCGCCCCAAGGACACGCGCCATTCACACGCCTGTTCACCATTCACACCCCTGCCTCCTGCACCTCCCCAGTGCCAGAACTTTCAATTACCATCGGGCCCCTGGGAGACATCTTCGGCTGGGGCCCCTGGAAGGCACCCGTGAATCCTTTTTCCACACTGCCAAACCGTGCAATGGACGGAGGGGAGGATTTACGGAGATGACAACAGAAGTTTTCTTTTTTTTTATTGTCGCCCTTTCAAATGCTTCAGTTTCTATTTTTCTTCCTTTCTTATGTTCATTTGTCTAACATCCTTGTGGAGCGTTTGCCCTGTGGTTCTGGAGCTGCACGTATAATCAGACATAGAAACGCATAAATAATGAGTGTCTTCAGGACACAAGCTAAGTAGTGAAGATGTCATGTTGCAAATTAAGCTCTGTCAGCTCGTGGCTCTGATATGCTCCTCTGTGACACAATATTTTCCTTCTTGCTCCTTTCTTTTGTTTGTTTTGTTGCTCTCCTGCCTTCTCACATTCAGAAGTGATTTTTGTGCATACACAATCACACCAGCTGCCTCCGTCACTGACAGATGCAGGTGATTTCATTTACTGTATAGCTGCAGATATACTATCCATACAGCAAAAAGCTCATGGACTTGTTTTTCAAGGAATGAAATACCATAGTTTTGGGCTAGAAACCAGATAATGGACAGTCTCTGCCAGCTTTAAAAGCAGTGGAAAGATGGTATTTATTTCAGGTTATAGAGGAGATATCAGGAGGGTCTGATCAGCAGAAAAAAAACTTTTAAATGCGGTGTCGGCTGCAGAGTGCGCGAGAAATCTTCCAGAATCATAATGTGGGAGAGATCACTTTCAGTCCACTTTTTACATATTTATAAATTCGTTTTGTAGCATTTTTGCATTTCTTTTCAACTCCAAATTAAAGGTATGGGAATGAGCCAGAGCTTTTATCTCGGGCCTGATAAACAGTGAGTAATGTTCTGGGGAAGAGCTGGGACGCCCAATACTCTCCTCTCACACCAACACCTGGCCAAATTATTCATTAATTCAACGAGGCCACTTTAAAAGCAGCAGTTCAAAGGCTCGCAGGAATAGTGGAATAAGGTTTTGTGAAAAAAAATAAAGTGCACTTCAGTGCTGGCTACAGAGGGCAGGAACCATTTCTGTGGAGATGTAGGTGGAGGGATGGGGGGAGGGATCCCCATGTGCCTGCTGTCGGTCTCCTGCGTGTGTGTGCGTGTGTGTGTGTGTGCGTGTGTGTGGGGGGGGGGGGTGAGAGGTGCCTGGAGCAACGGGACTTTAATCTCCACAGCTTTACTCAACACGTCAAACCAGCTTCTCTCTCTCTCCCCTCTCTCTCCTCTCCCACTACATGTCGCACATTAGCTTCATTTAAGATATGCCGCACTGAAGCTTGTGGCTTTGTAATTGGTATCCCTGAATGTTACTGGTATGTTGAGGTTCCTGCGTTAATTTGAGCCGAAAAGTTGCCTTCTGTGCAGGGTGTTCTGTCACAGGGGTTTTTATGAAATTGTTAAGGCAGCAGACCACTTGCTGACAACAATTGTCCAATACATAAGCCACTCCCCAAATGATCTACAAAAAGGAGAGTGAGCAAAGAAATGTTGTATGCATTGTTCAACATTAATCCTGGCGATAAAAAGCCAGGCTTCAAAACTTTATGTTTTTGAGAAGTTCCGATGCCACGACTGACACAACAAAACGGACTTTATAATGTATGGTGCGACTGTTTCCTGTCTGCAGACACAACATAGGTAGACAGGAAGCACCTGAGATTGACCACGGCCTGAGCAGCTACCTGTGACCATGTGTACACAGGATAGTCACACTCGTGTGAAGCATCTCAGAAACCGCTTTCTTCTTGTGTAAGTGGATCGATTCGGCGGTGGTAGTGTGATGCTTTGGCCGACTATAGGGTTTGGCTGAAGGTCTCCACTGGTAGTTGTTGATGGAACATTGAAAGCACAATGCTACATGGATGAGATCTTGGAACCACATATTGTGCCCCACATCTGCCGAAACCGTCACATCATCTTCATGCATGGCAACGCTCGTCCTCACACAGCAAGGATTACCTGGCACTGCCTGGACACTGACAACATAAGGCCTCCAAAGTCAGCAGATACGAACCCCACTGAACATCTTTGGAACATTCTGGGTCAGCAAGTTTGCCATCAGGATCACTTTCCCACTGCTTAAAATGAGCTTCATGCTGCTCTGTTGGCAGAGTGGGTTCAGATCCCAGAGACAGATTAATAATTTGGTCGTATTAATTTGATTAATAATTTGGTCTCGTAATATTCATCAATCACACAGTGTAATTCTCTTGAATCGGCTTAACAACATCGGCTTAACAGAAATTGTGCCAGCCGCTGGGCTGTCACTACACACAGTACACTTCACAAAAAATATTTCTTTTGTAGTTGGCTTCAAGAGAGATTGTGGCAGCTGCCAGGCTGTCACTACATATAGTGCACTTAACATAGGATATTTCTCTTGTCTTTACTCTCAAGAAAAATTGTGCCAGCCTCCAGGCTGTCACTATACATAGTATGCTTTTCTTAGAATATTTCTCCTTTATTTGGCTTCAAGAGAAATTGGCCTGTCACCAGGCTGCCAGTAAACATATGAAAGCTTCATATTTTATATCGTTAGCTTATGCCCATCATGGTTCTGTTTGGGGGTTTAGTTGCAGCTCCCTGCCTTCGATTCTACGCTTGGACAGGCAAGGATCTCTCAGAACAGAGCCATGCCACCAAACTCAATATATGTTTGTACGCTTTCAATAAATTTTCTCTTTTGACAAAGTGGTCCTATCAGAATAAACACTTATTTCCATTTCAAATTCTTGCAACGTATTAAAAAAAGCTGGGACAGTAAAGTATTTATCAGTTCGTAAAGTTGCCATTCTTCTTTGCAGCATTTAAGTCTTGGTGAAGAAACTGATCAATTAAGCGTTTCAGGTGTACTGTAATTACACCTGATTGTAATCAGATTTTTTCTGCAAATAAGTCTTTAGGATTGCAACAGTACAGGTTCTTTGTTGTCGTGGTTTACATTTCAAAATGTGCCACACCTTTTTATTGGGCTCAAGTCAGAACTTTAGGCAGGCCAGTCCAGCACCCGCACCCTTTTCATATGCAGCCATGCCCTTGTAGTGCATGCAGAATTCTGCATTGTCTTGCTGAATACATTGGGTGTCCATGGAAAAGATCATATCTCGAGGGGTCATATTTTGCTCCAAAATCCTAGTATTGATACTGAAAAATACACTGTCTTCTCTGAAGTGCAATTTACACTTGGGGCACTGACACAACCTCCTTTCATAACAGGGCATGACCTTTGGACATCTGCTTATAATATTCTGTATGTTCCTTTTCTTCTTTGGTCTGGAGCACACAATGTCCATTTCTTAAAAAAAAAAAGACCTAAAGCATTTATTTATCTGACCACAACTCCCATTTCCACTCTGTGCTGGTTGATTGGACATGCCCCCGAGCCCAGAAAAGTTGATAGCACTTCTGTACACTGTTCATATAAGGCTTCTTTATGGCACAGTAAAGTTTTAACCGGCATTCATGGATATAGGTATGCATTGCAGCACTTGACAAAGGTTTTCCAAACTCATCCTGAGCCCATGTGTTTGTATCACCTATATTGCCCTCGTCTCAACTTTTTTTGGAATGTGTTGCAGGTCTGAAGGGCAGGAATGGATGTTCACTTACAAATAAAATGAAATTGATCAGATAAAACACCAAATGATTGTTGCAATGAAATATTAGTAAAAGTAAATCTGTTTTAGGTACATTTTCTAGATTGTTTGAACTCACTCTAAATTGGGGTTGCAGAATATAAGTACATCATCTTTGGATATATGGCAATGATGCTGGACCTGACTAATTACTGCCTTGGCCAGCAAAGGTATATACGTAAATCCTCGCAGCACAAAATGTTGGTAAGGCATTATATATAACATGAAAAAATGATAGAATAATAATGTAATTACGCGAAAATACACTTTGGTTTAAAAACTTGTGAAAAGCTAGCAGTTTCATTGCAGAAACTGGTATTTTTTGTGAACAAGTGGCCTGCTATTGAGCAAGTCCTCTTAGTTTAAAAGGCTATAAATAAAATGTAATCTGATGATGCATTTGAATCCACACCTGAGTTAAATGAGGGTATGAAAGGAAGTGGATTGATGATGCGTCACAAAAAACAGTCTTTATGAGAGGCGGCTGAATTATTGGGACCATATGATAAGCTGCATGCTTTGTATAAAAACATCAATTAATCTATGTTTTAATATCAACAGAAATGTGAAACACTTACCTAGCTAGGTACAGATTTTCCTTGAAAATAAGTTGAAGCCTCCGCTTCTTGTATTAACTGAAAAACGTTATGGGTCTCATTTAATATAAATTTCATTGCCAGTCTGGCATTGCACTGACAGTTTAGTAGTATAAAGCAGTCAGACAAAATGTGGATAGCATACACATGTATGTTTTTGCCAATAGAAGCTGGAATGTTGCCATAAAAAATAAATTCAAATATATGTTTTATCGGCTTTTCTGTATTCTGAAGCAGGAAGCTAATGTTGTGATGTTTTGCAATGTTTTGTAATGTTGTGAAAAAATGGCGCACCTTCTCAGAAGTAGTTCTGACGCCATGGGTGGAGATATTTAGATGTGAAATTCAATAATTCTCACGAGCCTACATGTGATGTAGGAAAAGGGGGCCAAATCTGTATGGCAAGCTGAGTGCAAACTGGCTAGGTTGTCTTATTTCACAGTTGGTGGGTTGGTATGTGCTCCAGATACTGAAATGTATGCGCATAAGTAATGAAACGGTGAGCTATTCATAAAATTTCCTCTTTAACTATCTTTCTGTTTACTGGAGTAGTTTTCTCTTGGGCTCATCAGCGGCCCCTCGAGAGGGGAAATAATCCAGCACCTCCTCTGCCGCAGTCCTGGTTCCCTAAGCATTGTACATAGCTGCTCCATGCATCACCGATGAGGATTCAAATTTTTCTTGTTCTGCAAGAGCAAAAGTCAATGTATTTTATCGCTGTTAAATGAGTTTGAGTGCACTGATGAATCGTTCGGGTGGGATATTTGTCGCTAATTCCAGGTCCACTGCCATCCTTGTTTCACTACGGCTCAGTGGGTGTTTCAGCTCAGTGGGCGTTTCACCAATCTTCTCTGTCAGTTGATTCCATCGTTTGCAGTCGCAGGGAACACAGCTTCGCCTGGGACTCAGAAACAAATACCCAAGTGTGCTTTGGGACACTCTCAGGCCGGCTATCCAATTTAAACAATCAGCCGGGTTAATGAAGCATCGCCCACCGATCAGCTGGCTGTAATGAACTCCAGTCATCACTCGCATGGTAAATACGATCGTCAGCAGGATCGCATTGCCGCGCATCCCTGTGAAACTGGCCCAGTGCTGTGGACCAGCATGATTACACAAATAAATTACTCATGAGAGCAGATGCAGAAATCCTTGGCCTCGATTAGCGGAGGCTGTAGGTGACTACAACATCATTTATTATTCAGTCTCCTGATGAGCAACAGGTGGCGAACAAGAGTTAACTGGTCTTGACTGATGTCTGAGGGAGATTAGCCGAATGTGAGGGTTTTAAATAATTGACTCAGATGATTCACAAATGGCTGTAGTTTACACAAGTGACATCTGCAACATACTTGTTTTATCATGAGGATCTTATTCAGCCATTTGATACAAATGTCTGCTATTTAAAAATGTTAATTTTTCATGCCTCGCTGAGAGTCAAAGGAAAACTGTTTGAAAATACTGGTTAAAAATAATTTACTTGATAAATAGACTGTCTCATAAAAAGCCATTCAATGAGTCAGTGTGTCAAGGATGGCGAAAAAGGCAGTTCACTGATTTTTCATGGCAAAAATAGTGCATTGTGATGTGAGGGATGATGGAAGTCAAACAGCCTCCATATAAAAATACCTCAGCACAGACAACATTTAAAATGTAAATAAAAAGATCAAGCAGTAATTTGCAAATCCCTCTTAACCTGTATTCAGTTGATAGAAGTATAAATGAGATGTTGGTGACCCGTTCCAAAGAAGTTGGGAGAGGTGCATGCTTACCACAGTGGAACATCAACTTTCCCTTGAATAACATTCAGTGGTCCTTTTGGAACTGATGACACCAATGGTCAGTGCTTTGGAAGCAGTTTTTGTTCGCATTTTACCATGTTATAAGTCTACAGTCTGGGGTCTCCGCTGTTCTATGTGGTGCTTTTGCAATATGCTAAGACAGTAGCCTGGCATTATCCTGCTGGAAAAATCAGGGCCATCCCTGAAAAACATGATGTCTTGAGTGTACAAGTTTAAAAATGAGTGTGAACCCAGCAGCAATTTTGCCTTCATAGATATAGAAGTTGGCCATGCTGAGTACACTAATGACAGGTGCTGGCTTTTGAACATGTGGCTGAGGGAAGTCACGACGGTCCTTCTCCGTTTGGGATTGAGAACATGACATTCATTATAGACTGACTCTTCAGGCCACAGCACTCACTTCCCTGTCAATCCATTTTAGATGAGCTCAGGCTTAGAGAAGTTGGCAGTCCTTCTGGTTGTTGTTGATGTATGACTTCCTATTTGCTGCACTTGATGATGCTGTGATTAACTGTGTTCTCTGACACAGGTCTTTTGAAGTATTCACAAGCCCATGTGGTTATGTCCATTACAGCAGCATGTTGGTTGTTCATGCAGTGCTGTCTGAGCATTAGAAGGTCAGGCGCATCCAATATTGGTGTTTGGCCTTGTCTTGTATGCATGGTGATTGCTCTGGTTTACCTTTATTCGCAGAATTGTTTTCACAATATCATGGACTGATGATGCTGAAATTGCATGTCATGAAGTGCTCATAAACTGCTTGACTATTTGTTCATGCAGCTTTTGGCAACGTACTGAACCTCAATCCATGTCCCTGGTAAACAACTGCATTTTGTAACTGTCTTGTAATACCCAATAATAATTGAATCACCTGTTACCTGTTTACCTGGGGTACTGTATGTTTGAAATGGTTGTCCTTCACAGATCTCACAACTTTCACAGCCCTTCCATTCCCTTCTCCCAATTGTTTTTGAAAGTATTGCAGGCATCAAATTTATAAATTGTTTATATTTACAAAAATGAATACAATTTATTGAGTGCTTTCTTTGTGCTGTTTTAAACTAAATGTGGATAAATGACAATTTACAAATCTCATAATTCTGCTTTTATTTGCATTTTGCATGCTGTCCTGAATCTTATGGGATTGAGGTTGCACATTACATCTTAAAAAGCAATAAATGGAGATAAAATAAGGACCCAGCAAAAATCAATGAAGTGGTCAGGATTGCGGAAAAAAAAAAAAAACAGCCCAAAATATTGCCCGATACAAACATCCACCTGGTCTTGCCCGGCGGCCTGATTTTGACAGTGAGGTCTAGCGGTCTGGCCCCGGTCGCCTTATCTGTCAGAGCGGAGCGGCACATCGGCCAAACGGCCCACCTGCCCCCGCTATTCTGCTTCCCGTCCTGCATTGTGTTTGCCTATCTGATCCCGCGGCCTTTTGTTGCGCTTTCAAAGGCCTGATCAGACAGTCATTACATTGCGCTTTATCTCCTCCTGCTGCTGCTCGTTTGATTAGACCCGTCGGGTGTGACAGGCCAGGAGAGGGCAGAGGTCCTATCTGTTACTGTACCAGTGTAGAATTCCTACCTGTCACTGTCGGCGAACACAGAGGACCAATGATTAGTGTTGGAGAAGGCAGAGGTCATTTACAGTATGTTACTGTACCAGTGTAGAATTCCTACCTGTCACTGTAGGCGAACATAGAGGACCAATGATTACTGTTGGAGAGGGCAGAGGTCATTTACAGTATGTTACTGTACCAGTGTAGAATTCCTACCTGTCACTGTTGGGGAACATAGAGGACCAATGATCAGTGTTGGAGAGGGCAGAGGTCATTTACAGTATGTTACTGTGCCAGTGTAGAATTCCTACCTGTCACTGTAGGGGAACATAGAGGACCAATGATTAGTGTTGGAGAGGGCAAAGGTCATTTACAGTATGTTACTGTACCAGTGTAGAATTCCTACCTGTCACTGTAGGCGAACATAGAGGACCAATGATTAGTGTTGGAGAGGGCAGAGGTCATTTACAGTATGTTACTGTACCAGTGTAGAATTCCTACCTGTCACTATAGGAGAATTGAAAGGACCAATGATTACTGCAGGAATGTGCATCGGTCATTTACAGTATGCTACTGTTCCAGTATAGAGTTCAACCTGTTGATATAGGGGAATGCAGAGGTCCAGTGACTACTATAGGATAATTCAGGTCCTACTTCTAACTCTATGAGAATACAGAAGCATAGGATTCCTATGAATTTCCGCTGGAGTCTGTAGAAGTCTAAACTGTTACTGCTGGTGAACACAAAGAACCAAACCAAGGAGCAGCTTTACCTAAAGTGGGCTAAAAAAAGGGCTGAGTTTGGTTTTGTCGTCGTGGTTACCTGTGGGAACTGTGCAGCATTATGCTTGTTGTAAGGCGTGGAATGCATTTTCATGAATATTCATCATAAATACTAAGTTTACAGCCTAGATTTCATTTTGTCTCAGTCTCCCATACCACATATAATGCAGGCATAATCATTTGGAGGTTTGCTGTCACTGGCCGAAGGCAATTTTTTTCCTTTTATAAATAGACTGTTTTCATACTGTCAAAACTTGCTGAGCATAAATAGCCCTGAAGATCAGGAAATGGCTGTTTTTTTTTTGTCTTCTTGTTCATGGCATTATTCTGCACCGCAGGCTAAGGCAAATTGCTGCATCTTCTACATCCAAACAGGCTTGTGGTTCATGGTGAATTGTGGAAATTGTGTACGTTAGATATATATATATATATATATATATATATATATTTTTTTATCCTTATTCAGAAGAGGAATGATTCCTTTTTATACAAAAGGAAAATAAATTTCCGTTGACATCTAAAAATGCAAGACAATTTCATACATTCCCATGAAATGCATACAGGCATTTTTATCTTTTTAAAACAATTTCATCTTATTTAATATGTTTGCAGTATTTTTATGAATCAGTTTTAGGCAGATTTCAGGTCTAAAGTATGTTGCTGCATGTATTGTTAAATGCACCTGTAGCTACCATTACAAATTAATATAATAATAATAATAATAATTAGAAGAAGAAGAAGAACAACAACAACAACAATAATAATAATAATAATAATAATAATCGTAATAATAAAGTCAAGCAACAGTTTTAATCATTGGCATCCACTATCTAATAAATGAAAATCCTTCTGCACAAGACATGAATAAAATAAAAATAATAATAAATCACTAAATTAACTGTGAAGTGGTCCATGAGAAATATTGGTATTTGAAAATTATGCACTATTGAAGTAGAAAATGCTGCTTAAATTACCAGTAAAATTTGGGATTGTACTACCATTTGCAATTTACCCTTAAAATATAACTGCTGTGTGTGGTGGTGGTTAATTGTGGCGTAGCACAATTTAAATTTTTTCTTACTTCTATCAGTGCAGAAAATGGATTGAAGTTAAATTTGGAGAGGTTTTTTTCAGCTGATGGTAGGAGTCTGGATGGCCTTTTTTTTACAGCCAACAGATGTGTAGTTTACACTGTTGATAATCCTTCTGACGCACTGCTGTCCTGATCACGGAGGCCGGAGCCGAGGGGATTTCGGTTATCCCCACTTCTAAAGGTGTCACGGGATGTTTTGTGGGGCCGCGCACAGCCCAGCACATTCTGAAGGTCGTTTCACGGCCGGTTAGTGCTGACAAAACATCAGTGACATGATACGGCCTGACTGGGACAATCCTCTGACACAAACCCCTCCTCCTAACAAACCGACGCTCCGCCACATTTCCCCGGAGATCTCTTCGCCTCTTTGCCTCCTTCCCTACTTTACCTTGTCTCCTTCCCTCCTCCCTCCACATCAGCATCTGTAGCGGGCACCATTCACTCCATTCTCTCTACAGGATGGCCATTTCATTAACCCTTAGAGCCCTAAATGCTGCTATTGTTGCTCAATGATGTAAGATTTCAAAATCAAAGCTGTTAAAAATCTATTGTGTGGCGACTTGTTTAAAAGAGCTCCCGCACACGATAGGTTCTCAACAGCACAAGATAAATTTAATTATGTTTTTTTTTAATTTATTTCAGTGCTCTAAGGGTTAAAACACACATCCTTCCTCATCAGTTCACGTAGCAGAGGCCTTCAGTGATGCCAGTGAAGATGTTGTATTACGGTTATATGTCTCGTTTGCGAATACTTGCTCGCAGAAAAAACTTAACATGTCCTTATTTTACTTCACAATCAGTGTTAAGAGTGTACACCTTTTGGGGGTTTGGGATGAACTGGATTTTTCCTTTTTTGTGGTAAAGCATTTGTACACGACAGATTATTTTATGTCAACAAAGAAAAAAAGCCACAAACACATTGGTATGACATGCAGTTAGGCTCCCTCATTGCGCTAAGTGGTAACAGTGGGCTGCTAATATGGCTATAGGAAAAAGCCTCACTTTTATCCAGCATGTTATGTGTTTAATCCCTCTGTCAGAACAAGTCCCAAACTGTAGAGTTCATCCCATAATTTCATAGTGGGTCGCGAACCCTATGCTCGAATAACTACACAACTGGTATTTTTCCAGCAGGAATATGAGCACAAATTATGCATTATGCTTTTCATAATTATACTCTGACTGCATGAATGCTGAGGGAAACTGATGGCAGAAATTAATTTGAGCTCACAGATTCTCTGTATTTCCATTGCGGTATGTCTTCTTTATTTCTGAAGCAGACGTGTGGTACATTTACTGAAGCTGCATCAATGTGCCGTGAGAACTGTGCCACGAGGCGAGATTTCTGTTTGCATGTTTATTTTATTCCCCGGAGAGGATCATTTGCCGCAGGAGGATTGGTAAGAGAGTTTGCCCTGTCCTGTGTTTGCACAGACTCTGCCTGCGTCTCTCCTGTTTCTGTTTGCTTCTGCGCTGATCTGTTGCTCTGTAAATGCCCTGATGTTTGATGCCCGACGGGTTTCTCTGCTCCTCCATTGTGCTCCAGGCTTTCAGGGGAAAATGCGTGATGCTGATGGAAACCAATTCAGAACTGCTGATGCAGCCGGTTCATTATGGAGCAAAAGTGCCGCCGGTTGTGTTCTGGTGTCGCCTTCTGTCCCCTTATTTCTGTGCGGAGCTGAGAAACTCTTACCCCAGGGTACAGTAAACGAGAAGCTTAAACAAAATATTTTAATTGCTAGGATTTCTAAAAGGGATTTTTTTTTTTTTTTTTTTTTATTAATCGACTCCTTTCTGGATGCATGACAATTAATCCCAATTTTCACAGCAAAACAGGGCTGTAATGTAAAATGTCATCTTTGTAATGGGAATCGCATAGTTTTTTTTTTCTGTGGAATCATCATTCATACATGAAAACCTCTTAGAGGTGTCATTATTTGCATTTTTAGAAAGTATAATTATTTGTGTGCATTTAATGGTAGCATTATTAAAAGTTCATTGTAAAATAATAATTGTATTAGAGGTATTATTATTATTATTATTATTGTTGTAGGGAAATGGTATGCTGAGTGCGTGATCATAAGGCTAGACTGTACAATTTGTGCTACCTAAACTCTTAAAATGATTTCATCCAGATTAAAGGAGGCTGTGTAAACAGATGTTGGAGTTCAGCTCTGGGCTGCATTTCTGTACGGGTGCAGTTGTTCATTTGGATATAATACTGAGTATTTGAAAAAAAAGATGTATAATTAAAAACACTCAAAATTTCCCTCACATTCTCACTCTTTGTTCTGTAAGCACATGCACACCACATCTGTCATAATTTCATTCACAACTAAAATATTCCTCATATAAGACATGAATTGTTTGAATTTTTGAGAATGTGATACTCAGTATATTTTTCTCCATGCTGATAAATATTTGCTTTTAAAGAGTCTTCCTTCATGCTGGATGCTTTGGTTTACAATTATAAGATATGAAGAAATTGGCAAATTCCTGTGTTTTTATTTTATTTTTTTCTAAAGTGCATGAAACTAACCGTGTTGGTGATGGGCACATATTGTATAATCCAAGGGTAATAAATGTATAAAATAGCATGGGCAGAATCTACTTGCCTGTATAACACTGTCTCTAATTGTCTACAAAAAACTGCCTTGAGGCCATTAAATAATTCTGACGTGAGGTTTCAGCTCAGATACAAGCTGCTTACCGTCCTGTGAGACTCTGACAGATCCGTTCGCGTAGGTTGGGTCTTTGGTTTTGTTGTTGCTGCACGTCGCTCTTCCATATCTTCCACACACTGTGATTCGCTCTGTGCAAATCTGCATCTGTGCACGGTCTGCTGGACTTTGGGAGAAATATTTGCAGGGCTGTGGCTGCTGCAGGCTGGTCTCCGCCGGGCCCAGCAGCACAAAAACAACACCTCCCGGAGCCCCATAATGGTGGCAAATTTGCAGAATAAAGCCTGCCTCTATTCCCACATGCCTTCCAGTTCCCGCTGGCTTTTTGTTTACTCTGGGACCACAATGGGAACTGTAGTCCCTTCCACTACATCTTTTATAGAAAGCATCCTGGTTCTGAATGTACCGGCGGGCCTGTCTGAGTGAATAAGCTCTGTGAATATTGCCAAGACTCTGCGCTTTGTTCAGCACGATTCCCCACAATAGATATCACTCTTTGGGAGTCATTTTAATACGCTGAAGCAAAATAGTCGAACATTTAGCTTTTGTTTAGTTTTTTTTCCCCATTGCCGGCCCTCATTCTCATCCACTGCATTCATCCTCCGCTATTATCCTGACAAATGAAATAAATGGGTGAGTTTGCTAAGAGGCAGGGGTGAGCTGGGGCTCGAACAGTTCGCAGGCAGGAAGAGTGCGAGCAGGCAGCCGACTTCAGCTCTCCAGCGCTCTTCAGCCCTCTCTCCACTTCCGCGCTCTCTCTCCAGCCCTCTCTCTGCTACTGCTCTCTATCCAGCCCTCTGTCCGCTCCTGCTACTCTCTCTCCAGCCTTCTCCCCACTCCTGCTGCTCTCTCTTCAGCCATCTCTCCGCTCCTGCTGCTCTTCCTCCAGCCCTCTCCCCGCTCCTGCTGCTCTCTCCAGCCCTCTCTCTGCTCCTGCTGCTCTCTCTCCAGCCCTCTACCTGCTCCTGCTGCTCTCTCTCCAGCCCTCTCTCCGCTCCTGCTGCTCTCTCTTCAGCCATCTCTCTGCTCCTGCTGCTCTCTCTCCAGCCCTCTCTCCGCTCCTGCTGCTCTCTCTCCAGCCCTCTCCCGCTCCTGCTACTCTCTCTCAGCCCCTCTCCCTCCTGCTGCTCTCTCTCCAGCCCTCTCCCCGCTCCTGCTGCTCTCTCTCCAGCCCTCTCTCCGCTCCTGCTGCTCTCTCTCCAGCCCTCTCTCCGCTCCTGCTGCTCTCTCTCCAGCCCTCTCTCTGCTCCTGCTGCTCTCTCCCAGCCCTCTCTCCACTCCTGCTGCCTCTCTCCCATCCCTCTCTCTGCTCCTGCTGCTCTCTCTCCCAGCCCTCTCTCCCTCCTGCTGCTCTCTCTCCAGCTCTCTCTCCCTGGTCCCTCTCTCCATCCCTCTCCTCCTCCTGCTGCTCTCTCCAGCCCTCTCTCCGCTCCTGCTGCTCTCTCTCCAGCCCTCTCCCCACTCCTGCTGCTCTCTCCAGCCCTCTCCCCGCTCCTGCTGCTCTCTCTCCAGCCCTCTCTGCACTCTTGCTGCTCTCTCTCCATCCCTCTCCCCGCTCCTGCTGCTCTCTCCAGCCCTCTCTCTGCTCCTGCTGCTCTCTCTCCAGCCCTCTCCCCACTCCTGCTGCTCTCTCCAGCCCTCTCCCCGCTCCTGCTGCTCTCTCTCCAGCCCTCTCTGCACTCTTGCTGCTCTCTCTCCAGCCCTCTCTCCGCTCCTGCCGCTCTCTCTCCAGCCCTCTCCCCACTCCTGCTGCTCTCTCTCCAGCCCTCTCTCCACTCCTGCTGCTCTCTCTCCAGCCCTTTCCCTGCAGCCCTCTCCCTGCCGCTCTCTCCAGCCCTCTCCCCACTCCCGCCGCTCACCAGACTCCAGCGCCGCTTACCCGCAGGCAGAAGAGTGTGTGTGGGGCGTGGGGGTGTGGGGTGAGGGTGTGGGTGGTGGGAGAGGAGCGACAGGTACATTACTTGTTTTCTCGCGTGCGACAGAAGATGCAAAGATACCCCCGCCCCCCATCCCCCCTGGCAAAAAAAAAGACTCAACAGGTACCTTTTTCACCTTGGGTAAGAAACAGTGTTTTTTCAGGAGAGCTGGGCGTGCAGTTTTGTGAAGTGTGGTCCCTGGATGGGAATCTGATTGATTGCATCTGTGCATTTACTTCAATCCAGCAAAGGCAAACTATTTCCTGAAATGTCACAGGGGGGATATGTCGTGTGCAGGGGGAGCACAAGGGAACAGTTTAATTACGCTAAATTCTATTAGCTGTTTAGATTGGGCAATCTTTGAACTTGTTGTTTTAATGTAGTGAAATAATCCTTAATTTCACAGGAGTGAGAGGAATTATATGATGACCGCGACCTGTTTTTATTAGATGCATGTGTGTGTAGACAACTATTACATTTAAGGGATATTTGGAATTGAGGACTAATAAGTTCAGAAAAAAAAACAAGTACAATGGCCATTTATTTTTGGTATTACTGCTTACTTACAGAATTGTTTAGAATTAATTTTATTTTCATAATCGAATCATTAAAGCTCTTTTTTTCTAGTCTTGCATTAGTAGCAAAAATAGGCCATTTACCTGTGTTAATGGAATCTGAATTTGAGAGCTAACTAATTATCTCAGTGCATAAGCAATCAATGTGTTTCTTTGGATATATGGGAGCGAATTTAAACATTAATGGCCTTCTTGATTTGCATGAAAATAGAATATTGTTGTCTGCAGTCCTGCATGATGCTGGTCATTCATTTGCACCTGAGGGTCTCTCATGCTTTCATAAGCACAGAAAACTTTTGTGGATAATTACCTGCAGCCATTCTCAATGTTTACCCTTTTTAACTGAGCTTCATCCTCAATTTCTCTGGTGCATTTTCAAATGGAGACGTATGTTGAAAAAATTCGGCACGAGGAATCCGAGCGTCTGTGAGGCGACTGGGGTGGTCTGTTCTGTTCTTGGGATTGTCAGGAAGTTCTTCTTTTACAAAGGGATAACGAGGGCTCGGCTTTAAAAGAGCAGCTAGAGAGGTCGGAATTTTTCTTTGAATCTTCTGAAGGCATCTGAGAAGCAGCAAGCAGTCGCTCATGAAAAGGAAAGGAGAGGGGAAGAAAAGGATGGCAGGAGAGGTAAAGGGCAGGTGGACCGCGGGGGGCTCTCACGCCCTCATTGGGGAGGACGGCACAGCACGCCGAGCCCCATGCAGCCGAGCCAGCAGACACGAGCGCCACCGAGCACCGCACCTCGGCCTTTAGCACCGAGAAGAAAATCATGGGACCCTCCCCCTGAAATGATCTGCACCCTTTGTGTGGAGAGAGGAGGGCTGTAGCCAGGGCGGGACGCCTGTCTCTTCGGCTGGCCCAGGGGACGTCCAGGAGCGTCAAGGTAGAACAGGGCTGGGGGCCGAGGGCCGGGGCCGGAGCCGTGAACTGGGGGCTGGGGGGGGGCCCCCAAAAGGGCCGCAGTGGGGAGGGGAGAAGTGCGGCCCTCGGGGTCATGACTGTATGCCTCCGTTTGACTTCTCAGCCCGACAGGGCCCTGACCGCGTCAGATCCAATTTGCTGCGTGTTACGCTGATGGGGTCGTGCTAACCCCTGTCAGGAGGGGGTTAAATGAGATTTCGCGCTTTTAGTACTACTGGCTCACACTGCCAGGGGAGGGCGCATACCTGAGAGTTTTGTCATCTTTTTTAGACTATGTCGATAAATGGGCACTGGGAACAGTTTGGAAATCAGCAGGGTTATTAAATTGTTTCCAGGTCGCTTAAATTGCTGACAGTGTTGAAACCTCTGTCGTTCTGGAGAGAATATTAAATCCACAAAATGATAAAGTCTGTGTGTGTTTCCCTCACAGTCAGAGGTCCACAAATTTATCTGAGCGCAGCATTTGGGCAGGAAGAGAAAATGGCTGTTTATCCACATTCTCTGTCTGTAATCAGCAGACCCTGAATAAGGGCACTGGAAAGACTTGCTATTTTATTTTACCTGTTTGTTTGTCAGTCTGGACTGTGTGTCGCCCTGCAGGTAACATCACATTCAGGTGACTGACATTCACATGGCATTTGGATGAATGAGTTTGGAGAGGGCAGAGTCGGGTTTATTGAACGTGCTTGGCTAAATTTACTGCTTTTTACTTTGGCTATGTCATGTAATGCACAAATGCTGCACAAACAAATAAATGTAACACAGTGAGCAGTCATTTACTATAGCCTCATAAGTGAAATATTAATTGAGGACACAAAAACAATACAATAAATTATTAAATTAAAAATCTATCTGACATATTTATCTTGGTAGTGTTTCAGGGATAAATTAAAAGGTTTGCCTGACCACACCTGCAGCAGCTGTTTTTCACACTCAGAGCTCATGCTGTACTTCAGCGTACCGTCTCTATCTCACGCTGTGATTAACCATAAGAGCTGCGCAGTAGATCAGGGGCTGCTGTGAGGTGCGGATCAGCGCTGGCAGTGTAAATCAGGGAAGTGGCATCGCTGCCCGCGTTTGGCCGAGTAAATCCTTCACCAGAATTAGCTCTGTAAGCATCCATTATGGCTGCACACCACTGGCTTCAAAACGTGCGCTGATAAAAACCACACCTTCTCAAACATGGCGATAAATGTTTGTCCTTACACCCCAGTTCCCCCAGCAGCTGACCTCGAGAGGAGAGGGACGAGAGCAAATCCAGTCTTATCGATGTGAGTGAGGGAGCAGTCGGTGAGGAGAGTTTCTGGATTAGAGAATTATAATATCCCGTCTATTGCTCAGGATAATGATCCAGTGTTGAGGTGCCCTGTGTGACGGCAGAGGTGCGAGTGAGAGCAGACTGCATCCTGGGAGATAGCGCAGGGCCATTCATGAGGCCGAGCGAAAAATGCAAAGTGTGCTCATGAACAACGCCCTCGGCTGCCTGAGAGAGTCGCATTCAGGAGCGAGCGAGCATTTCACAGCCGCATTTAAAGCCCCGTGTCTAGGCATGCTGGGCAGTCTGCACAACTGCCTGTCTAAATGTGTGGCCATTCCTATATAAATATAAATGACCTCTGGACCATTCATAAATGTGTCTCACTCAGCACTTGATGTGAGGTTTTTTCCCTCGTAGTGTCGTTTAGAATAGGCATAGATGTTAACAAATTGCTGTAGCCTGATAGAGTCTGGCTGCCTGTGGTGAAATTGCATGATAATTTGATTTTTTGAGTGAATAGAAGTCTTTGAAAAAGAACAAAATATGCAAAAAAAAAAAACAAAAAGAAAGACCTGTACAGAAGTTTGAGTTCCCTGTCCATTTGCACTTTGTAACACCTGTAGCAGAAATTGCAGCTTCCTGCTTCCTAAAGGTTCTTATAGTCACTTCTCAATTTTTGTCATTTCCTGCAAGATTTTTTTCTGCTGCTTTCTTGGAAACTTTTTCAGTCAGAAATATGTTTACATTAGGTCTTCTGCTGTAATTATGTAAAATATGTTTTGACAATATGTCTTCTTGTGTACACTGCATGTTGATCTCCCTACTGGTTCTCGGATGTGGTGATTTTGATGGCCTTGCAAAAATCTTCATCTTTCTTTGATTGGTTGATTTTGTGGTATGTGTTACACTAAATCATTATTTTGCTGAAATGTTCAAGGTCACGTCAGGTTCAATTTCTGTACTAATTCCGGAACGTGAGCTTCAAGGCTTTGATGATATTTTATTGAATCTTTTCTGCCACCTGTGCAATATCTTCGGTGCCTCTGGTTGCCGTTTATCCCCAGTGCATAAACTGGTCTGTCCTCATACTTCATTTTTATGCTTTGGCCACAGAGTTTGCCATTTTTTTGCTTCATCTGTCTTCACTTTCAGAAAGGCTTGGGCTTGGCGAGGGCTTGTGTTACACACTTCGTTCAATCACATTTGTGTTGAGCTCAAAAATTTATGTTTGATGCTTTATTTATTTACTTGGAGAAAAGGAAAATAAAGCAACCAGCTAAGGATGGTAATGCTAATCACGGTTAACCCTCTCTTTACTTCCTGCAAAAAAATTCTCTCTCTCTCTCTCTCTCTCTCTCACACACACACACACACACACACACTAAAAAACTAAATTTACCACACGCAGCAGCAGTAAATGAGGCAAATGGACGATAATAAGTTGGTTAGCGATTCTGAATGTGCGATCACACCCACTGGCGGGACGGACTGTCATATTGCTTCTTTATGGTACACTGAGTCTTAATAAGACTCTTCCTATTAAAACCGCGAGTCGCTATCGTATCATCTCTGCCGCTGATCCCAAACACTCATTAATTCTGCTTCCCTCCCCACCAGCGTTGCTCTACCATTTAATTTAATTAGTCCAGCGCCGCTCTCAACTTCCCTGTGCTGTAGGTGTTGTCAGCATGCGTTCTGGTGCAAACACAATTACCAGGCGCCATTCAGAGAAGTAGTATTATGATTATAGTTGTGTTTTTTTTGGGTGGGTGTGTGGATGCAATGTAAGCTCATGAGTTTCATTTGAGACCCGTGGATGCAGGAGGGCCGAGGGCCGAGGGCCGAGGGTGTGGCAGTGTTATGAGATCACTCCTGTTACTCCGAGGGGATGGGACCCTCCTGGGGTAACTGCTGGGGCCACAGAGGATTAGGCTTTGGACAGGTGACACCCCATCCATGTGTTTTACACTGAGGAATGACACTGCAGGCCCAGGTCATCCGGGTGTAAAGCCTGACACTACATTGAGTGTAGCATCATTTGTGTTGGTCAGATCTCCAATGTAAAACAGTGATTTTTGAACCTCAGTAGACCCATCTCAGGTCTTTCTGATCTCAGTGCCATTTTGTAGGTGGATAACAATGGCTGCCTCGTTAAGTATCGATTAGACAGTATAGGCCTGCCAATTAACTTTTACTGTAACAGTACTACTATGTTGCGGGTACTTTTAGAAATTAGCTATAAAAATATACTTACAGAATCTGTTGATTGATTTAATATCAATTGAAATATCAATTTATTTTTGCAGGATACCAGTCATTTAGAGACATGTGCTTGATTTCCTTTTATGGCTGTAAATTTTATGACATGTAAATGAGTCCTAAAAAATGATGAGCTAATTTCCCACATGAGCTCATTAACATGCGTAAATAAAGTGGGAGTGTGTGAGTCAGCGGTAGTGGACATGTTGACAGAGCGGATGTTACAGCTGCTCTGGGGTCCATGGCGCAGAGGACCCATGAGATTGGCGCGGTTTTGAGGATAAACCAGGCCAGCCGCTATTTAGACGCGGTACATTCCTCTGATTTGATAGAAATGGTGCACATTTTTGTAAAAATAAATGTCCACATTGATTGCATTTCCCGATGGTATCCAAACACATCATCATGATCATCACTAGACCATTATGAAAATGTTATATGCCAGTTTTGGCCACAAAAAATGTATAGACTATCAATTACATTAAATTATTTGAGGTAATTTTCCTGGCATTGGTATTATTTTCTGCTGTGCAAAGATTGCTAGGAAATTTATCTGTATCATAGACCAATGTTAATTGTCTACTTTATTGTGCGATGATGACTACGGTTGCATTTATGCCCTGAGTTAGCGGGTGTGAGAGTGTCTGACAGGATGTGCTCTAAACACTAGAGTGGGTCTCAGAACAGAAAGGAAAGCTAAAGACGCCCGGCCGAGGACATTTAGCATACAGTGTAGCGTTTGACAGGGGTGACATACAAACGTACTTTTCCCTGTAACCTTGCCTGCAAAATACCTAAATGTGTGTGTGTGTGTGTGTGTGTGTGTGTGTGTGTGTGCCTGTACAGCTATATGTGTGAGAATAAACTCTTAGATGTGTGCAGACGTCAGTCTCGAAGTAAGGCCGGCCCTGTAAAAGATCTCGCACTGGGACCCATCCAAACTACCCACCTGCAGTGTGTTTCAGGCCTCGGTCTCTAAGTTTGAACCGATTAAAGTTCTAAGATAAGGGACCTGAGAACTGATGGGGCGGGGAACCGTCGTCATCAGGGCTTCTGCAGGACTGATTATAGGTCAGACTCACACTCTGCCTGTGAGAGATAATGTGGCTGTATTCAGTAATGCAAGGGTTAAACAATGTCCGCAGGTGGCCAGCCAGTTCTTTTTATGTTAATACTTGGCGAAGTACAGAAGTGCTATTGTATTTTCTGTCAATGAAATATTTGCAGCTGGTATGGTGAGTTACAACGGTCTTCTATTTCTAGCTTTCAAACCATTGTCAGCGAACACACTTCCATACTCTCATGTATAACTAACTTAGCCAGCAAATCTAACGTTAGTTAAGCTGTCTAATTTCCTTGGCTGGAAAACCATGATGGGTATTAGAATGAACTTGGAAATTCCCATTTCACGGTGTCTGTGTTTGTATTGTATTAAACTGTTATGATTTTGCTTGTTAGTGGCAACATAAGCTATAAAAATTGGTCCTATTCACTTTAGGAATGATATTAAGAGCATTATATTTGTATGGGTTGATTGCTTAGCATCAGCCATTCTCAATTTACTGTGTTTACATACTCAGTGGCCGATGTTAAAGATATGGTGCAATAGAAGTTGGAAATACGTTTTTCTTTCTGTATTGGGCGTATATTTGAATGAAAAACAAGGTGTTTGCAGGATGAGGATTTGTAAAGTTGACGTGTGTGTTCAGAGATGAAGAGGGAGGAAACTTGAGTCTTTCATCACATTACGATTTACAGTATCTGACCACAATGCATGTTGCCACTGTGTGATGGTCCATTGCAGATGACTTAGAGCCCAGAGAAGTCTACAGTGCTTCTAGATACTGTCAGAACAAGGCTTTGGTTTTGGACAGTAGTGTTTTAACTTCCATTTGTGGATGTAATGTAATGTAATCCTGAGCCCATGAGGTTGAATCAATTATAGATAAATGATGGATTTTGATCCAGTGTGGTCTTAATGATTGGAGATCACAAGTATGTAGCTTAGGCTTCCACCCTTGCCCTTTACCTGCTGAATTTGCCCCAGATTCCTTTATTCACTATACAGGGACAGGGTTAATTGTCCAAATACCTTCCTGTCTTTCTTTGAGGCACATTGTTTCAAAACCTTTTACCCCCTTAACTTTCCATCCTTTTTTAGAGAAAATTTCCACACAAACTAAAGTGCTTTCTGGTCTTGAACTGCTTTGACTACGGCATAATCGTGGTCTCTTTTGAATGGTGACGCTCAGTAGATTGCTCTCAAAAGAGTCAGAATTGCTGAGAATATTACCCAAATTGAGTGATACTGGAAATGTAAGTTTGCGTCTGACAGAAAAAGATTCTGTTTTCCTCTGCCCCCATGGCATCTTTACTGAGCTTCGTCAGCTTAGAAAAATAACACACCCACTGTTTTATCCTCTAATTTCAGTGTCCAAATTTCCTAAAGTTGCTAGTCACATTCACATTTACAATAATTCTGAAACTTTCTTCTTTCTGGTCTTTTCCTCATACACAGCTAAATTCTCACTTTTATATGCTCTTCCAGTTTCCAGCACTGTTGTGCAATCGTATGTTCATAAAAAACAATTTTCTCAGAACTTGGAAAAGTCAGATAGTAGACTTTTGCTCTCTGCCACTCATATTTGCATCATAAAATGGCTAACGCAGTTAGACTGCTGAGTCCTTACACTTTCAAATAATATATAGTCCTTCAACTTGACACAAAATTTGACAATATAAAAACGCAATTATGCTTAGTGGCCCACCCTTAAGCCCAACGTTTGATAAAAGGGTCAATGATTTCTCACTCATTTTAGGCAAATTAGTGATCATCAGCTCATCTTTGCTCCTGTTGGACGCCGCCTTTCCTGGATGCTGCTTCTGTATGGAATCATAATCACAGTCACCTGCTGACATTACCTGTTCAAAATCACATCATTTTTCATAATTTTATCCCATTTATAGCCCTAAATTGCCCCCTCCCAACTTTTTTGGCCAGTGTTGCAGGCTTGAACGGCTGGAATGGCTGTAATCATACAAATAAAATGAAGTTGAGCTTACAAAACATTAAATGAGCCCCTCGGAACAAGAGTGGTCTAACTACACTTTTCATGTTTATTAAGTTTGACACAGGGAATTGGACAAGAAAAGGTTCAGATCTGTTTAGTGCAATAAGGAACCAATTCAAATATAGCCCAGTGTGTGTGTGTGTGTGTGTGTGTGTGTGGGGGTGCGCGCAAAAGTAGATCTCTACATACCGTCACTTTCAGAAAGCCAGGGTAAGGCAGTGCAAGAGTGGTCAAACTCACTTATCCAATATGGCAGCACCCATAGAACAACCATGCTGCAGTAAGAGAACCATTCCAGATTTTTAAGTTTCGAGTTGAAGATTCAGCAAGTAAATACTCTTGATATCTAGTTTAGTAGCATCTTTTTACAGTTATTTTGTGATTTCTCTGCAAAGGGTTTTTCTGCTTCAGTCAGCTGGTGGAAAATAGTGTTGTCTGTTATAGTGGTAGTTTGGAATGACAATACTGTTTGATCAGTAATAAGGATTATACTATTTTATCATTTAAATGGCATATATAGCTGTTGAGTTGGTAATAGTGTGAATTGTAAATTGTATATTAAACTGTGAAATGAATTTGATTTCCTCTTCTTGAAAAAATATAAAAACTTTAATTTTCTTATTCTTTCTTAATATTCTGCCTTAATATGGACCAGCAAACCTCTGCTGTCCGACTCTCACTTACGGCACCTCAGGAGATGCATCACAGAGTATTTGCCAATACTAGAGTGACTTAGGGACTTAACAAGTTTTTCTCATAAATAAGTAGTACTCCAGTGTTTTATACATTTTAATAAACATTTTAGAGGTTTGTCTAATAATTTTCCTGTCTTGCAATAAGCAATCAGAAGATTAGACATCAATCAGCTGATTTTCAGCATTCAATATCTTTCAGAAAAATATATTCACTACAAAATTCCAGAAATTTCACAAATAAAAGAAGGAATTCTGAAAATGAGGTGATTAAAATAAAAACCTTGTTCTGCTTAGATGAAACAGAATCAAAGCAATTGTATGCATAACAATAACATAATATATTGCAAGCTGATTTTTTCCATGTATGTTCAACCAAAAACTGTGGTTAGACCACTCTTGCTCTGAAAGGCTCAAATATCATTTCTCCATACTGTCTGCAATGAAACACGAGTCAAAAATATCTGCTTTCTGCTTTATGTACATTTTTCATACCAACTCAAATTTTTCAAAGTCGGGCTTGTATGTTCCATTCTATTTGCCTGTGTCACTGAAAACTCTCATCAGCAGGAACATTTTCAAATTTTTTAAGAGTGGAAGTCTTTCAAATATACAGTGCCAGTTAAAAGTTTCCTCGCACTCAAATTTTGCAAACAAACAGAGATTAGAGAAACAAACAAAACATCTTTTATCCCACAAAAATCTTAAATTCATTGGAATAGCTGGTAGTTGTAATGATTATCTCGGGGTACACAGATCACTTTCCTCTTTGAGGGCAGTCCTATGGTGCTGAGAGTCACATCAGCACAGCAGTGCAGTTTGCTTTTCCTTCACCAATATGTCTTATGGTCTTTGTATTTTTTAAAATATGAATTCTTTATTAATTCCAAATTTTTGAGCATAATCTTGTGAAGTAATTAATTACATTGTAAACTTCAGACTATTGACACCTTACTTTGTGCCATTTGAGGTTATTGCCACTTGAATTATAATGAAGATGGTGCACTGAAATACATGTAAACTGTGTCCAAACTTTTGACTCGTACAGTATTTATTATATTATCTATGTATTCATAGTATTTATTTAAATCAGTCTGAATTTCCGCCATGTTTTCAACTGCGTTTTTCTGAAATGTGTTGCATTAGCCAGTGTTGTTTTCCACCACATCTCTAATTAGTCTCATTAAAGAAAGTTTTCGTTCCTCTTGCTCTGCTACCTTCTCTAATTGCGGTGGACGGGGGCTAAAGGGACAGCACTGATGTGGGCAGTGCAGCCTAAACTTTGACCTCCTGGAGAGACCCGTCAGACAGACCCGGCTGCGGCTGGATTGTGGAAAGCAGTGCTAATGCACAGCCGCGCGGCTAACAGAAGGCAGAAAGTGTATCCGCTAAGGAGCCTAAACAGTGAAGTGGTTAACGAGTGTGCTTCATTTCTACAGCTGCCACATTGTGCCCGGCCGTGTGTGAAAGAGCTCTTTCACAGCTTCTGACCCCGAGCAACAAGACGGCTGCATTAAAAACACACTCTTATACCAGGCCTCCCTGTAGCACCCATTAATGTTGGGAACTATTACTTGGGTAATGAATGACACGGTCTCTAATTATAAATGTACTTGGAAATGCTGACGTTATTAAAGACAAAGAGCTGGCAGAGCCATTAACAGTCCTGCTCTAAGTGATCTGTCTGGGAGCCGTTAAGACCATTACTTTCATTATATATCAATCAAGGAAAGGTGTTACCATTAATTGGTGAAAGGAGCAATGGTGAAATCCTATCGCTAATTGCTGGGTTCCTGCAGAATAATGAATTTTCCACCAAAATGAGTATATTTATATGATACATTAGTGAAACAGGATGGTATACAAAATGGTTTAATGCCTTCCGATATTAGATAAAACTCGCAACCAATTTTAATGTGCATGTTGTTGGCACTTCTTGCTGCGAATTGAATTATCTCTAACAAGAATGTTTTATTTTATTTGGTGGTCAGGAATACATTTTCATGTTAAGAATCTTTTAGTAGTGGCATTATATAAAAGTGCCAAATATTTCAGTAAATTAAAACAGATTGATAAAAAGCTGGGAAAAGTACAGGACCGTCATCAAACTCCACCATTATTATGAAGCAGCTGTAACCCCTGGAAAATGCCTCTAAAAAGTAACACTTAGAGTACTTTGTATGTGTTTGTGAGTCAGTGGTTGTCAATGGTTCTGAAGCCTTGTTAGACCTCAGGTAATGACAGGGGCCTCTGACAGCCATGTTTGGTTGTGACCTTTCCTGATTTCATGGCACTTCTAGCACAGTCATCTGGCCTTCTCTGCAGACCACATGATCTGTCCACAGTCTGCTCCTGCTTTCTGACCAAATGGCTTTCGCTGGAAGCTCCATGCATGATATTTTCAGTATTGACTTATTGCCCAGTTTTTTATTATTTTTTTTTATTTTTATTAATTGCTGAACATCATTTGGAAAGAATGCACAGTAGTTGTGTATCTGGATAAATGGAGGGCCAACAACATCAGTCCACAGTTATGATCCGCGGGACCCCAGAGAAATGCAGCCATCGTACAAAACTGTGATGTGATCAGGAGGAATAACAGGAACTACAGACTACTACAGGCTGAATATAGATGGAAAACTCTTGTTGTGTCTGAATGTTGGCACTGCAAGAAGATGCCACCAGTGCTAAGTGTGGTTAACCTCCACCCTGTGCATATATTTATCATCTGGGAAGTGTTTGAATACAATAATTCTTCCAAATGAGTACTGTATTTGTTACCATGCGTGAAATGGTGACAGATTGGTGACATATTTGCAGGGAGTTGTTTCATGAATGATGATTGGACAAGACCGGAGTCATTGGTGTAAGCTGTATATCACTTACGTGAAATGAATCTGCCAGCGATAATCCGTATATCATTATTCTCAATTACAAAGCCCTGTTCAATAGAAAAACAAAGTGTAACATTCTTTGAAGTGTGCATTTTATGTGAAAAAAAATTTGGTGAAAAAGAACTTCAGTGAGAATTGACATAAAATCTTATTAATTTAGCAGTTTATTGTTTTGAAGTTAATTGCTCTTTTTATACTCCAAGCACAAATAAGTGAACCCCAGACAGCCGACACTGAGGCACAAAACCTTGAGCTAAAAATGCAGGATGAGATGTTAATATTGAATTTTACAACATAATTTTATTTCCATTTCTTTGATATCCAGGTTATTTACAGTAGTGTGCATTGATATTGAAATGATTTAGCCATGTGTATTATTAATATTGGCACTGTGAGGAAGGTCTGATTTGCATCCCAGACACATGCAAATAACCTGATGAAAGTCTGCTCACTGCAGAGCTGATCTCATATGATGATATCATGACATCACTAATTACAGAATCCACCGACTAATAACACAGTTACAGGGTGAGGCGCCGATCTGAAATGAAAAGCAGAAAACTCCAGCACTCGTATGCTAAGGTTAATAAACCCTGAAAACAGCCAGACGTCATACCATTACTGACCCGGATCCACCAAGCTGTGAAGTGTTTATAAATATTTATGTTCCTGTCAAGTGTGCTAGCGCCTCTGTCACTTTAGAGGGGATGCGGAAAATGGGCAGTTTGAGGGAATAACACAGGTATGATCTATTGAGTGTGATGGGGATGGATCAGCACGTCCTGTTCTGTGTCAGCAGTGGGTGTGTCTCCATTCTGGATGAAGTGCCACCCTGTAGCAGTGAGGACTGGGAGAATTACACAATAAAGAGTGTCAATGGCACTGTTAGACTCTTATGCCTCTGTCAGCTGTAGTCCTTATGAGTTACCTCTGTGTGTGTGTCTGTGAGTGTGTCGTATGTAGTCATGTTAAATTAAATAATGCCCATTTATATTTGTATGGCTGTCCATGTAAGCATTTATGCGTGTGTGTGTGTGTGTGTGTGTGTGTATGAAAATGTGACAGATCCTGCTCTTTGGTGAGGTGTGTATTATTTTGATGTATTATTTTTGATTCTGCGTTGTTCAGAAAATAAGATGGTGAGTCCGCATTCAGTGTAAGAGACTCGGGGGTCCCACCCCCGGCAGTAGGGCCACACTGAAGGGCCACCCCCGGCAGTAGGGCCACACTGAACCCCCCTCAGCTGCTCTGCTCTGCTGGGCTGGTTATAAAGCACACTTGATTGAATCCTCTTTATCCTGCATTATATATGAGAGGTTCTCCCTGTCACTGGCCAATGACTCTGTAAAGGCCTTCAAAAAGCCAAAGGCCACTTATGCCAATTTTATGAAAAAAAAAGAGATAATGGTTCCCCTCTGGATTAAATCCGAGTGACTGAAAAATGATCGTTTTATTACAGGGAATCAGAATCAAGTCACTTCATCTGCATTAATGTAGACAGATGTGGAGCACCTCCTCTTCGGCACGTTTCTTTTAGTGTGAGTCACAGGGATTTTGAGGTTCACAAAATCTCAAAAAATACACCCTCATAAGACAAATCAGGAAAGCCTCAAAAATGTATTCTCATGGCTTCCTCATTGCACTGTAAAATGATAGATATTAAAAGCTTATAAGTACTTATTAAAATTATGTGGACTATATTATTTAGATTATTAGGAATGAGTTTCCAGGTGAGAAATCAAAGAAGCCTTTGAAAGAGTGAAGCAATTTTACATTTTTTTCCCCACAAGAAAAATCAGTAGTTAATAATTGCTATTTAATGCAGTTATGCTGTATCATACAACATCATACAACATCAGTCAAAAGCTAATATTTGCCCATGATGCTCAGACTTTAAGGCCTGATGAGTCTCCTACTTTTTCTAAAGTGCTTCCTGCAGTTTCTTTCAAAACACTACACAACCACACGCTTCACTGACAGTTTTCCATAAGCAAATCAAGATATTGGCAGTGAAGACTATCTGCCATATCCTGTTGCTTTTATTTGACTAACCTTTCTGAGAGAAATGGTGCATTGGTGCTGTGTTGAGTCTCCTGAACTCCATCTATTTCTGTGAGTGTTTACAGCCTCTGTACCCTCAGCCGTCGCGACAGGACTTAAATTGGACGTATCTGTTTCTTTGCTTATAGTTTCCCTGTTTCTTTGAATGCCTAACGGGCAATTTACTGTCATGTGTGGGTGTTAGCCAATCACCACTAAGTACAGTGACCGCTTATGATACCGCTCATAATACCGCTCATGATACCACTCATGATGCCGCTCATGATACTGCTCATGATACCGCTCATGATACCACTCTTGATATTGCACATGATACCGCTCATAATACCGCTCATGATGCCGCTCCTGATACTGCTCATGATGCTGCTCCTGATACCGCTCATGATGCCACTCCTAATACCGCTCATGATGCGGCTTCTGATACCGCTCATGATACCGCGCTATATTCATATACCTAAATAGGCTTGATATTATTTAAGCAAAAACTTCCCTAAGTCTAAAGCCCCTGTCACACTGTGGCGACTATTGTGGCGAATCCCCGCGAACTGGGGGGATTATTTTTGTCGTCGTCAATCGCCTGTCTGGGGCCCTGTCTGGACCTATACATGAATGCCCTAAGATTGTGGTACGCATGCTGTAGGTATTTTGTAAGATTGCCGTAGGTATGTCGGCGACGGGAGTAAGATTGTAGTGAGAATGAACAAGAATCATTACGCATGTAGTACGAATCACATACGAACTTTGTATGAAGCTAGAAGACTGGAGTAGGAATCATGAAGAATCACCACGAATGTATACGATCGCAGTACGAACTCACTATGCTTGAGTACAAACGCAGTATGATTGACCGAGAATGCAATATGAACGCAATAGGATTGAGTACGAATGTAGGAAATGTGGACGCGCCGACACAGGTTTCATCCACACACGGGTTTGCATTTGTCAAAATCTCAACGGCAACTGAAGTCTCACAATTTGAACGCGACTATTTATACACTCGCCACCATTCGCGGGGGGTCTTCCCACGGTTCGCACTCACTTGTAGTGGAGTCGTGCTCAATCGCACTAATTTGCGGTGGTTCATGGCATATGCATATTGGGTTCACGGTCAATCGCCTCCATTCGTCTCGATTCCTATTGCATTCACATCAATGCGTACTAGGTTCTCAGCGCATTCGTGGTTCATATGTAGTGAATACGTAGGCCAGGCGTACAACATACGTGCCTATTCTTCCCTTTTCGTAGGTATACCTACTACATGCGCCAAATTCAAAATCCAACAATCAAATTGTCGTGATTGGTCGTGGTCATTCTTGCTCCCGCGCCTCACTACGACCCCCTACGAATGTTCAAGAATATATGCGAATCGCCACGACTGACTCCAAGAATGCAGTAGGAATGCAGTACGATGAAAAATAAATTGCGCTTGGACCGCGAATGTTTTGAACATTTCAAAACAGTTGTAGCCCCTCTGAGATTGGCCAAGAATGCTGGCGAATGAGGGAGAATCCACCACGAGCCCAATACGAATTGCCAAGATTTTTTCACTTTTCTAGTTCGCGGGGATTCACCCTCCTAAGTCGCCACAGTGTGACAGGGGCTTAACTCTCTCTCTGACCGTGGCAGCTTTCACCCGGTCATGGGGGCAGCTGGTAATTTCCCTATTTTCGGCCGTGGTCAGCCATGATAGTCCTATGGCAGGAGAGAAACCTGCGAAATGTCAAATCTGATTCCGCATGAAGGCTGAGGGCCTCCAACATTATTTGCAAACGCTGTGTTTGAGGTGATGATCACAAAATCTAAGTTAGCATTTATTTGATATGGATATAAACAAGCCATAAGACACTATCACACAGATATTTATATATATCAAGCTTCCTTGTTCCAGATCAAAATGACATTTAGCCATTTCAAATTTCTAAAAGTATAATTTTTTGAAACGTGTGAAAAGACAGCCAGGTTTACACAACATAGGTTCTAGAATATCAATCATACAATACAGTAAATGCAATGTTATCTAGTTTATGATGTTGTTCTGGAATATTCTGCACAAGATACACCTCCATCTTGTGTTAAACAGTCACTTCTGTCTTTAATATTCGCTACAGATTGCGATGGGCATTTTATTCTTACAAGATGGGAGGTGATGTAATCTTAGGGTCTCCTCTGTAAGAGGATGAGCCAGACCCCGGACTCATGATAACTTCTGCCCCGAAGGGCTCGTCTGTGAGGGGAATGTTAAAATCAAAGGTCCTCGGTGCTCATATGGTTCAGTGTTCAAACGGGGGCTGGTCGGCTCACCCATTTGATTTGCGGCCCCCTTGAAGCGTTTGTTAACTGGCTTGTTGAGGGAGGGTTTTTCTGAAGAGGTTCTGTGCATGTTTGAATCAGGGCCCAGATAAAACAGAGCAGAGACCCCCCCTCGCCCTCCCCTTCTCCTCGGCCTGATGCTGCCCTCCTCCTCTCCACTACAAAGCAACAAAGCACAGGGCACATGCTTTTCCCTAAAGCCGCTTTCACACCGGACGCGGAACGAATTTTTCGCACGACAGATTACATTCAAAGTCAATGCAAAGACGCGAATACACGTTTTCGCGTGTATTCGCGTCTTTGCATTGACTTTGAATGTAATCTGTCGTGCAAAAATTGCCCGCGTCCGGTGTGAAAGCGCTTAAGAGTGTGTGTGTGTGTGTGTGCGTGCGCGTGCGCTCTCGATTCAGGGACAGGTTTTGCCCCAGTCTGGTTTGAAACAAACTGATGATGGGCAGTTAAGATGTGGATGAAACTGATTGGATTAATGCAGAATTTATAGAAACACAATTTTTGATCGTGACTGCAAGTTCATTTAAAAACACATTTAAAAAAGATAAATGAAGTCATTGCAGCGGTTTGCAGTGCGTGTATGATGACGTTACAGGTATGTTGCACCCCTCACTGATACCCACAGTCCTCCTGGGTGAGTTCACCTGCTGCTGTAACGCTGCGCCCCTCCGCTCCCCACACACAGCTACAGCCGTCTCACCAGGCCCGGCCTCTGCTGCTGTCAGCTCAGGCTCATCTTTATACAGGACGGAGCCAACGGAACAAAACTCATCTGCTTAGTGCAGTGAAAGTGGCCTTGGCTGGAAGTGTACGGACGGGAGCTCTCATGATAATGCGCATCGTCCACCCTGCCATTATCGAGATGACGTGTCCGAGGCAGTTTGTCAAGGTCTCTCTCAGATTCCTGCACAGATTCATCAAGGAAATTTCTGAGTCATTCCATCTCAAAAGAGATCATCATACAAAAATGCTCATGTTTTCACTCCACGGTAAATTCTCAATGCGCTGAGTGTGTGTGTGTGTGTGTGTGTGTGTGTGTGTGTGTGTGTGCGTGTGTGTGTGTGTGTGTGTGTGTGTGTATGTGTGTGTGCTGTGTTTGCATGTGGTGAGCATGTGTGTCTGTGTATATGTGTGTACATGCGTGTATGCGTTTATATAAAAACATCTCTCTCACAGTTTTGTTATTTTCTGAAAATGAGGTGTGTGAGTGTATCAATAACTGGCTGGAAATATTTTTTCTTTTAGTATGTTTTTTTTAAATACTATTATTTTCCCAATTTAGGCATGCAGTATATCTTATTACATGCATTGTTTATTTTATATAGTTTTCTCTGCTCATCTTTATCAAGCTTGTGAATAATTCCTATCACCATCACCTGTATGTAATCTGAAATGCAATGCTGTGAGTAGATATATCTATAATAAACTGTATATAATTCACCATGTGACACTATTACTGTTATGAATGGACTGGAATTGGAAAAACTATTGGCTGAATACTGCAGATGAAAACCTGATTTCTCTCATTGTTACAACAGGAGTCTTGGGACTATCCCAAAAGGAGCTGATAAGATCATCTTGTAATGGAAAAATGGACAGAAAATGCCTGAAAATGAAAAATGAAGTTATTTCTAACGGTCAGTTCTGAGCATGTGCATTAGCAGGATGTGCTGAAGGTGGTGGGGAATGATGGGAACTGATGTGTTTCTCTCCTGCTGCTGTTGCAGATGTACTGAGTGTGTGTGTCTCTCCTGCTCCTGTTACAGATGTGCTGAGTGTGTGTGTCTAACTCCTGCTGCTGTTACAAATGTGCTGAGTGTGTGTGTCTCTCCTGCTGCTGTTACAGATGTGCTGAGTGTGTGTGTCTCTCCTGTTGCTGTTACAGATGTGCTGAGTGTGTGTGTCTCTCCTGTTGCTGTTACAGATGTGCTGAGTGTGTGTGTCTCTTCTGTTGCTGTTACAGATGTGATGAGTGTGTGTGTCTCTCCTGTTGCTGTTACAGATGTGCTGAGTGTGTGTGTCTCTCCTGTTGCTGTTACAGATGTGCTGAGTGTGTGTGTGTCTCTCCTGCTGCTGTTACAGATATGCTGAGTGTGTGTGTCTCTCCTGCTGCAGTTACAGATGTGCTGAGTGTGAGTGTGTCTCTCCTGTTGCTGTTACAGATGTGCTGAGTGTGTGTGTCTCTCCTGCTGCTGTTACAGATGTGCTGAGTGTGTGTGTGTGTGTCTCTCCTGCTGCGGTTACAGATGTGCTGAGTGTGTGTGTGTCTCTCCTGTTGCTGTTACAGATGTGCTGAGTGTGTATGTGTGTGTCTCTCTCTCCTGCTGCTGTTACAGATGTGCTGAGTGTGTATGTGTGTGTCTAACTCCTGCTGCTGTTACAAATGTGCTGAGTGTGTGTGTCTCACTCCTGCTGCAGTTACAGATGTGCTGAGTGTGTGTGTCTTTCCTGCTGCTGTTACAGATGTGCTGAGTGTGTGTGTCTCTCCTGCTGCTGTTACAGATGTGCTGAGTGTGTGTGTCTCTCCTGTTGCTGTTACAGATGTGCTGAGTGTGTGTGTCTCTCCTGCTGCTGTTACAGATGTGCAGATGTGTGTCTGCTGCTGTTACAGATGTGCTGGTGTGTGTGTCTCTCCTGCTGCTGTTACAGATGTGCTGAGTGTGTGTGTCTCTCCTGCTGCTGTTACAGATGTGCTGAGTGTGTGTGTCTCTCCTGCTGCTGTTACAGATGTGCTGAGTGTGTGTCTCTCCTGCTGCTGTTACAGATGTGCTGGAGTGTGTGTGTCTCTCCTGCTGCTGTTACAGATGTGCTGGAGTGTGTGTCTCACTCCTGTGTGTGTGTGTGTGTCTCTCCTGCTGCTGTTACAGATGTGCTGAGATGTGCTGAGTGTGTGTCTCTCCTGCTGCTGTTACAGATGTGCTGAGTGTGTGTGTGTCTCTCCTGCTGCTGTTACAGATGTGCTGAGTGTGTGTGTCTCTCCTGCTGCTGTTACAGATGTGCTGAGTGTGTGTGTCTCTCCTGCTGCTGTTACAGATGTGCTGAGTGTGTGTGTCTCTCCTGCTGCTGTTACAGATGTGCTGAGTGTGTGTGTCTCCCTGCTGCTGTTACAGATGTGCTGAGTGTGTGTGTCTCTCCTGCTGCTGTTACAGATGTGCTGTGTGTGTGTGTCTCTCCTGCTGCTGTTACAGATGTGCTGAGTGTGTGTGTCTCTCCTGCTGCTGTTACAGATGTGCTGAGTGTGTGTGTCTCTCCTGTTGCTGTTACAGATGTGCTGAGTGTGTGTGTCTCTCCTGCTGCTGTTACAGATGTGCTGAGTGTGTGTGTCTCTCCTGCTGCTGTTACAGATGTGCTGAGATGTGTGTGTCTCTCCTGCTGCTGTTACAGATGTGCTGAGTGTGTGTGTCTCTCCTGCTGCTGTTACAGATGTGCTGAGTGTGTGTGTCTCTCTGCTGCTGTTACAGATGTGCTGAGTGTGAGTGTGTCTCTCCTGCTGCTGTTACAGATGTGCTGAGTGTGTGTGTCTCTCCTGTTGCTGTTACAGATGTGCTGAGTGTGTGTGTGTGTCTCTCCTGTTGCT